>CM054057.1:470812312-471277088 GCA_028641055.1 Alopecurus myosuroides | reverse complement strand
GCAAACTTTTTCACTCGAACACTTATCAGATCCCCGGGATGCCGGGAGCAGATGTAATAGACTATCTTTGTTTTGCTTGCTACTCAGTTTTTATGCCCACTCTGTTTATTTCGACATTAATCAATTTGAGCAACACTGGCTCAATGCCGAGTTGCGTTTCCATGCGAGTCCCCGAGTTGCATTTCTTATTCACCCTATCTTTTCATCTCTGTTCTACCCGCGACTTGTCGCTTTTTTGGTATTCGAGTCACAAGAATCAAGTATTAGGGCTGCAAATACTTAGCCGCTAGAAACAATCATGGTAACGCAGCCCACCACTTAGCCGAGAAGACGAAAACAGGGAACAAAAGTAACAAACAATCTACTCGGTTCCTGCACTCTTTCTTCCTTAGCGATTTTCGTGTGCTTATTGACCTTTTGCTTGTTCTCTTGCTCGCCATGAAGCCGGGTTTCGGACAGCAGCAGAGTCGAAGAGTTGGCATATAGGTTTAAACACAGTACTCAATGCACTTATGAGTTCTGAGGTGGAGCAACCGAATAAACAAAAGGTCAAACCGAGTAAAAACACTTAGAGCAATTTTGGGCGAGGGCAGTCCCCGAGAACAATTTCAGATTGCAGAGTAGAATTTCAACTCGGATAAGAGGGTACATACACATCTTTGCTTACGAATGAAAACGACGAAGTAGAGCTACATTCCAAGGGCGCTTGGTTTCCTCTCCAGCTTTATCTGCCCTGTTCGCCTGCGATGGGCGCACATCTACAAGGTAGTACGCATCATTGTGCAGCGCTTTGCTCACAATGAAAGGCCCTTCCCATGGAGGAGACAACTTGTGCATCCCGGCTGTGCGTTGCACAAGCCGAAGGACCATGTCTCCTTCTCGAAAAACCCTTGGGTTCACCTTCCGGCTATGATAACGCCGCAGGTTTTGCTGGTAGATAGCCGAACGTGACAGAGTCAGCTCTCTTGCTTCTTCAAGCAGGTCAACGTCGTCTTCTCGAGCTTCTCTCGCCTCCACCTCAGTGTAGAGGGCTACTCGGGGGGAGTCATGCTCTAAGTCTATTGGCAACACGGCCTCAGCCCCGTATACCAAGAAGAATGGCGTGTAGCCGGTTGACCGGTTAGGGGTAGTCCTTAGACTCCACAACACCGCTGGCAACTCTTCTAGCCAACACCCAGGTGTTTTCAGCAATGGCTCAATCAGCCTTGGCTTTATGCCTGCCAGTACCATTCCATTTGCTCTCTCAACTTGCCCATTGGAGGCAGGGTGCGCGACTGACGCAACGTCTAGTCGAATATGCTTATCTCTGCAGAATCGCACCATTGCCCCTTCTGCAAACTTGGTGCCGTTGTCGGTGATAATACTGTGCGGGTAGCCATATCTCATGATCACATCCTTCACGAACTTCACAGCTATGACCCCATCGCACTTCCGAATAGGCTTCACCTCAATCCACTTGGTGAACTTGTCCACCATGACCAAGATATGTGTCATATTGCCTTTAGCCGGCTTGAAAGGGCCAACCATATCCAAGCACCAAACGGCAAATGGCCATGTGATAGGAATTGTCTTCAACTCGGAAGCAGGCATGTGAATCTTACTTGCGAACATCTGGCAGCCATTGCACTTCCTCACAATGTCTTCAGCTTGCTGCAGTGCAGTGAGCCAGTAGAAGCCATGCCGAAAAGCTTTCTTGACCAATGCCCGAGAAGAGGCGTGGTGCCCGCATTCTCCTTGGTGTATCTCCACCAGAATTTCTTCTCCTTCTTCTGGGCTTACACAGCGTTGCAGTACGCCGGTGGCACTTCTCTTGTGCAGCACATCTCGGACTATAGTGTAACCCTTGGACCTTCTCTGAATCTGCCTCGCAGTCACCTCATCTTCAGGCAAAGTGCCGTCCCATAGAAAGGATAATATGGGCATAGCCCAACTCGGTGTCTCCCGTATGGGAAACACTGGTTCGTCCAGTTCCATTGGGACAGGCTCTTGCGGTTGCACAGGAGGAGCAGGAGCGCTTCTTTGCAGCCCAGATCGATTGGCGAGAACTTCTTCAATGAATGCGACAGCCTCTGGGTTGAGGGCGGCAGTCCCCGAGTACGGAGTGGCAGTCCCCGAGTAAGGAGTGGCAGTCCCCGAGTAGGGAATGGCAGTCCCCGAGTAAGGAGTGACAGTCCCCGAGTAAGGAGTGACAGTCCCCGAGTAAGGAGTGACAGTCCCCGAGTACGGAGTGGCAGTCCCCGAGTAGAGGACGGCATTCCCCGGGTTCCCCGCAGCACTCTCCCAGTCAATCTCCATTGGGTCAGATTCTTCACTTGGCAGAGAAGGAACAAAGATGGATTCCGAGTTGGGGGAAGGCTTGATGGATGGCTTCCTCAAATGCTCCAAGGCAATCCCTGCCGGGATGGACTGCCGAGAAGATCCCAACTTGGATAGCTCATCTGCTGCTTCGTTCTCTGCTCGGTGAATGTGCTGGAACTCACAGCCTTCGAAAAATCCAGTCATAGACTGCACCAGGAAGCGATACGATGCCATGTTGGCATCCAGAGCATCCCAGGTACCTGAGACTTGCTGCACCACCAGATCTGAATCGCCATAGCATATAATGCGCTGCACACCAACCTCCTTTGCTACTCGCAAACCATGCACCACTGCCTCGTACTCGGCTACATTGTTGGACGCCTTGAAATGAATCTGCAGCACGTACTTGAGTTGATCCCGCTTGGGTGATGTAAGCACAACACCAGCGCCAAGGCCTTCTTTCACCTTTGAGCCATCAAAGTGCATTTTCCAATAGTTGGAAACTGGAGCAGGAGGTTCATACTGCATCTCGGCCCAGTCCACGAGAAACTCCGCCAGGACCTGAGACTTGATTGCTTCTCTTCTCGCATACGCAGGAGCGTACGCGGCTAGCTCAATCGCCCACTTGGCTACTCTGCCACTCGCCTCCTTGTTACCCATGATATCCGAGATGGGAGCAGAACTCACAACAGTGATAGGATGCTCCTGGAAATAATGTTTCAGCTTCCTGGCGCCCAGGTACACACCATATGTCATCTTCTGGTAGTGCGGATAGTTTTGCTTGGAACTGGACAGCACTTCACTGAGATAATAGACTGGGCGCTGCACACTTTTGCCTTCTTCTTCTCGCTCCACCACAATCACCACGCTGACTACTCGGTTAGTCGCAGCAATGTACAGCAGCATAGGCTCCTTGGGTAGCGGGCTAGCCAAGACGGGAGCACTAGCCAGCATTGCTTTCAGCTCATTGAATGCCACATCCGCTTGCGGAGTCCAGACAAATTTGTCACTTTTCTTCATTAGCTGGTATAGAGGCAGAGCCTTCTCGCCCATTCGGCCCAGAAAACGGCTCAGAGATGCCAGACAACCCGTGAACTTCTGCACATCTTTCAGTGATCTCGGTAAAGACATGCTCTCAATAGCTTTTATCTTAGAAGGATTGGCTTCAATGCCCCGACTAGAAACCAGAAAACCGAGTAGCTTTCCAGCCGGTACACCAAAGGTGCACTTACTCGGATTCAGTTTCATTTTGTACTTGCGTAGGTTAGCAAAGGTTTCCTCCAGGTCGGCAAGCAGAGTATGTGTTTTATTCGTTTTGATGACAATGTCATCTACGTACACCTGCACATTCTTGCCGAGCTGGTCGTGCAAGCATTTCTGCATGCATCTCTGATAGGTTGCACCCGCATTCCTCAAGCCAAAACACATGACACGATAGCAATAAGCCCCGTACGGGGTAATGAAAGCAGTCTTTATTTGATCAGCAGGGTTGAGTGCAATCTGGTGGAAACCAGAGTAGGCATCTATGAAAGACAACAGTTCACAACCAGCAGTGGAATCGATCACCTGATCGATGCGAGGTAGCGGGAAAGGATCCTTGGGGCATGCCTTGTTCAAGTCGGTGTAGTCGACACACATGCGCCATGCAGTGGCAGCCTTAGGATCCTCCTTCTTCTTCTCGACCATGACCGGGTTGGCTAACCAATCCGGGTGCAGCACTTCCATGATGAGTTACTTATCAGCAGTTTGGTGATCTGATCACCGATGGCCTTCCTTCTCTCATCTCCGAAACGGCGCATAGCCTGCTTCACGGGCTTGGCGTCAGGACGCACATGCAAAGAGTGCTCAACCAACTCCCTCGGGACTCCTGGTAGATCTTCATTGGTCCAGGCGAACACGTCCCGATTCTCACGGAGGAAGTGGATGAGCGCGCTTTCCTATTTCTCCGCCAACCCGGAGCCAATGATGGCTACGCGGTCTGGGAACTCGGGGTCGACCTGGACTGTCTTGGTCTCCTTGGCAGCTTGGAAAGCAGTACCATGCTGAGCACTCGGCACACCTTGTGCGCC
Source organism: Alopecurus myosuroides (assembly GCA_028641055.1). Classification (NCBI taxonomy): domain Eukaryota; kingdom Viridiplantae; phylum Streptophyta; class Magnoliopsida; order Poales; family Poaceae; genus Alopecurus; species Alopecurus myosuroides. The sequence continues at coordinate 471,272,721 of CM054057.1, read as the reverse complement.
AGCTTGTGCGGACTGAGCCATGGCCACTACCTCGTACATCTTCTTCTTCTCGGCCTCGATCACCATCGACTCTGCCAGCTTGGAGCTAGCTGAGGCACACTCCATGGACTTCTTGTAGTCGCCAGCGATGGTGATGATGCCATTGGGACCAGGGATCTTCATCTTCAGATAAGCCACATGAGTAGAGGCCATGAACTTGCTCAGAGCAGGCCTGCCGAGTAGAGCATGATAGGGGCTCTGATGATCCACCACTTCAAACTGCAGGCGCTCTGTGCGGCAGTTCTCCCGAGTACCGAATAGCACATCAATCCACACTCGGCCAATCGGGTTGCATGAGATCCCGGGCACAATGCCATGGAAGGTGGTCTTGCTGGGCAGCATCATGTTCTCGGCCAGGCCAAGCTTCTCGAGTGTGTCCTTGTACATAATGTTGATGCTGCTGCCGTTGTCGATTAGCACCTTGCTGAACCTCACATTCTTCTCGGGACCCAGGAAGGTGGGATCCAGCACCAAGGCATAGGTACCCGGGTTGGGCATCACCTTGGGATGATCTACTCGGGACCACCTGATCTCCTGGTCGCACCAGTACATGTAGTGAGGAACAGCAGGAATCACTGCATTGACCTCCATGGCCCGCCTGTGCTGTGACTGCTTGTCGACTGCCTCAGAAGTGAAGATCATGTAGCTCTCATGGTGCTCTTGGTACTGGTTGGAGCCATTGCCCCCATTGTTGCCATTGTTGCGATTGTTGTTGCCCTGGTAGTTGTTGTTGTTGCCTCTGTTGTTGTTGTTGCGGTTGTAGTTGTTGTTGTTGTTGCGGTATCTCTCATTGTTGAAGTTCTGGTTGGCTCCTAAAGCCACCTGGTTGACATTCTCTCTTCTCGGGTACACTGGCGGCCGAGCTGTGGGTGCGCGAGTAGGCTGAACAGTAGCCTTGGCGGCTGGCAGAGGAGGAGGAGGAGGCAAGCCATCGCTCTTGATCACATCCCACCACTCGCACTGCCGAGTGGTGTGGTTAGCAGGCCTCGAGGGATGGTGAGTGTGAAAGCTGCATGGGCCATCCTTCATGTCATCAAAGACAAACTTCTTCGGCTGCTCGGAGTTCCCGCTACCCGACTGCGCAGTGCGGAACGGTTTCTTGTTGCCCTGGCCCTGGTTCTGGTTCTGCCCGTAGGCTCCAGCAGGTTTCTGCCTTTGGCCACCACCGCCTCCGACATTCACTGCATTCACCTCCTCAGGGTCATACCGAGTATCTACTCGGCGCTTGTTGCGGAACTCGTTGCGTTTGCTGTTGTTGAAGTTTCTTCTCGGCTCAGAGGAGTCCATCAGTGGCTGAGTAGGATCACCGAGTGCGTACTGATCCGCAATCTTGATGGTCTCCGCCAGAGTGTTCGGCATCTCCCTCTGCAATCTCTGCCAAAGCATGCTACCATGTCGGCAACCCTGCGCAAACCAGGTAATGGCCTGTGCTTCATTCACACCCTCACAGGTGTTCCTCAGCGTGCTCCACCGAGTAAGGTACTCGCGGTCCGTCTCGTCTTCTCACTGCCTGCAAGCCGACAGCTGCTGTGGCCTATTCGGCCTCTTGTATGTACTCGTGAAGTTGCTGATGAAGGCATCCGAGAAGTCCAGCCAGCAGTTAATGCTGTTCTTGGGCAAGTTGTTGAGCCAAGTGCGAGCTGGACCCTCTAGCATCTGCGGCACATAGCGTACCGCCCATCTCCTGTTGCCATTCGCGATATGGACCGCGGTGACGTAGTCATTGAGCCAATCTTCAGGCTTGGTGCTGCCATTGTAACTCTTGGTGCCCCTTGCAAGCTGGAAGCCCTTCACGGAAGGCTCGTTCATGATGCGCGGGCCAAAGCACTCGGGGCCAGGAGGACCCGTGCTCTCAAGCCGCGCCGACAAGCTGATACGATCCAGCTGGTGCCTTGCATCTCCAGGCGCCAACACACGCTCGCCGACACGATCATGGATATCATAACCAGCCATCTCCATAGCCGAGTAGCCATCATCATACCTATCCACCTGCATAGCTGCGGGCTGCTCCACCGGGTTGGCGACTGGTGCCGCTGGGCGCGGCTGCTGCCTCTGCCGAGTAGGCTGAGCTGCGGGTTGCCGAGAAGAACCTGGACGCGCGGCATCTCGGGGACGGCTTTGAGCTTGATGGGCTTGAGAGCCTGCTCTTGCAGCGTTGTGTTCCCGCCCGGGCTGCTGCGGCACAGCAACCTGTTTCGCGGCAGCAGCCGGGTCATACACCTGCATTTGCCTGTCTCTACCCGAGCACCCGCTGCGGCTCTTCTCGCGGCTAGGATGCGGAGACGAGGCCTGATCGTTAGATCTAGCCGCGTGCGAGTGAACCACCTGCGAAGCTCCAGCTCCCGGGTTGGCCTTCCGGAACTCCTCGTTCTGCCTAGCGGCCTCCAACACTAACTCGTTGAGCCTCTCCTGCTGCCTGAGACGCGCCTCTCCATCCAGGCGCGGAACCTCGGCAGCCACGGCCTGTGCAGCTCTGAGCGTCTTGGCGGGTGTGCTGTACCTTGGCCTTGTGAAGGTGTTCGCGGTGGCGGACTGAGCGGGCACCTCCGCAACCGTTGCCATCTCTACACCCAAGTTGCGCCGCGTAGCGCCTACTCTGCTAGGCCTCCTGGCGACTGGCGTGAAGCCGTGAGCCTTGTTGTACTCGAGCTGGTCTAAACTCAGCTCAAGCCTGATCTTCTCCAACTCCGCCTGCTCGGCAAGCAGCTCCTGGCGTTGCCGCTCGAGCTGCTCCCTCGCGGCTAGGAGCTCGATGTCGGTGGGAGTGGGCATACCGGCTCGCGCAGCAGACGCGGGGATGACCGTAGAGGTGGAGGGCGACAAGTTGCTCTCCTTCTCGTAGGGCCGGTGATTCCTGCCACCAGCAGGCGGTTCGTCAACCTCCTCGACGACGGCCGCAGCGCCAGTAGCAGCTGCGCCAGTGTTCGCCGCCAAGCCTGTCACCATCACCTCAGCGCAGGTTGCAGAGCTGCATGCAGGCCTTCCGCGAGCAGCAATCACCGCAGGAGGATCCTCCGCGTCATGCACCAGCTCGGGGTAGGCGCTGTTGGCGACGGTGGCGATGTAGACGAGGTGAGAGCCGAAGGAGATCACCGAGCCGCCCTCGGGCATGGCCATGCCGCCGAAACAGCCGGCGTTGTCGGTGACCAAGTCGAAGGAGCCGAATCTGTGGACAAGGCCACAAACTACGCGCTCCGCTGAAGAAGATCCCGTCCGAACAGAAACTCCAGCCAGCGCCGCTGGTTGCCCCACGGTGGGCGCCAACTGTCGTGGTGGTGTCACGGCAGATGTCATGGGATGGCTAAAGATGTGGGGACGAAGGACGCTGGAGGTGTCCGGGGAGGGATCACGCGACGAGTAGCCGCGTGAGGTAAGAACAATACACTGCAAACAACACGATCTACCCAGGTTCAGGGCCCTCGTGAGGAGGTAAAACCCCTACTCCTGCCTCTCTGTATGTATTATGATGTTTCTCCGAGTAGCCACAGTACAAATGATATCGCTACCGAGTAGCCTCTCTCCTCTCTCCGGGTAGAGCTAGGTCAAGAACTTAGGGTTCTAGGGTTTATGCGTGACCCAGTATGTGATCGATCTGAGCATGCCTCGCGCAGGAGGCGGCGGGGCACCTTATATACCTGGTGCCCAGCCGGATACGTCCAAACATGGACAAGTGTCGACATAGTGTGCACACCGTCCTTCTTCCGGGTTCCCGCTGACAGCTTTGGTTCCTAACCTTGGCTTCATCTGGAAAGTCGTTGGGCAAAACTAGGGGACAGACTGGTATCACTGTACCTAGGCACAGAGTAGGCCCCCCTTATCCTGCCACGGCCTGCTTCCATGCTGTCACTGTCAGGCAGGCCGGTCCCAGATGAACAGTAGTTCGAATGCTGCCAAGTACGGACCCAGGATACGCGGGATCCTGTGTCAGAACGGCTCCTTTGACTTTCTGGCCCGAGTAGATTCCCGCCAATTGTTCCCGCCAATTGTACTCGGGCCAACCCTTCTACTTGAAAAGATAGAACTTGATTGATATTTCCTTCTGGTCATCTTGAGGTGAGACCGAGTAGCAGTCGACCGGGTAGCGAGTACTAGGTAGTCGGCTACTCGACCAAACCTCTCTTCTGTAAGCCGCCTTTACCACTTGCCTTTACCCTACTCGGGGGTAACCCCCCGACAGGATATCCTGGATTAGTTGGTTGAGCTTAAACACCAACTTGGAGAGTTGACAGGCAAAAGCTCCGCCTAACTTGATCCTTTCTTAAGGGGTGTCTAGTTTCCTTTGTGTTGAAGCATGATAGTATCTCTTCATTGGACATGCTGTCATTCTACCCTTGATTTGATTTGGGCTATCGTAAAATCGAGAAAAGATCCAAGGACTATCTTTATGGTGTTTTGCGCTAGTACACCTTCATGTCCTTTGGTCTAACCAATACCTTTCCTCGTTCATGTATCATATGAACCCCTCTTCTTGGAGTGTTATGAAAAGGGTGTTGTCAAGCCCATCGATGACATTCCTATTTTCTCAAGTTGCAAGAGGTTCGTGTGGAACAAACGGCAACAATATTGGAAACTTTCGAGAGCCATCTTTGTGTCATCACGAAGATTGTGTTCTGGATGTTCAAAGTAACCTACTCCGATTCATGTGCATATGGTGAAAGTTGTTGCCATGGATCCGAGTAAAGTTTTCTTGTTCCCTCGGGAATATCTCAAGTCAGTTATGCATGTGTGGACTATTCTTGAGATGGTTGGTTGTTACCTCCGTCCACTGGAAGAAGTTTCCATCCACAACCAAGCCACTGACTGATGATTCGTCAAAGAGAAGAAGTCTATGAACTTCGTTATCTGTGTATCATCTTCCCAACAAGGACTACGATGTGTTTCATTGCATGTAGTCCATGTAGGTGCAACCGTCTTTCGCAAGTTGCTAATACATGAGTTCTGCAATCACGCTCATCTTCTTGAGCGTGGCATCATAGTCCATATCTTGAGAATCCAGCATATGTATCTCGTTGGTAACCGGTGCAATCTCTCTGATCATATATACCGAGTCTGAGTTATCTACCCACCAACCAGAGCTGAATCTCACGCAGCAACGATGGTTGGCGTTTCCTCAAGGGTATTAAATCAGGTCTTTCCAAAATCCGGCATGTTTGATGTTGTGGTTGACACAATTAGCCGGAAGGCCTAATGTCATATCCCTTTGTATCCGTAAGAACAACCACTCTCCGTGAGAACTCTTGTGTGGCTCATTCTCACAAGTTTTCCTCCCCGTTCTTCCGAACCGAAGTTCAAATTTCACTCGATTACCTATATAAGGCTTGCATAAGCCTGATATTGGTATTTAGCAAATCCAGGAGAACCTGGAAGTTGGTTCTTCCAATGTCTCTTTGTTGAACCTCCAAAACCTTTGTTTCAGTGGAAACAAGTTCATCGTGAGAATCATCTCGTGGTGTTTCGTAACCACCATTTATCCGTTCCCTTTTTCAAGTTGTTTATACTTGAAGTTCTGTTCATCTCACACATTGTGTGAATTTGTCAGTCACTTCAGCCGTGGGATCTTAACTATGTTGTATATGTATTGCTATGTCAAATCCATCATATGAAAGAGATTCCCTATTCCTTCTGGTGTTTCAATCCCCGTTGGTTACCCATCCTCGTGGTGTGACCAAGAGTTCCTCCTTCATTACGGTGTTTCCACATCCTTTGGTTACTCATCTTCTGTCATGAAGTAACATCCCGATCTTTGACAAAGTTTTCGACAAAATTTGACGGAATGAAAGTTCCTTCATCTTTCGTGTCCACTCCGAAGAGTGAACATGATCATGTATCAAAATTTTCTCTGACACACGAATTACAGTGTTTTCTCGGGTTTTCCCTCGTCTACGGATATTACGTTGTGGTATCCAAGACCATCCTCACCATCTTGGTACTACGTTTGAAGAAACCTCGATGTCAAAAGTTGTTCAAGCTTTCTTTTCCAAAAGGATTTAAAGTCTTGTGCAAAGCTCATATCCTAAATCCTTTCAAGAACCATCCTCCAAAACCTTGAAATCTTCTCTTTTTCCCTCCGTTACCTTGACGTGTTTCATGCACGTTAACTCAACAGTTCTGAACATTCCTGTCATGAGTTACCCATGAGATACTCGATCTTCATGAAGATCATTTCCTAAGAGTTTCCTGTATCCGTTCAACACTTCAAGATGCTACGGATCAACCTCTTCAAGAAGAGAACCGTAAGGTTCGAGAAGATCGTTCAAAACCGGTGTTCCTTCTTTCTTCTCCTTCGGGAATCTCGGGACGAGATTCTTGTAAGGGGGGTAGTTTTGTAACATCCCTGTTTTGCTACAATAGGAGTTGTTGTGTTGTTCTCATTTCATTCATGCATGAAAGAGTTTTGAAACAATTTAAAATTTGAATTTAAAGGAAACTTGCTCAAAAACCACTTAAAGTGATCACCCAAAATTTGTTATAAAAACATTTTCAAATTGGAAAAGCAAAGACATGGTGAGTTTGCAAATTTGACAAGGACTCCAAAAACTATTTTTGCCAATTTTTCTAACTGCAAAAAGGACCCTAAGCTTCTAGTTTTCCTCCTCTTTCTTAACAGCAGAAGGACCTATTTGTGTTTTCTGGAAGTTCCTGGGGGTTTTTCGAAAAATGTTCTTTTGTCTCTTTGATGGAGGGATAGTAACCCGGTAGGCCAATGCCAAGGCATAACCTGGCCTAAAGGACGCTGCGCAGGATCCGGCTAAGGATAAGGGAACTTCTAGAAGGCCCAAGTTCATAGGCCCGGTAACCCAGATTGTGGGTTACGATAAGGAAAGCTAGGGTTTGTATGCAGTGTCCGGGTAGGATTCAGTGTGCGCCTTGGAGGGCAAGCCAGGGGGTCCGGGTGCTTTATAAACCGGCCCCTAGGACTAGTTGAGAGAGATCCAAGAGTTCTAGCAATATCGCCTGATATCAAACATCCAGTGTAACACGAGAGTTGAGTTAATATATCGAGATCGGAGACTCGGCGACTTGATTGCCGGCTACCAGATCGAGTATCATCATGTTTTCCTCTGAGCTAAACCCTCTCCCAAACGCCTGTGTCGTCTTGCCCCAAGATCAGTTACCCCCGGTAACGTCTGCCGTGATTATCCCACGACAGTTGGCGCCCACCGTGGGGCCTGCGTCCAAAGGTGTTTACATCACGGGAGAAGCTCGGAAGAACATGGAGAATCTAGTCATCGGCGAGATCTACAGCGACCACGAAGGAGAGAAGATGGTGGACGATTCCGGTTGGGGGCCAGAGTCGGATCACCTCGCATCCGGGTCTATCGTGACAATCGGCAAGATCAGCATCTTCATCGGTATGGTACGTACATCTGGTTTTAAAGGACAATATCATGTGCATACTACAGGAACTTCCAATAGGGACAAAAAGACACTAAAGCAAGCGGTAAACTCGGTTTCCCCGGTTGCGCCGGGATACCTGAGATGGTCCGAACAAGATATAACGTGGAGCAGAAGAGATCACCCGGAAAGAATAGAACACCCGGGAGTCTTAGCATTGGTAGTCGCACCACAGGTCAATGGCTACGAGTTGAAAAAGGTCCTGATGGATGGCGGAAGCAGCATCAATATTCTGTATTGGGAAACCTTTTTACGCATGGATCTCAAGGTGTCTCAGCTATAGAAAAGCTCAACAATTTTTCATGGGATAGTGTCGGGTCACTCAGCGTGCCCCGAGGGAAAAATCGCATTGGAGGTAGCTTTTGGAGAATCGAAGGATAATTATCGAGTCGAGTGGCTCACTTTCGAGGTGGTCAAATTGCGCAGTCCTTATCACGCGATGTTCGGAAGGCCGGCTTATGCTAAATTCATGGCTAGGCCGTGTTATGTATATTTACAGCTAAAAATCCCGGGTCCTAAGCAAACCATCACCATACATGGAAGCCGAGATATAGCAGCTGAGTGCGATGAAGGAGATTCGGTAATGGCCGAGCAGGCTTGCAGAAAAGAGGAACTCAAGTATTACCGGTCTCAAGTAGACCCGGATGACAGAACAGCATTGAAAAGACCGAATACTTAAGACGAGAGAGCGAAATTCAAGGCAGCACAGGACACTAAGATGATAGCTTTTGTTGAAGGTGATCCCACTAAGCAATTTACTATAGGGTCTAACTTGGACAGCGAGCAGGAGAAAGCACTTGTGGAGTTTATTCGTTCTAATGCGGACGTATTCGCCTGGACGCCTAGCGATATGCCGGGTATCCCTACAGAATTGGCAGAACACAGTTTGCACGTAGACCCTAAGTCCAGGCCTGTGAACCAGGGCCTGCGGAAGATGAATGAGGAAAGAAGGAAAGCTATAGGAGAAGAAATCGCGCGGCTGCTGACAGTCGGCTTCATCATGATGAAAAAGACCAATGAGTGGAGGATGTGCATTGATTTTACGAGTCTCAACAAGCATTGCCCAAAGGATCCGTTTGCACTACCAAGGATAGATCAGATCATAGACGCAGTAGCTGGAAGTGACCTATTATGCTTTCTGGACGCATATTCCGGGTATCATCAGATTAAGCTCAAGAGGGAGGATTGGGAGAAAACATCATTTATAACCCCTTTTGGGGCTTTTTGTTACAAAACCATGACGTTTGGATTGAAGAACGCTGGCGCAACTTATCAACGGTGTATACAGAAGTGCTTTGAGGATCAAATTGGACGCAACGTCCATGCTTATGTGGATGATGTGGTTATCAAGACCAGGAAGGCAGAGACATTTATCGACGATCTGAAGGAGACGTTCAAGAACTTGAGGAGGTATCAGATGAAGCTTAACCCGACGAAGTGTGTATTTGGAGTTCCAGCTGGGAAATTACTCGGCTTTATCGTTTCCGAGAGAGGAATTGAGGCAAACCCAGATAAAATAAAAGCTATCCAGAATCTGAAAAAGCCGGAAAATTTGAAGCATGTTCAAAAGCTCACGGGCTGCGTAGCAGCCTTGAGCCGATTTATATCCATACTCGGAGAAAAAGCAATACCCTTGTACGGGCTCTTGAGGAAATCCGATAAATTCGTGTGGGATCAAGAGGCGGATGAGGCGTTCGAGGCACTAAAGAAGCAGTTATCTGAAGCACCAGTCCTAGCGGCCCCGGGTCCTAAAGAGCCCATGTTGCTATACGTAGCAGCGGGCCCCCGAGCCGTTAGTGCAGTAGTTGTTGTGGAGCGTAAAGAGGATGGGAAAGGTTACCCGGTCCAGAGACCGGTTTATTACGTCAGCGAAGTATTATCAGAGGCAAAGCAGCGCTATCCGCATTGGCAAAAGCTGGTTTTCGGGGTCTTTATGGCCAGCCGGAAACTGAAGCCGTGTTTCCAGGAACACCCCATAATAGTGGTAAGTTCGATACCAATATCAGATATCATCAGAAACTCGGATGCGACAGGAAGAATAGCCAAATGGGCGATAGAGATGGGGGATTATCACATCAACTACGAGCCCAGGTTAGCAATTAAATCTCAGGCTTTGGTCGATTTCGTTAATGACTTGACACACACAGGCATGACCACCTTTGCTCCAAACTCCGAATCTTGGATCATGCACTTCGATGGATCCAAGCAATATGAGGGATCAGGAGCTGGAGTGGTGCTAACATCACCCAAAGGAGACAAATTGAGTTACGTGCTACAGATTCACTTTGATTGTTCCAACAACGTGGCCGAGTATGAGGCCCTATTACACGGCTTAAAGGTAGCCAAGGAGATGAACATTAAGAGGATACGATGCTTTGGAGATTCGGACCTTGTGGTAAAGCAGGTATCAGGAACTTGGGATAGAAAGGACGCAACCATGGCAGCATACCGCAGAGAGGTTGATAGGGTTGCAGGATGTTTCTCCGGATATGAGGTGGAGCACATAGACAGAAGAAAGAATGAGGCAGCAGACGCCCTCGCTAGACTCGGCTCGCGCAGAGAGCCGGTTCCACCTAATGTCTTCCTGGATGAATTATGGCGACCATCAGTTAAAACCGAGTCTGAAGAAGAACTGGCAAATCAAGACCCGGATTTGGAGCTCGTGGCCACTGTACGCGACGTTCCCGAGTGGACAGAACCGTTTTTGGCCTACCTATCACGAGGCGAGTTACCACAGCAGGAGGTGTTAGCAAGGCAAATTTTGAGGCGAGCAAAGGGATATTCTATCATCAATGGGGAGTTATACAAGAGAAGTGCAGCAGGAGTCTTTTTGAGCTGTGTAGCACCAGAAGAAGGCCGACAGATTCTTAAAGAAATCCATGAAGGTGATTGTGGGCATCATGCATCCACAAGATCCCTTGTGGCCAAAGCTTATCGACACGGATTTTTCTGGCTCACGGCTCTAGCAGATGCAGAGCGCTTAGTGGAAAGGTGTGACGGATGTCAAAGATACGCTCGTCAAACCCACGTGCCGGCTATGGAACTGCGGACTATTCCGTTAACTTGGCCGTTCGCTGTTTGGGGTATGGACATGGTTGGTCCCTTTCACATGTCACCTTGCAAGAAGACACATCTTTTGGTGGCCATTGACAAGTTTACTAAATGGGTTGAGGTTATGCCAGTCACCAATTGTGAAGCAGTTACAGCAGTCAAGTTCCCGAAAAGAATTATCTACCGGTTCGGGTATCCCCACAGCATAATTACCGACAATGGAACCAACATGTCCCTTGGCGCGATGGAAAAGTTCTGTGGCAACAATGGAATCCGGCTTGACGTAGCATCAGTGGCTCATCCGCAGGCCAATGGACAAGTGGAGAGGGCAAACCAAGAGTTACTTCGTGGACTAAAACCACGACTGCGAGTCCCTTGCATCAGGGCTGCGGGTGCATGGGTTGAAGAACTACCTTCCGTGGTTTGGGGTATCAACACTACACCTAACAGATCTACTCAGATGACACCATTCTTCATGGTTTATGGTGCGGAAGCGGTGTTGCCGAGTGATATTATTCATGATTCACCTCGAGTATCAGCTTACGTCGAGGTAGAGAACGAGAAGACCCGGCAAGATGCCGTAGATATGTTAGAAGAACAAAGGGAACAAGCCCTGGAAAGGTCAACCATATATCAGCAAGATTTACGGAGGTATCATAGCCGGCGCGTGAAAACCCGGGTCTTCCAGGAAGGAGACTTGGTCCTGCGTCTGGTACAGTCAAACGAAGGGAAACACAAGTTATCACCACCATGGGAAGGGCCGTTTATCATAAGCCGGAATCTGCACAACGGATCGTATTACTTGATAGATGCAAGGGAAGAGTCGGCTACAGTTAATGACACCGCTCATACCACTTCGTCTATGCAGGAAAGAGACAGACCATGGAACGTGGCTCAGCTACGTCCCTACTATACTTAATATAGATTATATTGGCAAGTGGAGTTGCACGATGTAACAGGCGGCAGGTTTTCAGACGCACTCTTTTCCTATCCAGGGCACCCTTGGGGACTGGATGGGTTTTTAATGAGGCGGCTTGCTGGCCTAACTTTCGTATATCAAGTAAAGAGGTGGTTATTCTTACGTTCTTCACTCTCCGTATGTTGCGTATATCTAGGTCTTGGGGGCTGATTGCTTGAATAGCACAGTTACAAACTCAATGACCCGGCCTTGATGCCTATGAGTTATAAGGGCCGATTGCTCGCAAACGAGCACGGCTGCAATCTTATAACCGGACAAAGTAGCCAAATTTTCTTGACTTTTCTTACTTAAGCTCGATGTGACTCGCACTAAAGTGGCATGATTTGCTCGCTTACGATTACAATCAGCCATGAAGCCCAATGGGACTTGCCTGACCCTGTTTTCGTATAGATGTAACAACATGATATCCACGCGAAAGCCGGCTTATAGTACAAGATAGTCAAAAGGGTCATCCAAACAACAAGTTATGCAGAGTACAGGGCTAACAGCCGGAAACTCAATGTTTATCAAGCATAACTTCAATACCTATGTGAAACGGCTCTGGGTTTGGGCTTAGCAGCAAACAACTTGTTCTATTGGAAAGACCACACATCCCAGACTCGGCATTTTTGGTCTTGGGGGCTGGGGATTTCGAAAAAGGAAAAGTTGTTCAGTTGCTAAAGCTCAAAAAACCCAAACATCCGAGTCTTGGGGACTTGGGGACTTAGAGAAAAAGTCCGCTTGTCAAAATCCATGAAACTCGGAAACCGAGTCTCACAAAAGGAACCATAAAGAAAGTCGTATATCAAGAATGAGTGGGCTCAAAGTTGGATAGATATAAAATCATCCCAAAAGGCACAAGGCGTATCAAGAACTTAAAGTGCATTACAAATTTGGGTACCAGCATCAAAAGTGCACAGGCGCATCATCAAGAAGTAATTGTTTAAGCGGCCTATTGACCGAATGACGCATACGACACAGCATCAGGTAGCAGGTACCACTCGGTATTCTGGGCTGCGGCGTCCATCTTCTCCTTGCCCTTGTTATTACTATTGGTGGCAGCAGCACCCGGATCAGCAGCGGTGCCGGCTCGCGCAGGAGGAGGGACGACTGGTGTGGAAGTAGCAGGCGCAGAGTCGGCTTCAGCCTTCTTTTTTGCAGCTTCCTCCCTCAACTTGGCAGTTTCCTCCTTCCATCGGGCTAGCATATCGTACGGCTTGGGAAGATCCGACTTAATCGCTTCACCATCAGCACCATAGGAAGGGACAATGGAATTGAGCTCCAAGCTGTCAGCAATCACGCTTGCCGGGTAACGGACTTCTTTCTGGATGGCCTTGAAATCCTTTGAGGAAAACTTGGACCCATCACGGTTGAATTCCAGAAATCCGATCATCAGCTTGGCCGGCTCAAGCTTAGGAAAGTAAGCCTTAGCCAAGGCAAGCCCCCGGGTTACCCCAACCCGGCAAGACGAACGCTTCCAATGCCAAATCCACTCGGGAATGGTAGAGCAGGCATCCAGCATCCTCTTCAGGTTGACGTGCCCAACACCCGGCCACCGTAGTTCTTCAAGGATCCATTTGGTTCCGGCACATAGTTGTCGGATAACGCTCTTGACGGTCTTCAGCTTGGCAATATCATCTTCGTCCGGCATTACTTCATCCGGACCTGCAGAAAGAAATGAAAACACGAGTAAGGAAACCCGGCTATGTGTCAGAAGGATGACCCGGATTATGAATATTATGCTAAGAGTCATACCGATCAAAGCGCGATACGTATCAGCAATCTGGACATAAAAGTTCACTAGATTATCTTCGGCTGCATGAGCCCTCCTCCTATACTTTCTCGTGATCTTCCCACTCCTCCTGGCCTCAGCCTCGGCCGCCTCACGCAGAGCCACCTCCTTTTCAATACGCTTGGTGGCCTTAGCCAATTTTTTCTCAGACTGGGTCACGAAGTCCTGAGTGGAGATACAGGGATAAATTAGTCGGAAATACTGTGAAGTTCCAGGCAAATTATCAAGAAATTCACCCGAAACTTGGGGACTAGATAAGGATACAAGCAATGTTATTCGGATTTACCTCATGTTTTGCTATCAAAGCTTCCAGGATATTCTCTTCGTTGGCCCTTAAGGTGTGAAGGGCACTAAGCATCTGGGGGAATGTCATGTCTTCAGGCTTGGTGCCAGAAGAACCGGCAGCTTGATCCTCTGGATGAAGAGTTTTTCCTGACTTTGGGGTCGAGACCCGGACCGTCTGGTTCTCCGGGTTTGGGGAACCCGTCCTCGTCTCTTGGATCTCAATCTCTTCATCCACGTCTTCAGACGATTTTGGAGACCCGGCTTCTTGTCGGGCCGGGTCATTAAAAGGATCTTGTTCTTGGGCGTCTTCAGCCTCATCACCAGCCGCGGCGTCCGCATTATCAGTTGGTTCCTCCGTCTTCTGGTTATCTGTTTCCATGTTCTCCGGGTCACTAACTGTGACTTGAGCGCTAAAGAAAAGGGAGAGAGGCAGTTAGCAACAGTGATTGAAAGTTGTCAGGTATGAAAGGATGTCAAATAGAAAAGACTTACCCGGTATTTACAGCGTAATCCGGTGGGAGCTCGCTGCTGGAAGCAGATGAAGTCGTCAAAGGGACCGATAGCGGAACCCGGAATTGCCCGGCACGTGGATGGTTGGGAGATGGGTGACGCTGAGGGGATTTGGAGGATTGAGGTGGAGGAGTACCGACCCGGTGGACTGGTGAGGTGGTGATACCGGGGTTAAGGGGATCGTCACCCGGAGAACTCCGGGTCACCCTACGTTTGACCGGGAGAGGATCCTTCAAGTGTGACGAGTGTGACAACTGTTGGTTAAGTCTACGCATGATATCGAAGGAGTAAGGTTCAGAGGATATAGAAGAGAAAGGAACCTTGGAAACCACTCCTCTGGCTTTCCTCTTGGCCCCGACTGTTACTTCCTGATCAGATTCGGTGGCCTCCGGGTCGTCCTCATCCTTCTCTTCTTCGTCCTCCAGCCCTGCGAGCCGAGTATGTATTGATGGAAAAAGTTAAAATGGGAGGAAAATGATGCAAGTAAAGATGACACAAGATCCGGATAAGAACCTTCATCCTCATTGGCTGGCTCGTCTTCCTCTTCCGGGTCTCTGGAGGGGGGAGGTTTCAACTTTCCAGAAAGGGTCATCAGCCTGAGACAAAAAGATGAAAGTAAGGGTTAAAAGCAGTATCTAGTCAAAGTGTGGAAATAAGCTTATGAGTATCGGGTCTTACCGTTGGAGCCGGATTTTCCCGAGTAATTGGAGGTAACCCGGCGATGTTCTTTATGACTTCCAGTTTTTCCGTCAGGAAACCTTTGATGGTTTTGTTGGTGTCGCCGGCTGCAAAGCTCTTGGTGGAATATCGGAGTGCATCCGTGACATGCCCCGAGTACTCGCACATCAATTTGGTGCGGATAGAATTGGGTTGGATCCGGAAGTCAACCCAAGTTTTCACTAAATTGAGCCCAAGAAGACCTTGGGCTGAGAGGACGGCTATTTTAGCTAGTAAAGGCAGGATTGCTTCCCTGTCCGAGTCAGGGGCGAAAGCATTGAATTTTTCAGAAATATCGAGGAGACCCTCCGAGTAACCCGGCAGTTTCTTTTCACCGGGTGGGGAAGTATCGTGGCAGTAAAAGAAGGATAGTTGCCAGTGTTTAACATGGGAATTCAGGTTAAGGGTCAGCATTGGTGAGTTCTTGCGGCGTTGGATGGATACCCCGCCGCAAGTGAGAAGTGCCCCGTCACCGCTTTCGCGGCACGGCTTGCACTGGAAAAGTTCAATGAAGAGGGCCAAACTCGGCGGAGTGCACAAGTATGACTCGGACAGAACAATGAAGTGAGTAATATTCAACATAGAGTTAGGCCCTATGTCAAATGTCCTGAGGCCATAGTGGTTCAGGACCTCACGAAAGAAAGGGTGACCCGGAGGACGAAATCCCCGGGTCACGTGCTCTATGAAACAGATTACCTCATCATCGGCAGGTGTGGGCCGGGTCTCGTCACCCGGCGCCCTCCAATGGATGTCCTTCTGAGAGGGGAGAACTCCCAACTCGGCCAGCTCTTCCAGCTTGGCCTTTGTAACTATGGATCGCCCCCAATTGGCGGATATGGATTGAGTTGTCTTCGTTTGGGCTGGCTGCTTCCCTTGCTTTTTGGGAGCCATGGGATCAACCTGTAAAGCGCAAGGCAGAGAGGTGCAAGAAATGAGATTCGGACATCATGAATTACCCGAGTATATGCACGCAGTATCGAGAAGATATGAATATTAAGCATTATCCGGGTATCATGCCGCGGAGCGAAGATTACAAGAATTATCCGGGTATCAAGTGTAATTATGGAAGCTATTCGTTACTTACGTATTGAAAGGTGTTTGAGGAAGACGGATGATTGCCCATGTATCTACTGCAAGCAAAAGAACTGGAAGAGAAGGATTTTCCGGGTATCAATGACATGCGCGGAAAATTGGGATGAAATGGATGTAGATTGGAAAACTTGTGGACGATTCTACGAAGAAATTGATGACTAATAATGATAGGGGAATGGTGTGTGATTATTAATCAGGCTACTGGAGGAGTTAGCAAGCATCTGAGTAATTCTAACCGGCGCGACAAGAAAAATTTCCCGCGGGTTGACCTAGATCCAATCTAGAGTAAATCGAAAAATTGCGGGAGTGAATTAATGGATACGAAGAACTTACTGGATGAGATGGGAGCAGCGCGCGGTGGCGGAAGACAGCGTGGTCTGAATGTCTCTTCAAAGCTCCCGGCGGGCAAAGTGAGGGCGTAGCGGCGGAGCTCAGCGGCGGCGCGGGGTGGTTTGAAGACGAACACAGCCGGCGGTGGTCTTGCTCCGGCGACGAGCTTGGGATTCCCTTGGTAGTGTTGCGCGAGCGCGAGATATGAGGAAGGAGAAGGGGTTGAAGTGAGCCGTTGGGATTAAGTTTACCCTTAAGTGCCTATTTATAAGGGTGCGGGCGGATAAACCTAGTTCAACGGGCGGGAGCCGGAAATTTCGGTATAACACCTATCTGTCCAGATTTTGTGGGATAGACTTTAAAATGCTGGACGAGATATCCGGATAGAAATAAGAAGGAGATCCTCTCTACAACATCAGGATCAATTATCGAGTAAAGTGAATCAGATCTTTAAACATTCTTATCAGGGTGTTGACCCGGAAAAGCTGAGCAAAGGACTTGGAGAAATTCGGGTTATTATATGGCCACCTTGGAGTTAGGCCTAGCTGTTTATTAAAGCAATTTAACCCGGCCTCCATTGAATTTGTAAGTTTGATAATTTTACAGGGAATAGCGTGCGCTTCAAAGAGAATCTCGTGAAGCCCAAGCTATTCTGGGGACTACTGATGGAGGGATAGTAACCCGGTAGGCCAATGCAAAGGCATAACCCGGCCTAAAGGACGCTGCGCAGGATCCGGCTAAGGATAAGGGAACTTCTAGAAGGCCCAAGTTCATAGTCCTGGTAACCCGGATTGTGGGTTACGATAAGGAAAGCTAGGGTTTGTATGCAGTGTCCGGGTAGGATTCAGTGTGCGCCTTGGAGGGCAAGCCAGGGGGTCCGGGTGCTTTATAAACCGGCCCCTAGGACTAGTTGAGAGAGATCCAAGAGTTCTAGCAATATCGCCTGATATCGAACATCCAGTGTAACACGAGAGTTGAGTTAATATATCGAGATCGGAGACTCGGCGACTTGATTGCCGGCTACCAGATCGAGTATCATCATGTTTTCCTCTGAGCTAAACCCTCTCCCAAACGCCTGTGTCGTCTTGCCCCAAGATCAGTTACCCCCGGTAACGTCTGCCGTGATTATCCCACGACACTCTTCCTCCTCCGGCCAGAAGGAGAGCTGGCCGTCGACGCCTCCCTGCCACCTCCTGCTCGACGTCACGGCAAGGATCAGTACGCCCAGGAGGCGTATAGATCGAAGGCTCCTCCCTCGAACCCCCCCTCGAACCCTCATGTCTCTGTTTATGTCCCGGAAGCGACCGAAACCCTACCCTCCGCCTCTCCGGCCGCCGCCTCGCCCCGCCGTCTCCGGCCACCCCTGCCCGATTGGAGGCCACCCGGAGCTCGGCCATCCTCTCCTCGTCCACCTCAAGCATGCACGCAAGGCGGGAGGGCTTGAATCGATGCAGGCACCCCTTTTCTTCCCCACGGCCGGCGGGCATTCTCGCCGTCGATTCGCCGTCGTCCGGTCACTTCGGCCTCCTCCGACCCTTCCACGAGCTTCAGGACATCGTGGTGAGAATCCCAGTCCCCTCCCCTGGCCTTCCCGTGCCTTGTTTCATGCTGCCACCGCCGGCCGCCGCCGTTCTTGCTCGCCGCCGGCCACTCCGGCGACCATTTGGTCACCGGATGGTACCCCTCCACTCCCCGTGAGCTCCTCTCCGTTGTTGTATAGTTTGTTTCATCAATTTCGAACCCAATTCGACGAATTTGAATTCATACGTGAAGAACAGAGAGATTTCGGCCTGGGTGATGTCACTTTGACGTAGTGATGACGTCATAAATCTCCTGTTTAATAATTACAGAATATGAGTAATTTTGTAAAATCAATAATTAATGTTTTATAGATCAGAAAAATAAAGTAAAAATATGGTTGTGCTCAGAAAAATAAGATCTATCCAAAAATGTCACTTTCATACATGTTTGACACACTTCAATTTTTGAACATTATTTAATGTTGTTTAATCATTTAAAAATAGAAAATAAGTTTTTATTCACTAAAATTAGAAAATTAAAAGTAATATACCAAATTGCTCAAAATGACATTTGGAACCTATTTATGATGTTTTCAAACCCATTTGGTCTTTTAAAATTGCACTCACTTTCATAACCGTCCGAAACCCCCTCCGGGGTCCATTTCGGGCTAATTCCAGAAAAACTGCATAATTGCCATACGAACCCTAGCAACCCTATCTTCATGTCTAGGGCTTTACTTCAGTGCATTAACTTGCTCATGCATACATATTGCGCATTGCATAGATGCCATGGTTGATTGTTCTCCTTTTCGGTGTTGTTTCCCCCTCGGTAGAACGTGACTCCGAAGAGAAGGCCAACAACTCTATGACGAATACTTGATCTTAACCGACAAGTCAAGCACTTATTCTTGAAGGCTTTATCTGGTTTTCTTATAACCAAGGCAAGCATAACCTCTTATATGCTCATATATGATTTCAAAGTGATT
This sequence comes from Alopecurus myosuroides, assembly GCA_028641055.1. Lineage (NCBI taxonomy): Eukaryota > Viridiplantae > Streptophyta > Magnoliopsida > Poales > Poaceae > Alopecurus > Alopecurus myosuroides. The sequence continues at coordinate 471,254,046 of CM054057.1, read as the reverse complement.
TGAATCTCGTACTTTGCATTCGGTTCCAAACTATTTGATGTCAGTAAATAGAGTTCTCCTATATACTGCATAACCTAGATATCCTGATCCACTTCACCTAGCAGCTATAGGTTTGTTTGTGCGCGCTCCGCTAAACCTTGTGAGTCTTGCTTAGCCATGCCTAGTTGCTGAATCTGGTCAATGCGTGAATCTACTATGTCAGGTGCTTATGATTTGAATTACCTTTGATAACTTGACTAATCACGGCATGGATGTGAGGCCACAATGGGTTGTGGCGTTTTTTCCTGTTCATGCCCCTAGGAGCGAGTTCTCGCCTTCGAGCCAAGACTGAGCGTACAGCCACACGTGGGCCGATGAACCCCGCCCGGCTAACTAACTTGTTTAACCTTATCCATGAGCCACATAGTTTGAGATTTCCATCTGCGTGTGAGTCGGAAAATGTTTTGGAGAAAATTAGGTCGTGACCGGGACAAGTGATGGACGTACACGGATCTTGTTCCCGACTCACAGAACAGGTGCCGTCAGGAGGTGGCCAACTCCCTGTTGACGGGGTGGCCCTGTTTGGGTTGACTCATGGATATAATTCGACAAGGTAAAGGCCGGGAATCGACCACCCTCTGCCGGCACTTCCCGGGCTAGTGCTAATCTAGTGGCACTAAGAGTCGGTTGGTACGTGTGGGTAAAGTTGTACACCCCTGCAGGGTTAAATCTTTTCGAAAAGTCGTGTCTGCGGTTAAAGACGACTTGGTGACGGATTCTGTGATCATAGATAACTTGAACGAAATGACTAAAACTTGCTGATAACGATTGAAGGATGCCTCCTCGGAGATGCCGAGAGGGGTTACCTTGTAGCATGAGATAGTGTGGAACAACTGGAGGAGGTGATCTTTGAAGCACGAGGTGTTGATATGTTTCGGTGGATTAAAAGATGATGATATCAGTAGTTGAGTAGCTTTCTCATCTGTTTTCAAAATACTCCATGAGACGTGCTATTCCTTCCTCAACTTGGAAAACAAAGATTGCTTTACGCAAATCAGCCTTCATGAAACCCTTTTCGAAATAGCAGATATATAATAGGTTAACTAAGTCTTGTTGAGTACCTCTCGTACTCAGGTTTTCTTAATTTTGGTTCAGGAGAAGATCTCACATCGGTGGTGATTCAACGTGGACATCGACGAGTAGTTTGGGGTTCCCAGGTAGCATCCTGGAATCTATGGGCTGGGACGTCGCCTTATGTTGCGGCCTCTTAGGCCTTTTTGGTTCTTGTTGATTAGCAACATAATTTGCCTTCCGTTATCTGATGTAATGTTGGGTCGTGTGACCTCTGTTTGTAAGCTATACTCTAGTAACATATGTTTAATAAAACTTCATGTTTAGAGTACTGCTTTGATCGGTTGTTGGTTTCGAGCTCATTGTTATACAGTTTTGGCTATGCCTGCATAGTTGTCGCAGTCGAGGGGTTGTGGAGCCGATGATCCATGTCCGAGCCCGCCTGTCGATTTGATCGGCCTGGGGCGAGGTAACCCCAGTAACCCTCGATTGTTGTTGCACTTTCTGGACACATAGCATCTCTGTATAACTTTGGTCCCGTTCCTTCAGTTTCATCCGACTCGTCGACGCTTGGGTATGCATAATTGGTTATGACTAGCATGGATACAAGGAGTAGTAGACCGGGGATCCGGACTACGTGCCGATGAATCCGGTCTGCCTGCCGTTGTTTGTAGCAACCGGGGCTGGTAACCCTGAAGCCCTTGTGAGTCCATGGCTAGGAGCACATAACAGTATGTATATCTCTGGGTCCGGGGTCTGACAATTCCTTACTAGCATGTATAAGTTTTATTTACTGTTAGTAGGTACATTTATGTTCATGACTTGCTTGTATAGAGTTAAGCATCCTTGTAGCATTGTTTGCTTCTCTAGTGTTGGATTAGTGTCACCACTAGAAATTGTGGTTTTCTCTAGTATTGGAATCTTTTATTTTATGAGTGTATGAGTATGTCCTAGAATGTTTAGGAAGTTATTACTTCTGTTAGTATACCATGAATTCTTTATTTGCGTGTGCTATAGTTGTAGAATACAATTATTTCTTATAACATGCTTGTGTAGAATTTTCCATACTAGTATGCTAAATGCAGTCCTGTTTTTATGTAATTTGATAGGAGTATTACCTTGAGTGATGATTGTGTTTTATATTATTTTTTATGACTTGTTATCATTGATTTTAGCTACTGGTTGGTTTATTTATTTTCATGATTTATGGATTCGCTAACCTCAAGTAGACATTAGCATATTCCATAGATAGTCTATTCATCTGTGGTGTGTTTGTTTGTTGTTTGGAAGTTGTCTGAGTGATTTTCCTTAGCATGAGTATTCTACTTATGCTATTGATGTGCTAGTGTTGTTGTTGTTCTTATTAGTATCTTGTTACCTATGCATTGGTTTATCCATGAACTTATTCGGTGATGATTGCTTGTGTGTTGTTAATACCCACTGCCATGGGTATTACTTTGATTGATTGCTATTAATTTTGTAGCCTCACCTTTTGTACCCACAAGCTATATTTTTAAGCTTCTTGTATATCTTATTATGAGAGTGTTACACCACTCCATATATGGTATTTAAGATGTGGGATATGGTTCTCAACCATATGTTTGTCTGACGATAGTTTTGTGCCATGAGAGTTATGTGAGGCAGTTTCTCGATAACGTTTGTGAGTTTGCGCTATCATACATTTGCTTGTTGTATGTGTTGGTTAGTTTAGTTTTTTGGTCTTTAGTTCTGAGTGTGTGTCTTTTACTCTTTTACGATGCTAGAAAACGAAGAAGATGCTTGCTGTTATACTACACTTATCATTATCTATCATGCATATTTTACTTCTGAAACGTTTTACAAAAACTTTGATTACCAAAAACTATTTTTGAGTGAATATTACTACTACTACTATTATATATTACTATGCCAGTAATTGATACTTGGTGTTACCAAGACCATAGCCACCATATGGTATTTATTACCATCACAAATATTAGTCCCTAAGTGCACACCCTAAAAATATGTTTATACAAAACAAAGGCTTTATGGAAAACCCGGAGAAAAGGCTGAGGCTTATTCACCGGAGGAATGTTGAAGTGGTCATTTTTGGGAAAATGGTGTTTTACAAAAATGACATATAACCTAGTCTTCGCCGGACAACCTTTATCGTACTGCCACTTTACCCCAACAAGGGCACGGGGCCTAGCTGGAAGTTTGTTCTTGTTAGTGTGTGTTCTATCTCAAATTGCTATAAGGGTCGTCGAGCCCTCGAACCGATTGTCGCTAGGTGGAAGATACGGGGCATACAAAGTGAGGGATTAAGTTACCCCCCCCCCCCCAGTCGCAGCATTTGAGTCTCCTGTCTAGGCAGGGTGGGACCTGGTGTCGGGGAGATTATACTCAACTGAAGAGATAGACACATTCTAGCTTGAACATAGTGGATGGTTAGGATCAGTTATCTGATGTTTACATACTTTTGTTACGGTTCGTGGTTGTTCACGGCGGATGTACTGGATCTGGTGGATGTGTACACCTCTGCAGAGTACAACTATTTCGAAGTAGCCACGTCCTCGGATATGGACAGTTGAATGGCCATGTAGCTAGCATTGTGTCAATGTTTTCAAAAAAGGAGTTTTTTTTCAAAGGGGGTGTTGGACTTGTGAAGTTCGGAAAGGAGGAAATCGTGTACCGTGGAGGTACCGTTGATGATTAGCCAGAAGTTGTTTTACAAAAAGTTTTGCAAAGAGAAAACCTTCTTTTACAAAATGAGTTTATAAAACTTTTTGTACATGCGATATCTATAAGAGAAAGAAAACTATATTATTTTCTTTTGAAGTATCTTTTTCAACGAAGATACAGAGATTTTTTTAAAAAAAAACAACTATGATATGTCTTACATATATCATTGATAGCGACCTCTATGTATAGCCTACCTATTACACCATATAAGCATACTTGCATTTTGGTAAGTTACGTGATGGATGTCTTGTTGAGTACATTCAAATGTACTCATATTGGTTTCGTCCCTGGTATTAACTTGCCAGATTTTGAGAAGGAGTCTCAGAAGGAGATCACGAGGAGGAGTACGGGGCTGATGGCTTTGCGAATTAGCATCGTCTCCCGGTCAGCAGCCTGTAGGTTAAGGCGTGACTTGGGCTCTACTATGTTTTGCGTGTGTTTAGTCTTCCGTTGTGTGTTGTGTGTTTGCCCTTCGTGGCAGTTGTGTTGGACTTGGTCATGTGGCCATATCTCTTTGTAAGTGTTTATGCAACCATGTAATGGATATTATATCTGTGTACCAACTTGATATGTTGTTCATGACTGGTGTGATCTGGGATCGTGAATGTATGCATATCGAACGTGTCCTTGAACAGTGGTTCTGGGGCGGACCTTACAAGGACGGCGGGGGATGGCCTGCCGCGGTCGGGAGTGGAGTTCTCAGCACGGGGGCAACAACGCGCGAGAACTTTCTGGCATGCAACTCCGGCTCACGGTTGCGTGCGCGCGGAAGATCGTTGAAGTGGCTAATTCCTCTAAATAGGGGACGTTGAGAACAAAGAAATTCTTGGGGCTATCGTTTTCTTCTAGCATTAATAGAATTCATTTGTGTTAATAAAAACCGCTTCCGGGAAGGTTGGCTAGAGATCGTTTTCAGTCACAGCGCAAAAAAAATGTTTACGACTCCTTTGATTCAAAGGAAATGGAAAATACAGGAATAGTAATCCTATAGGATTTAGATGACATGTCTAGTTGAATTTATACACCACAAGATTCTTCTAAGATTGTTTTCTATAGGATAAAATTCTATAAATCAAACAAATGATATAGGAAAAAAAATTATACAAAGCCATCCTACAAAACTTCTATACTATTACTTTGAATCAAAGTGGGGTAAACGCAAATAGAGATGGGGCATGTGCTCGAGCAACCGTTTTTTTTAGCCGAGACGCCTAACTTGAGTTAGGCTATTGAGCAACTTTTGTGCCATGTGCTGGAGATGCTTTTGGATATTATACACATTAGGTAACTATCGAGTTCGCGCCCCGGTCTAATTTATTTCCTGCCCCTCAATTCTTTTCCTCGAGATCTGAGCACTGGGATTACCCTAATTTAGGTGAAACGGGCAGTATTTTAGGAGTATTACGTCAGTGTACCATTAATCCAGCCTCCATGTAAACTCCCGTGGGTGTTGGATTACCCGAACAGAAACGATGTCTTTCTTTCTTGCCTGGCTGCCATGGCTCGTCGTCTCCCTCCTCTCGCTCTACTTCCTGCACCTCCTTGCCCACGCGCGCGGCCGCCTCCCTCCGGGACCCATTCCTCTACCGTTCATCGGCAGCCTCCACCTTATCGGCAATCAGCCGCACCGTTCCCTCGCCCGCCTCGCCAGGACCCACGGCCCGCTCATGTCGCTCCGCCTGGGCGCGGTCACCACGGTTGTCGTCACCTCCCCGGACGTCGCCCGGGAGTTCCTCAGTAAGCACGACGCCGTCTTCGCCACCCGCTTAGTGAACGACTCCATCGGCGACCACGCCAAGAACTCCGTCCCCTGGCTTCCCCACGCGCCACGATGGCGCTCGCTCCGCAAGATGATGACCACGGAGCTCTTCGCGCCGCACCGGCTCGACGCGCTCCAGGGCCTCCGCAGCGACAAGGTGCGGGAGCTCGCCGCCCACGTGGCCAGGCTAGCGGGCGACGGTGCGGAGGTGGACGTCGGCCGCGTGGCGTTCACGACGATCCTGAACCTCCTGTCCAGGACCATCTTCTCGAGGGACCTGACGAGCCTGGACGACCACGGCGGGTCCAAGGACTTCCAGCTGCTGGTGGCTGAGATCATGGAGGCTGCGGGAAGTCCGAACGTGTCGGACTTCTTCCCGGTGCTCGCGCGGGCGGACCTGCAGGGGCTGCGCCGGCGGATGGCGAGGATGTTCGCGCGTCTGCACGTGGTGTTCGACGCGGAGGTGGACCGGAGGCTGCAGGAGCGCGAGGACGGCGGGGCCAGGAAGGAGAGCGATGACTTCCTCGGCGTGCTGCTCGACGTCGCCGCGCGCGACGGCGGTAAGGCCGGCCTTGATCGCGACACTCTTCGGTCGCTGTTTACGGTAACGAGACATACTCTTTGTCTTCATTATTCGTTTGGTCGGCAGGCGTGAACGAGTTGCGTGTCTTCTTCTCAAACACTGTGCATATGAATTAGTAGATCACAGATATGCAGGAGCAGATTATATAATAGTGGCTTAGGGTTGTTGGCAAAGCCAAATTCGCCGCTGTAAGTCCAGCTCTGACATAAATTGCGTAAAGTACTCTTCTTTTTATGTGGTTCATGTGGTTGATTGGAGTGAGAGTGTATTTTTTTTATTCCATTGCTAGATTTGGTATTGGTTCTTCTTTGGTTCATACATTTTTGGCTATGACATTCCAATTTGATACCTCTGTAATAGAGAGGTGTAATGCCAAAAGCCAAATATCTAATTTGAAGCGACACGTATCGTGGAAGCTTTTATTAGAGCAAGTATAATAAGCCTAAGCTAGAAGAATGTAAGAAATTGAATATTGTATTTTTAGGATGGAAGAGAGAGAATAGGAGAGAGAAAAGAAATGAGCTACAAATTTGTAGCTCGCCTGCTTCTAGGCAGCATGTGAGTGTGTCATATAGGCCATAAATAAATCAAATAGTACATTAATATCTAACTATTATACATATTGACTAATAAAATTAGTTGTAAATGACGTGGAAAAATGTTATAGCCGGCAACCGATAGCTATTAATGACATAGTGCAAGTAGCTAGCAATTTGGAGGACTTTTGCAGCCTACAACAGCACGCGGGTTGCATCGGTGCCAAAAACATTATTTTCAATTTGAACAAGTACTACATTCATTCCGAAAAATAAGACGTATTTCGCTTTGTTTGACCGAGTCTTTGATCAAGGATTATGCATTTAAAATACGACATATGTGATAGAACTCATAATCATATTAAAATACTTTTGAATAAGAACACAATGATATAAATTATATTTAAAAAATTATATAAATAGACAAATTATTGGTCAAACTATTGGTCAATACAAATAAAATACGACTTCTTTTGCGGAAAGGAGGTACTCCCTCCGTTCCACAATGTAAGCCTTTTTAGCAAGATAGTTTAGCTAGCTAGAAAGGCTTACATTATGGAGCGGAGGTAGTAGTAGCTAGGGAGCACTTACATTACGGCATGTCCACCGGCCCCACTCTTAATAGGTCTGACACACACAAAAAGTAGGCGCTATGGCTGTGGTAAACATATCCGTCCCGTTGCGTGGCATCTCTCAAGCCCTAAAAAAAAATTGGGCAATCGAATTTAAACATAGGTTTAAATTTTAGTTCAAATTTATTGGTATTTTATAAATTTTTCAACGAAACCTCTTTGTCTCTCAAATCGAAGTCATCGTCGGAGGAGGAGAGGTATATGACGGAGTGCGCCCGCTCTCAGTGGGTCCACCACCCCCGAAAAATTGTTTGTTATGTCGTGCTGAAAACATGTTCGTCCCATTGGGAACAGCTGCGCCGTGTATCTCAAACCCAAACCTCAAAAAAAAAAATTGGGCAATTAAATATAAACAAAGGTTTAATTTTTTCAAATTTAATGATTTTGAATGTTTGGGTGAAGTAGTTCGCTCAAGTATAGGAAATAATCCAAACCTAAACTACTCTAATCCTAATCGTCGTTTCGCCGAAATCGATGATGTCGGCGGCGGAGGAGAGGTAGACGGCGAAGGAGGAGGAGGCACCGGAGGCATAGTGGCAAGGCGACGTCTACCGCTGCAACTCAAACATGGCCTACGTCTGTCCGGGGCACTCCAACTCGAGCTCTTGTGTTGACGCGATAATGGCCTTAGTGAGTTTGTGACAGTCTTCTGGGTCGGCGTCGCCTTGGAACGGGGCACAGAAGGCCGGCGGCACCACCTCCTCTGTATCCGGCTTGGGTATCCGGAAGACAATGTCGCCACGCGGTGCCGATTGGTTTTTTGGCTTCGACGGCCAGAAACAGGTTTGAACATCGGCATGCGGAACGCAATGCCACCACCGGGGCAGTGCCGGCGAGTCATTCACCTGGCCCACATGCGGGCGGTCTCGATGGCACTCGCCACCGTGTGGTCAAATGTAGGCCACCAGGGAAACCTGAACAGGCTGCCATGTGTGTCAATGTCGACGGTCCTCTCCTACGCAAAGAGGGTGTCCCACATGTCCTCGTTATTGGTGTGGTTGCGGGAGAGGTTCCTCTCCTTCATCACATCATGTCCCGACGCTCAAAGATGATCAGCCGGAGCTCACTACCAGGGGGGATAGGCGGCATGACGAGGACGTGTGGCGACCGTTGACGACCGATTTAGCAATTTAGACTTACAATAAGTTATCTTCGAAATGTTGATAAGCACTTTTTTTGGTTTTTTTACATCCTGCATCATATGTGACTTTTAAAGACAAATAATGGACGAAATAGAGACTAACTAGTACTTGTACTGGTCAAGTTTAGAATTTCGGCCAAATCAGAACGAAACAGAGCCCAACTAGTACATATACTAGTAAGGTTCGGAATTTTCGCCAAAATAGCACTAAACAGAGCACAACATGTACTAGTTAGGTTCGGAATTTTAGCCAAACTAGGACGCGATATAGATACCAATCAGTACATGTACTAGTCGCGTTCTCTGAAGCCACGATCAAGTTTGAGTCATGTTCGTTTACTAGACCGGAAGAGTTTAAAGAAGGCCTCATATGAAAAAACGTATAGAATAGAATAAAAATTCTTAATATTTTCGCGGCAAACAATTTTGTCTTCTACATGATTTTGATCTGAGATAGTTTACTGTCTTGAATCCTGAAAATATGGGCGAGTCGAATCTGAGAGACTTGGAACCCATCCGAAACTATTCAAATGCGAGTCCAATTAATCCCTCAAAATGGATTCAGATGAAAAATTATATAGAATAAAAGTTCTTCATCTTTTTTAAACGAACTACTTTTTATTTTACGCAATTTCGATCTGAGATTGTTTAGTACCTCAAAACGGGCCCGGAAGGTGCAGCAAATTTCTGAACCAAACAGTTTTGCAAAGTTCGGGTCATCCGGAAGGTGCAGCAAGTTTCTGAACCGAACAGTTCTGAGTCTTCTGACCCAAACTTTTCAAAATTCTACTTGAAATCGCGTAGAAGACAAAGTTTTTCGTATAAAAAATACGAAGAACTTTAATTTTATATGATTTTTCGTCTGAATCCATCTTTAGGGCTTAACTGTTAACTGGACTCGCGCTTGAAAATGTTCGGATTGGTTCTGAGTCCGTGAGATTTGACTCGTCCATATTTGCAAAATTCGAGACAGTAAACTACCTCGGATCAAAATCATGTAAAAGACGTGAAAAGATGGCAAATTTTTCATTTTATACTTTTTTCATACAAGGTCTTTTTTAACTCTTACGCTCTAGTAAACGAATAAGAGTCAATCTTGATTGTGACTTCACAGAATGTGATTAGTACATTGGTCTCTGCCTTTCCTAGTTTGATTCTGAATCTAACTAGTACTTGTTGTCCTCTTGTTTCGTCCTAGTTTAACTGTACTAGTTGAGCTCTGTTTCGTCTTTGTTTGGCCAAAATTCTGAACTTACTTGACTAGTATAGGTACTAGTTAGTCTCTATTTCGTCCATTATTTGTCTTTAAGAGTCACATATGACGTCCAATTTAAAAAACCAAAAAACAAAGTTGTTTGTCAACGGGATTTTGAAATATCTGCCTGTAAGTCTAAATTGGTCGTCAACAATGGCCCACCCCTTTGACAGCCGGTAGTCCGATGGGACAATGAGGCCTTATTTGTGGAGCAAATTTGCTTCGTCGAGGGTGAGGTTGTGCCCTTGGAACTCCAATCTATCGGCCCCGTGGTTGTTGGCCATAGGGCTCTTGTGTGGTAGCGGTTGTGGATGAAGGGGGCGAGAGGAGGGGGGCACGGGTGTGGTAGGGAGGAGGTGAATCATACATGTTATAATCCCTTGCATTCAGTAACGCCAAGAGTTAACACGACACACACACACACACACACACACACACACAAAATCTGGCATCTGCAAAAACACATCCCTTAAAAAAAACATCAAGCGTGTATAGGAGAAGGGGGAGATGGCATTGTGATATGAGGAGAGAAAAGGCGGAGGAGGATGGAAGGCGGGAGGAGCGAAGGTTGGTAATGTATAGTAATACAATACCGTGCATTCATGTGTCCTTCGACGGCCTCTCCGCTGGATACGATCAAGGCCGAGGCGACGGATTGGGCATCAGCTGGAGCGAGTGGGCTACGCTTGCTCCTCCCGTAGGCTAGCTTGTCTTGGGTTGCGTTGTACGGTGGGGTGTTGGTCCTTTCCTGGACTTTGTACGTAAACTATCTTTTTCTATCAATGCATCGAAATGCAAATCTTTTGGGTTTTTGCGAAAAAAATATAGTGCATTCAGGTTTATCATAATACTCCCTCCGTTTCTAGATGTAGAGTGTATTGTTTTTGCATTAGAAATTAAAACACGCTTGTGGAGGGGGAAATTACATCAGTTTTGAAGGCAATACACGCTATATTCTGGATATTTTTTTCTCAAAAAGTAAATATAACAGGAGGACCCGACTAGATAATTTTGCCCATGTGTACATAGTTCAATCGACTAGAAAACATATACTGTACTAACATTAGCAAACATGTTCAGTGCATCCGGTGAAATATTTATGTGGCCGCTAATTATTTCAGAGCATGTCTTATGTTTCGCTGTAGGATTTGTTTGCCGCGGGCAGCGACACGAGCTCCAGCACGGTGGAATGGGCGATGGCGGAGCTTCTCCGAGACCCATCATCCATGGGCAAAGCTCGCGGGGAGCTCGCAGAAGTCATCGGCTCGAGGAGGAGCGTCGAAGAATCTGACATTGACAATCTGCCCTACCTCCAGGCCGTGGTGAAGGAGACATTCCGTCTGCATCCTCCGGTTCCACTGCTGTTACCGCGGCAAGCCCAGGCAACCGTAAGGATCGCGGGTTACACGGTGCCCCATGGCGCCCGCGTGCTGGTGAACGTGTGGGCGATGGGGCGAGACGAAGGCGTCTGGCCTGAGCCGGAGAAGTTCATGCCGGAGAGGTTTCTGGGGAAGGAGGTGGACTACAGAGGTGGAGATTTCGAGCTCCTTCCGTTCGGTGCGGGGCGCCGGGTCTGCCCCGGCATGCCGCTGGCGACCAGGATGGTGCACTTGGTCCTCGCGACGCTGTTGAACCGGTTCGAGTGGAGGCTCCCGGTGGAGGTCGAGAGGTCAGGGGTTGATATGGGTGAGAAGTTTGGGGTGACGCTGGCCAAAGCTGTGCCTCTCTGCGCTGTGGCTACGCCAATTTGAGGGAAAATTTATGTGTCCGTTCCGTCCTAGTTTGTCTCCTGGAACTGTACCTCACCATGTGATTCTAGCTTTTTGCATTTCTCGTATGTAAAACTAATGCGTTACTCACGGTAAATGTAAAGACCATGGCGTGTTCAGAGTTGGGTGAACCTCTACGTACTGCTTCCACTCGGCATGTGAAACAACTAAAGAACTCGATATGGGAATATATTGTAATCGGCAGCTGGGCTGAGGTCTCCATTTTCAGCACCTTTGCTAGAATGATGAAAGAATTACCTTCGCTCCAAGAAAAGCAGCTATTCTTGCTGAGAAGAATTCCATCTCAGTTTCAGGGATAAATATAAAAACACCCAATACAGCCAAGAATGCAAGTGAAAGGGGGCAAAATGAAGAAAGAATTTCTCTTGCTAGCTGAGTGCCTAGCAAGAAGCAGGGCTCGAAGAAAACGAACCTGGACGCAGAAATATAGCGGGTAAGCAGAAAGTTTTCCCTTTAGGGCCGACTACAACAAGCTCGCGACTCTAATAGAAACAAATGGTCAGCTCTCTGCTCTATTTGCTTGCAATGCGTTGTCTATCAAATTCGGTGAACGCTTTCACTCCCTCTTGCCCCTTGTTACACAACACGCAAACAAAGAACTTTGGTTCCGAAAAATACGTGTTCAAAAAAAAGTTACTCTAGAATGATTAGTTTATTAGAGTAAAATTTCATTATGGGTCCGGTACTTTCCCTGTTTGCACCCGTAATCGGTTCTTTCCTCCCGCCGTGATCTTTTCTTGTGTCCAGACGAGAAGATAAGTAGTGTTACCAGCCTTTTCCTGCTCGTCAACCTCAGACAAATGGACCACCGGTTTTCCTCCGAACCGCTCTACCCTGGTGCAAATTGCCAAATCTGTATGGGCCATCCCGGTGTAATGCGCAACATATATGACAACACATGAGGCACACACAGAAAAAGACGCACGCGTCGCTCCCGGGGGCGGCACGGGCGAAACCCTAGCCGCCTCCGTCCCCACACCCCCTCCTTCCCTTCCACCCGCCGCCGCCAGAGGAAGCCACCGGTGGCACAACCCTCCGCATGGTGGACGGCGGCCGGCGGGTCCTCGCCTCCTCAGCACAAACGCGGCGGGGGCCTCCGGCCAGATGCGTGGGTCGGCCCTGGACGGTTGGCGCGGACGGCGGAGCACGGACGCCGGGGCGGCGGCCCTAGTTCTTCTGGCGGTGGCCAGTGGCTGGGTCTGCGTGGGCGGTCGGCGCTGGCCGGGGTGGCTCTGGGTGGCACCGCCGATGGAATCTGGGGTGGCTCGGGCATGGAGAGGCGGTCACGGAGACATCGACGGCAGCATGCGGCTCGGCGTTTTGGCGGCGGCGGCGCCATCGGCTTGGCTCCCAGGCGGCGTGGCCTCCTCTGTCTCTGGCGGCGGGAGGCGGTGGTGCTAGGGACCGTTGACGGCAGGGCTTCCGGTGGCGGCGGATGTGGAATCCAGGTTTCCCCTCCCACAAACGTCCCTGTTGGGAGTCGTTTCGCAGCGTCGGGGCTGCGAGACATCAGAATAAATGAGGTGTTCCTTGGGTTTCCCATCGCGCGAAGATGAAGATCCTGATGTAGGTTCTCTTTGATCAAGCCGGGGTGTCGACCCAAAGGCTCCGCCGGCGAACTCCCATGGGCGACGCCTGGAGATTGCTGGATCGATGGAATTCGGTCACAATGTCATCGAAGATGAGATTGGAGGACTAGCAACGGTGTTCGGAGTCTTTGCATCGATAGGGAACTGGTTTGGAGTTACAAGATTCGTGGCAGCCGTATGTAAGAGGGGGCGACAGTATGCGTGAAGTCCAGAGTCCTACCTTTCAGGGTGAAAGCCCAAGGTCTGGCCTTAATTGGTTGTGCCTGGCACTGGTCTTCTTGGAGCCGTTGTTTTGAGAGCGGAGATTATCTTCAGGGTGAAAATCCAAGGTCTGGTCTTAATTGGTTGTGCCTGTCACCGTTCTTATTGGAGACGTTGTTTTCGAAGAGATGGACATCAGCTGTTGTTTAGGTGGTGGTTGTGCAGATACCGCGAGGACTATAACTCTGTAGCGGGACTTTTCTTTTTATTTCTTCTTTTTATTGTCTTTCGGTTGTGTGCATCCGTAATGACTATGGTTATTGCGTTGTTGCAGAGGCCAGATGTAATTTGTATCTCCGCGATATTAATATACTTCCATTTATCAAAAAATATGACAACACATGGTCCAAAGGGCAACAACTGTGACTTTCCAGCTCAATTAACTAGTTATACCGCAAAACAACTTTCTAGAAACGCTCAAAACATGCCCATGCACAAGTACGAGACAGGAGCTACGCAGGTTCACAAAAAAGTAGCTATCAATTATATTTTACTTGACAGAGCTAACTCTCACCAATTGCCTTAAGCACGCTGTACAAATCAAAATTACTATAATTTGAACTTGCTAAAATACTTACAACGACAATAATGCAACTACCTGATTTCGAAATAAATACAACTAATTTCGCTAACCAGGTTCAAAATTGGGGAACCGAATTATACAACAGGGGCTACAGGGCCATATATCATTGCTTGGCATCCTCTCCTCGCAACCTTTCATCTTTTTTCGACAACCCGTTGATCTGCTGCTCAAGCTGTTATGCAGAGAACACAGTGAATGTCAGCACATATAAAACAAAGTCAACACAGACCTTCAAAACTAAACTTGCTTTCATGCATCAGCAAAAACCACCCTTCAGATTATGCAAACTTTGTAAAGATGCAACTCCTCAAATATAAAATTTTTCTAAGAACTTTACCTGGTTATTTCTCAGCTTCAATCTTTGCACTTCCTCAGCGAGTTCTGTGACACTGGAAATTTCAACAAATTCAGTCAAATTTTCTTGTAATATGGAGAAACACTGCGAGAAAGGTAGTGTACCTTCGCTGCAGATGGGCGACATATGACTCCAATCCCTTCTCTCTAACAAGCGAGCCCGGTGACTACACACATATCACCACTTGTCAAACAAACGAAAATAATATATGCTCTTCACACGTCAACAGGAAACAGAAGAACATATGGAACCACACTTCGTGGGACACACCTGAGATGAACTAACTGTACTTGCATCCGAAGAATCTGTCAGAACATATGTCCATGCAAAAACATATGTCAGTCAAATTATCTTGTTGAGCTTCAACATACACAATTCCCATGATACGTACCAGATGTTTCCTCAATTGAAGATATCAGTCTACTTAGTACTTCCTGTGAATTCAAAGAATTATAAGAATGCTGACCATTTTTTGAGTTTTGAAATAATAAATGCAATGTACCTTCTGCATATCATTTTGCTGCATCAAGAATTGTAGTGTTGGAAGAATTGTGGATGAGTTGAAGCTGGCCGTGTTACTCCACTTGATAAATTTGTCCTACTGCTGCTGCTTGCTGGTGGAGCTGCCTAATGAATTTACAGTTGGCAAGTAGAGTAAAAATTATTTGTGCCCTACAAGTTTAAAACTGAAAAGGTAATATGAAAAGCACAATTGCACAAACCAAACAACTAGGCACTTTTTCCCGAAATGTCAAAACAATTAGATTTTTCTTGCCAGGCAACCTCTGACTAACCAACCTTTAGGGGAGATGATAGACCATGAAACTATATTTGAAGGAAAGATGATAGACCATGAAACAATATTTGTAGGAAAGATGGTAGAGTAACATGTCTGAGAAATATACATTGAATGCTCTGGTGCTACTTCAGAATTTGTATTCTTCAGGATCCTATGTCCACAATTTTATAATCCACAAAGGTCACTCTTGCGGTCTGGAAGTATCAATCGACTGACCAAACGTTTATTTCCCCATGAAAAAGCACTTTAGGATCTAGTCCTTTACTATTACTAGCAGAGGCTTAACATTGCAAATCACTTCAGCTCTTAATTACATAATACAGAGGGGTTGCAGTCAAGATTAAAAAAATCCAAAGTTTCATCTTGACTCATAAGACAAATAAAAGATACAATTAACTATTTACTATGAGCTCCCAGTAACTTCTTTGCTAAATAAAAGTTCAGTACCTTTTGCGCAGTATTATCTGATGTAACCTGAAAACGCCCCCTTCGCTGGACAATGTTTCCTTCTGATGCCGCGTCAGGTGCAACTGCTCAGATGTGGCATGCGATGTTAAATGCCAGGCAGTGACAAATATGGTGACAGGTTACTTCTAAGATTTTAAAAATATGATGCAAAACCAGTTGGTTGCCAAATCATGCATACTAGACTCCCATTTATGTGAATCTAGTCAGACAAATGAGATATCATGATCATCTTACTAGAGAGAGGTTTGTGTAGGGCCCATGATCATCTTACCGGACATATGTGGGCGTGTGTCCCTCATTTGACGGAAGAACAAAGGGCCACTTCGGTTTCTGCTGCTCGGAGTTTTCTGATGAAATTCATTCCTTCATTTTGGAAAATTTAAGTGTTACCACACCATAGAATAGCCAACATGAGACAACAGAAAAACACACAGAGAGTAACAAATGCACACAAGAATAGGGGGCTACAATATAGTGAATAAAACATGTCAATATCACTGTATAGTCAATATTACCCCTACTAACATTGTTGCCCAAAGAGCAAATCTGTGCTTTATTTTCTCCTATCTATCTTCCAGATTGGCTACAATTCTCACTGAATGGAGGAAGTCTTACCAAATGAATCAGGATGTCCTACCCAATGAGTCCACCAAGACAAATATCAGAATACTCCCTCCGTCTCAAATTCATTGTCATAAAGATGGACAAAAGTTGACGTATCTAACACTAAATTATGTCTAGATACATCCACTTTTACCCATCTTTGTGACGGTTAATTTGAGACGGAAGGAGTACTATATTTGTAAGACCAAAGGAGAATCCAAAAAGGCTTTAAAGCTAGGTTGTGGGAGTAAAGTACAACTCTATGACCCATGTGGGCTTGAAAGTTAACCTCTCCCAAAAGAATAATGCCCTTACATTTCTTCTGTTTCAGTAACCACACAACCTTAAGTTTCACACCAATAACAAAGCAAATGTAGATGTCAACCAAGCAAATACTTTTGAGGGATGTTATGAAGTGGCAGCAGCGATATTACACCTGTCAGCAGGTTGATCAAGTGCCACGAGCGTTTTTTACTTGGCATTGGTGACAACAGTAATAGACTAATGGTGCTTGCTTACAACCAGCAACGGCAGGTTAACAAAACAATAATGGATATAATTTGGCCATGGTAAAACAAATATAATATTTTCACCTTCAATGTGATATGGTAAAAGTTAAAATTCTTCAAGGGCTATGCATGTTACAGAAAAATTAACCCATTATTCTGTATTTGAGATGAAGCATGGTCCATTTCTAATACAAAATGGCATGCAGTTAGGAGTATGTTTGAGAACAAAAATAAATTAAGATCCAAGAAAAATAGTGCCTGATATTGAAGACAAAAAAAGAATTTACCTTTGTGAATCAGTACCAACATTCTTGTAAGGAGAAAGAACATGCTCAGGAATTAAAGAACCACTTGAGAACTTGTGAGATCCGATATTTGCTAAATTTGAGGGTACGGAAACACTTCTCTCCAGATTTTCACCATTAGAAAATTCACTTTTACTATGCTGCATTTGCGGGAACTGCTGCACAGGTGATGTAGTTTCCGTGCTTGGCAGCACCCGCAAATTTATAGCAGTAGGGTCCAGATCATCATCATCGCAAACATCGAAGCAAGACCTGTGTCACTATAGTCAATGAAAAATCCTTCACACTTGACTAGTACTTTTTAGAAACAGAACTCAAAAAATGCAAAATCATATAGTTTTCTGAATTCTGTTTCAGAGGGATGGAGCAGTAGGATTGACTCATCTAACCATGTACGCCAACTTCAGGCACCATGAGATGATTATCTTTTTCTTTATAGAATCATGAACTCCATTATCAGATGCATTTCACGGGGTACAAGAGACTACCAAATTCATTGCACAGCATTGTTGGTATCGAAATTAAATTGGACATACAAAAGGCAGTAAAAGCAATATATTTCATGTTCTGAGCTCTGAGAGCATAAACATCACAATCAATCATACAGATTACTAAAGATAAAAATACAACATCATATACAACATCAAAATATTGTTTAGTTTGATGTTATTATGTTGCAAAGTGAGAGTGATGAAACTCCAGAACTTACTTTAGTGCCTCCAGGGGGCGGGTTGGAAATGAAGAGGCGAGATCTCCATTCAAATCTTCGACTTCTTGTATCTCATCCTGTTAGTCAGAAGAATTAGGCCACTATATAATACTCCCTCTGTACCAAAATGTACACTAAAACGTCTTACATTTTGGTACGGAGGGAGTAGGTCTAAGCTACCTCAACTAAAACATAGCGATAACTAAGACCATAGTACCTCATCAAGCCTTGCAGAAGCACCATGGTTGATCCTTTCCTGGTAAATATTTTCTGCTTCAGTATAAGCATCTTGTAGCCCGTCCTTACGTTTGTTGCTGGCATCAAAACTATATGTGCCATCTGAACTGTCTAACTGCCAACAAATACATTTCAAGATTAGAGAACACATATTTCTCGAAGACATTTTATTGTGTCCGTGTTTACGGTAGGGTGGGGGTGGGAGGGGAGGCTGATTTACGCCCAACCCGCATTAGCTAGTAGAGAAAGGGGAAATGAGCTCTTACAAGGGCAGCTGCAGTTTTCAAGTCTTCCAGATTAAAATTCCAGCCACTGATACCCCTTATGTATTCTTTCTGAAATGCAAATATTGTATTAGATCACTGATACTTCAAATCAAAACAAAGAAAAATCAAAAATTCTTTGCATTCCAGAATAATAATAAAGAAACATGAAAATTATGAACTTGTACTCGCTACCATCACAGTTTCAAGATCTAACCAACTGTAGAGGGAGTAGTTAACAGACATAGGAAATTACTCCCTCCGTTACAAATTAAATGCAGAGTAGTTAACAGATGCAAAAAGAAAAGAAAAGTTCTCATAAAAAATCAAGCAAATGCCAAACAAAGCCTAGCATAAATAGCTTCACACATGTACAAAGAAAAGGGTACTCAAAATACAGAGAAGCAGTTTAAAATATAATCAGATCAAATAATGTAAGAAATTAGCAACAACAGAAAAGATAATTTCCTTCCTTTCAAGGAAGCAAAACCTCAAATCAACCTTAAACCTAAACATCTCCGATAAAACATCATACAGTAGATCAGTCAGATTTCCATATTTTGCACGTAGATTTCAAATATCCAAAGAGCAAGCCTTAACCTGTGATAACTGCTCCTTGCTCTCCGGACCAAGCTTGTTATTGAGAAGCAACTCAGCCTCTTTCGCCTACAGAGGAGTAAAATAAAGGTCAGGCTAGTTACGAAATGTCCTGCTCCTCTGCATAACACTGTTTTGCACCTTTAAGGCCCTAAAGCGGTCACCCAGTGGAGTGAGTCCCTCAAGAATACTCCGTGCTAAAAAATCAGATGTCCGCGCTTGCTTAAAAAACGAATGTTTCAACAACTTTTCTGAAGAGGGACGCTTCTGTGGATCCTTGAATAAGCATGTAGCAACCAAGTCCTTGAAAGACTGCAAATAACATGCACATGATAGATAAAAATCTCAATTATCTACAACAGGAACACTATAAATAGAACAAACCTTTGAAAATCGCTTATCTCTCTCATAGTCTAAACCTGGTGGCGCATTTTGCAAGGTCATAAGCAACACCTGCAAGGGGATAAGGGTAGCATGCAACATTTTCATTCTGTAACAAACTTAACTTGAACAAAGTTAATTAACAGAAAACAGATATACTTAGTGCTGACCTTCATCGGAGGGTACTTTGAAAATGGAGCATGACCATGTGCTAGTTCTAATGCCGTTATCCCAAACGACCAAATGTCAGCTCTGTTTGCAAATTTTGATAGAAAAAATTAAAAGAGAAACAGCTTAATCAGCTAAAACAATTAATTACTCAAATTTCAAGTTACTGGACGTGGACTTACTTATAATCATAACCATGCAGTTGTTGCATGACTTCAGGAGCCATCCTGCAAGATGCATGGGGTTATGTATGTTTTAACATAAATATGTTCATGTAAGCTGAGACCAAAGAGAAGGATAGACATGAGACTCAAAACCTAAATGTTCACAAAATGTTAGATGAAGAATATTTACCAGCAAGGGGTTCCAACAAATGTATTTCTTGCTCGTTGCCTATTCCCTGTGTCAAACATGCAGGCAGATACTCCAAAGTCTCCTAGCTTAACAGCTCCATTTGTATCTATTAGGATATTTCCAGCCTGAAACGGATTAGTAATTTCGAACATAATTTAGAATATGTGGACAGAGATGGCGTAAATACAGGAATTAAAATATCTAAGTTACCATTATTAAATTATATATATGTGTGTGTTCTAATTTATATATATATATGTGTGTGTGTAGTGTTTATACTGCTAGCTGTTAAGAGTATATATAAATTAGAATATGCACAGCTTCGGACGCCTAACCAGATACTCACATGGAGAAAGAAAGAGATGAAGAAAATCAAAATGAAATTGAAATGTGGAACACCAATGGTGTGAAAACAGGGTCTGCAAAACCAGTGCCAAAAACTGATTTCAGTGGGTGAAGTGAATGGTTGAATGGGTATTGCAAGGGTAGTGTGTCACACAAATTTCGGTACTAAATACACAAACACAAGTCAGCAACACTTACGAGGCTGTTGGTTGGATGCACATTTGCACCCTGCTAACAGCTGCCGTCCCAACATTTAGCAACCCTATATTTCACACAGCCAATAGTTGGCGAAGCAAATAAACACCTAGGCTTGTAACTGCATTCCTTATTTGTGCAAGGTTGTCTTGCCAACTATTGACTGGGCACACAAGGATCTACGCATCCAATCATCCAGCCCCTTGTAACCCCGGGCAATGCTTGGGAATCCCAGCTTGGCAACCAATCATCACTGGGCTAAGTGAGAACACCATACGAACTAGTTGTTCTTTAAATAAACACCCTAGTCACACTATTTGGCAATCTGCTCTATCCTCGATAGAATTAAAATTGTTCTGCCCACATCTTTATTCTCACTCCTCTCATCATACTGTTCTACTAGCAATCCATGAAAAAAGATGCATTTGTCTCCCTTTCAGAATAAAAATCTTATAATTCAAGACACAGTGGAGAAGTCATAACCATGGACGCGTCGCCGTTAGGGAGGAAGACCACATGCCATCTGACCCAACCCTAAGCCATGGATCGGCACATAGCTCAAGGCAGATGGAACGACTGAACAGTTAAAGATTCATACAAGGCTACATCGATAAGAAATTCAACTGACAAGGTTGTTCGCGATGAAGGGTTAGTAGTTTGGCATTTCAGTGGTGAAACAGTTCTGGATGATGAATGAAGTTCCTAAGGTGGTATTTCATTTCTCTACAGAAATAGGCGAGCAGTAACTAAATTGTTGTTTGACCAGATAAAGACGACTCAGCTTAATTCTGCAATGTCAAAAGCTTCAAAATATAAGTATGGACTCAAAGAACACTGGAGTATTATACCTTTACATCTCTGTGAATATGCCCTTCAGAATGCAGGTAGACGAGAGCTTTGAGAACTTCCCGCAAAAGAGTGGCAATGACTGCCTCCTCAAACCCGTCTGGAAAATTAGTTTTTATAATGTGCAAAGCAGATCCAGCAGCCATGAAAGGCATGACAACCCAAAGTTGATGGTCATTTGCAAATGAACAACATGCACGCAGCAGATTTGGATGATCAATCAAGCTCATGGTTTGTACTTCCCGTCTTATTCCATCCTACAGAATGGTAACTCCAAAAGGTGAGAAAGGCAAAGACCGGTTAAGAAAAAAAAATACTCGCGATTGGTTTGAAGTTAGCATGTTCATATTAAAGATAAGAAGTATGCACATAAC
Source organism: Alopecurus myosuroides (assembly GCA_028641055.1). Taxonomy (NCBI): domain Eukaryota; kingdom Viridiplantae; phylum Streptophyta; class Magnoliopsida; order Poales; family Poaceae; genus Alopecurus; species Alopecurus myosuroides. The sequence continues at coordinate 471,232,638 of CM054057.1, read as the reverse complement.
TGTCAAGGGATAGAAATTAGCATATGTCACTTACCAAACATAAATAGAACCATATCACAACCAAAAAAAATGCAACTAATAGCATCATTAGAAGCAACACCTCCAAACAGAATTGAAATCCATTAAAATATTGAATGATCTTAACAAAGAAAATATCCACACTGCCAAGAAAGTAGTTTGCATTTCTATAGTAGTATAGTTTAATGAAATACTCCCTCCGTTCCCTATTACTTGACACCAAAATAAATGTATCTAGTAACAAAATGAGTCTAGATACATCAATTTTGATGTCAAGTAATATAGAACGGAGGAAGTAGCAACTAACTTACAGGAGTTCTTCGAAAGGTTGCATTTGCTGGACGAACAGCATGGCTAACAATTAGAGGGACAATTATAGCATTCTGGGAAGGATGGCCCATCGTTAATTTCATATGCGCATTATTATGTGCTTCAAATGTACCCATTTTTGGCAATTTTGTAATGTGTGTACGCTGCCCATAAAACTGGGTTCCAGAATCTGAATAAAAACCTAATACCCAAAAGAATGAGGTCTATCCACATTACCAAACTATGTCATCAATACTCTAATAGAACAACTAGAGCCTTCTAATAAGTTGGCATTTATTTCTGTAAGTCTTTGGGTTACGGATTGTATCATATGTTCAACGTAAAGTTATCACAAACAATAAAATTTATCAGGAAAAGACTGGCGTATAAGGTAAGGTCATGAAACATAATTGATCTAAATTTTTGGTGGAACACAATAATTTGCAAACTGCTCACCAGGTCACTGCTGCATTTCTCAAGGTCAAGAACTTTGATGGCGACAAAAGTATTGAGTGGGACACAAAGAGCCCTGAAAACGGTGGCACTAACTCCTTCTCCAATTTCCTCATATAACTTATATTCCTTGGGATCAGCTGGAAATCCCCTGTTACGTGGTGCAGGCTCCATGGTCGAAATTTATAGAACATCATAAGCAACAGCCACAATCCTACAATTTGCATAGCACTGCAGCACAGAAGGCAGGGTCAAGAACACCGTATAGGTGCGCCCGGGAATAATCATCAACATGGCTGCTTTTGTAGACCAATGCATGAACCGTTGTATGATTTTCTATTTCATATTGTATATATCAGACAGCCTCTGGTCCAAGGCCAAATATTGGCTAAGACGATGATGAATAAGATGTCCCAAAGCCACCCAAGTTGGCTCGCACCAAGCGTACCTTGGCAGTCTGATGGAATATTATAACCTGTAAATCGAAGAATAGGAAGTCTTCAACATTGTGAACACACATATGGAGGATATAGGCTATCTGTGGTGTAAAGATCAACATGGTGCGAACATAAAATGACAGCTATAGGAGATGCCCAAACCCTATACTTGTGCAATTGCGCTGCTGGAGTGAGAAAAAGACCAACGACACACGAGAATGCAAACTAAAACCTAGGAAGCAAATTCCAGAGTTCCATAGCTGTAGAGTAAGCTCTACTGAACAAAAGAATCATGAAAGATTGCACAATGTTCAGCATTCCCAACCTAGGCTAAGTGTGGAAAATACCCTAGCCTCCAGATTCCAGTTCAGCGCAGCTGGGCAAAGCTCAAGCTAAGCTTATGCTGCTTATCAAGCTCAGGCCCCTTCGAATCGTGACAGGTTTGCTAACGCGCTAAGTTCATGGCAATGACACTGCTTAGGTGGGCCGCCGCTAGGGCCACATGACTCAATCCGGTGAAGCATTTTTCTGCTAGCAGAAATCGAATTACTACGCTCTAAGCTCCCGTAATCTCCATTTTGGAATAGCTACCTGCCAATGCTTCCGCGTTCCACCCTAAGATCGAGCTGTCGAGAAGCTTGGCGCTGATACTACAAGGACAAACAAAGTGAATCCCTTCGCGGCAGCGTTACCTGGACGGCTCGCCGGCGGAGCTTCGGGCAGCGGATCACCTCCGACGAAGGGGCTGCGGTGCCGAGACGGCGTAGTGGCGGATCTCGTGGCGTAGCGTCGCCAAATCTGGAAGCTGGGCTGGAGGGCGACCGAGCAGCAGAGCAGATCCAGACAGCGACGGAGGAGGTGATTGCGCTGGCGGAGAAGGAGGAGGAGGGCGGCGGCGATGGGGAAGACGGGGAGGAGCGGGTAGGGACTAGGAGAGTAACGGGCTGGGGGAAGACGAAGAGGAGGAGAAGGCGGAGTAGTGGTCTTGCTCGAGATTTTCTGTGGCTGATAGACGGGGCGAATTTTTTGGTGGGTTTTCCTATGAAATAAAAACGTTATTAATAAATAATGGGTGGATTTTGTTTTTGCTGTGCATGTGGCATGTGGCATGTGGTTGGGTAGCCAAAGATCCTGATTCCCAAAGTTTCTCGTGGTCGACGGCGCACGGCGAGTTCCTGTATCACAGCCCGGAGGAGGAGGGTGACAAAGGATATGGAACAAAGAAACTCAAAAGGCAGGAGTAGAAAAGATGCGGCAATTGAAATGCATGTACTCCCTCCGTTTCTGTATGTCGCTACTAAATATACAATTTTGCTTCTTTATTTATAAAGCCACAAACACTAAGGCTGGTCACAAGGAGTAACATCACACACTCCAATACAACTTTGCTTATGTGGCACGTATTTAATGAAGAGAGAGGTGCTTGTGGTAACTAGCTAAGAGCAAGTTCAATAGTAGAGCTAGCAACTGGCTATAAGAAATTGCCACGTCACCTATAGCCAACTATAGAGCCAACATGTACAATAGTGAGCTATAAAAATGAGTTAATTTATTGATACATGACCCACCTTTCACTCTCACAAGGTGCCTAGGAGCACGTGCTGCAGCTAGCTCTTGCATGAGAGCCCACTTCCCTTCTCTCTCCTCTTCTCTCTCTTCCATGTCATCACAAAAATATTATTTTAATCTTTATAGCCCGCTTACATAAGCTTATTGTACTTGCTCTAAGAGCAAGAACAATAAGAGAGCCGACGGCCGGCTGTAGAGATGTGCCATGTCATGTATAGCCCTCATAAAGGCAGGTCATGTATAATAGGTTAGCTCTTAAGCTGGCTGTTAGATTTGTTTTTTAAATATTTAAGTACTAATGTGGCAGCCAACCGAGACATATGATTGGAAGGAAATAGCAAAGCGTGAGCCTAGCGCTAGCTGCTGGCTGTATGCTGCGCTGCATGCGAGCTGCTGCCCCTCGGGCCAAGTGCTGCAGCCGGGCGACTCACGGAGCGCCTGCTCCTCTCTCTCTCCTCATTTCTCTCTCCTCCACGTTGGTTTTTGTTGACATGGCAACTGTTATAGCCCGCTGACTAGGCATTATTGTACTTGCTCTAAGTTACCGGAACATCACACACTCCAAGAAACAATGAGTCTATAGCCTAATAAATGCATTGTTGCATGACACTACATACATGTTACTTGGAGGTAGGAACATAGTCTAGAAAAGTGTGTAGGTTCCTACCTTATGTTACTCCCCATTGTGACCAGCCTAAACGAGGCAAAATTAATTATATTTTCCTCATGCAATCAACACATTAATTACCCAACCCAGTCACCAAGCATGCATGCATATATGGGGTCGTGTGATGTGGTTGTGCTCCCAAGAGAGCCAATAGAGAAATGTTGCGTGCACTCATTTATTAACCCGGTAAACGAGGCTAATTAAGTTGGCTTTGAGATGCATTAATTAGTTTACCTTGGTAGTATCTCTAATGTGAGTTTGTGGCCTTGTATACAAAAATGGAGAGAGTATCCCTGATATGTTTCATAACACTTTCATTTTAAGTTCCACAAAAAGGTTCTTTCTCAACAATAGATATATAAGATAAATAAAGAGATAAATCATAATACTTATCCCTAATATTAATAGGAGAAGTGGCAAACTTAGCATTAGGAGATAATTTATATTTAACAGCACGACTTTCCATAAGACGTATAGCAGCATCTTTATCCTTCATAGCATGTATTTCATCAACAAGATCATCACTCATTTCAATATAAGCATCATCTAAATCATCACTCATTTCAATATAAGCATCATCTAAATCATCACTAGGGTTCTCTCTAAACTCAGATGAAAAAGCAGGAGTAATAGGATTTTTATCAGGAGTTTCCGTGTTTGCAATATTTTTAACTTTAGCAATAGTAGAATCTAAGAAAGGACCGAGAGAACCACTCTCATCAAACACAGTAGAAGCATCATCAAAAGTATCGGAAGCATTTTCATATTCAGCAGAAGTAGCATATGTAGCATGTGGTGGCGTAAGCAGTTTACTCATAATAGACGGTGAATCAAGAGCAACAGAGTTCAGATTTGTACCTCTTCTTGTAGTGGATGGTAATATAGGAACTCTTACATCACGAGACTTACCCATAATGAATGATTGGCAGTAGATAATAATACTCTCCGTTGAGCTTGCAAATAAAGCTACGATCCCCGGAAACGGTGCCAGAAAATAGTCTTGATGACCCACAAGTATAGGGGATCGCAACAGTCTTCGAGGGAAGTAAAAGCCAAATTTATTAATTCGACACAAGGGAAGCCAAAGAATATTTGTGAGCCTTCACAAGTGAGTTGTCAATTCACCTGCACCTGAAAGTACTTTTGTTCGCAGTGGTTTATCAGTAGTAACAGTTTTATAGTAACAACAGTAGTGAAATAATAGCAGCAGTGGAATGAAAACAGCAGCAGTAGTAGTGTTTGAAGTAAACAGCTCGATTAGATATTGTAAGCATAGGGATGGATGAACGGGCGTTGCATGGATAAGAAAGTTCAAATAATGATCATGTCAGGGGCATTACAGATAAATAAGATAAAGAATCCAAGCACTAAGTAACCATAGGCATGTGTTCAGTAAATAGTCGTACGTGCTCGCAATGAGAATTTGCACAACATCTTTTGTCCTACCAGCCCGTTTTCAGCGGGGCCTCAAGGGAACTACTGGTAATTAAGGTGTTCCTTTTAATAGACACCGGAGCAAAGCATTAACACTCCATGAACACATGTGATCCTCACATCGCAGCCATCCCCTCCGATTGTCCCAATTTCTGTCACTTTGGGGCCTCGGGTTCCGGACAACAATGTGTGTAAACAACTTGCAGGTATGATCAAGAAACAATAATTATCATCGTGATTCAATAACATGTTCAGATCTGAGATCATGGCACTCGGTCCCAAAGTGGAAATCATTAAGCAAAACAAGTTGCAACAATGTCAATAGCACTAATAGAAGATACTATGCACTATGCAATAACAATCACGACATTATTACATGAACGATCTCATCCAATCCCTACCATCCCCTTCAGCCTACAGCGGGGAATTACTCACACATGGATGGGGGAAACATGGATGGTTGATGGAGAGGCGTTGGTGATGACGATGGCGATGATCTCCTCCACTCCCCCGTCCCGGCAGGGCACCAGAACAAGAACTTCTGATCCCTGAATCGAGGTTCGGGACGGCGGTGGCGCTCTGTTGTGTTTCTATGGAATATGATGAACACCCTCGGGTTTTAGGGTTGGAGCCTACTTGTCGTCGAAAGGGGAGTCAGAGGGGGGCTCTAGGCCCACACCCTAAGCTGGCGCGGCCAGGGGGACCCGCACCAGGGGGGTGTGGCCACCCTGTGGCTCCTCTCCTGGCCCCCTTCTGGCTCTCGGGGTCTTCCGGGGTGAAAACATCAATGAGCTCTTTTCTGGGCATTTTCCCGAAAGTTGGTTTTTCTGCACAAAAACAAGACACCAGAGTAATTCTGCTAAAAACAGCGTTAGTCCGTGTTAGTTGTATCCAAAACACACAAGTTTAGAGTAAAACAATAAGAAAAGTGTTCGGAAAAGGAGATACGTTTTTGACGTATCAAGAACCTAGAAACCATTGCTACTCTTGGATTTGTCGTGATTGTTGGGAGCCCCCAGTTCGGTTGTTGGTGTGTGCCCCAAGCTTGTTTGTAAAGGATTCGATTCCCGCCTCAAAGGGGATCAATAGTGGAAGGTGGACTAGGCCTTTGTGGCGGGGTTCATCGGAGAATAGGGTGAGGCCTTTGTGGCGTTGAGTAGGCCTTTGTAGCGAAGCTCACACCCCTCCAACGAGACGTACTCCCTTAACAAGGAGTAACTCAGGAATACATCGTGTCTCCACGTGCTTCCTATCGGTTATCTCGTTGCCTTATCTTTTACTTGTGCTTGTATTGTGTTTATCGTTGTTCTTGCCATATAGATAAATTCACCGTAGTTGCATTATCTAAAGAATTTACCTTCGTGTCAAGTCTAATCTAGAATAAAAAAAATAAAATTGGTCGTAGCACCTATTCACCCCCCTCCAGGTGCCCTTACTATCCGTTCAATTGGTATCAGAGCCTCGGATCTTTTATTGGGCTTAACCGCCTAAGAGTTTAGTATGGCCGATGATCTGGATGTCATCGGTTTCGTGGTGCATGTCACTATAGACGATCTCAAGGAGTTGAAAAATTCCTTGACCTCATCCATGGAGGGAAAAAGTGATGAGTTGCGAACACTCGTGTTGCAACTTATGAAAGCCAAGGAACCGGAGACCTCCACCTCATCCCCTATGGTTGAACCACCGAAGGGTGCCAAGAATGGGGCAAATGGTGAACCACTTAAAGATGCTTCCGCTAAGAACTCCACTGATAAGGGTACGGAAGGAAAAGGAGAATTCCACGCCATCGAAGGACACTATTCTCTCGATCCTCCCGTCCCACATCCCCATATAATTACGAGATGAGAATTGATACGTCTCAAACGTATCTATAATTTCTGACGTTCCATGTTGATATTATGCCAATTGCTACATGTTTTCCGCTTGTTTTCCTACTTTTTCTTATGTTTTCCAAAACTAACCTAGAGCCAGTTCCCTGTTTTATGTTGTTTTAGCTTCAGAAAAGTTGTTCTGGAAATATTCTTGGAATTGGAAAATTCGAAAGTCAGAAGTCCTAAAAGTCCCGGAAGCATCCAGAAGTCCCGAAGAGCCCCGGAGGGGGGCCACACCATAGGGTGGTGCCACCACCCCCTGGCCGCGCCACCTAGGGGTGTGGGCCCCCTGGCCACCCCCCGGCATCTCCCTTTCGCCCATATATACTCCCTGATGCATCAACCCTAAAAGAATCGACCTTTTTGGCAAAATACATTTGTAGCTCCGCCGCCGCCACCGACAAGTTTCAGGGGACATATCTCTGTTCTGGCACCCTGCCGGGACGGGGAAGTGCCCCCGGAAGCCATCTCCATCGACTCCACCGCCATCTCCATTGCTGTTGTTGTCTCCTATGATGAGGAGGGAGTAGTTCTCCCCCGGGGCTGAGGGATCTACCGGTAGCTATGTGGTTCATCTCTCTCTCATGGTGTGATCTTTATGTGATCATGAGCTTTGTAATCTACTTGAATCTGTAGATTGATCTTCATCTGTTATGCTACTCAAGTGGTTTTGTTATCTCCGTAAATACTTTGATCACGGGGCAAAGGTGACAGTGTGTGCTCCGTGTGGTTTAGCATGATATTTATATCTTGTGTTGGAAGGTGAACCTGTGAAGTTGTGGCGTTTGTTTACTAATTTATGGCGCTCGTAGTGACATTGGGGTGCCCTAGAGAGGGAATATAGACTTGAGGAGTGTTGTTAAAGCCCTATGCAATGATTAGTGTTCGTTATTCGACCGGTGAGTGGTTCGGAGTAGCATAGTGAAGAAATGATATTTATGCATTCAATTATGAGATCTTTGTTGAGAGTGTCCACTAGTGAAAGTAGGAGCCCTAGGCCTTATTTCCAAGCATTGAAACACTGTTTTCCGCCTGTTCTGCTACATGTTTGCTTGCTGCCATTTTATTTCAGATTGCTATTATAACTTATTATCATCCATATTACTTTCATTTTGCTCTCTCTTCGTCGAACTAGTGCACCTATATACCTGACAAGTATATTGGGTGTGTTGGGGACACAAGAGACTTCTTGTATCTTGATTGCAGGGTTGCTTGAGAGAGATATATTTGACCTCTACCTCCCTGAGTTCGATAAACCTTGGGTAATCCACTTAAGGGAAACTTGTTGATGTTCTACAAACCTTTTCACTTGGAGGCCCAACACTGTCTACACGAATAGAAGCGTGTGTAGACATCAATCTCTTTTCTGGCGCCGTTGCCGGTGAGGTAAGGTAAAAGGTTCTCACATCCTCGGGTGTGAGTGCTCAAAGTTATTTCCTTTAGATTCTGCAATTATATCTGTTTGTTTCTTGTTTTACTAGTTAGGCTTAATGGAAAACAACAGAAATATGAGAGAGCTTTATAATATTTATCTTGAGTTAGGACATGAAGTGTTTGAAGAGGAAATTAAAAAACCTATGGAACTTTATTTGCATGCTAGTGGCAATGTTATTAGTATGAACTCTTTAAACACCATTATTGCTAATGCTATGGAAAAGTCTAAGCTTGGGGAAGCTAGTTTTGATGAATATGATATTTTTAGTCCCCCAAGTTTTGAGGAGGAAATTTTCTTTGATGATACTTTGCCTCCAATATATGATGATTATAATGATCGCGGTATTCTAGTTCCACCTACAATGAATGATAAATTTTATTGTGATCATGATATGCCTTCTATATATGATGTTTACAATGATGAACATGCTATTTTCAGTCCACCTACTATTGAGGAGAAAATTAATTATGATTACAATATGCCTCCTATATTTAATGATTATGGTGATGAGAATAATAATGATAGCTATTTTATTTAATTTTCTCCCACTACTATTAATAAGAATGACTATGCTTGTGTGGAGAGTATTAATTCTTTTATGCATGTGGCTCATGATAAGAATGTTTCATGTGATAGTTATATTGTTAATTTTATACATGATGCTACTGAAAGTTATTATGAGAGAGGGAAACATGGTTTTATGCATCTCAACAATATTAAGTTTCCCCTCTTTATGTTGAAATTTTTGAAGTTGCACTTATTTTGTCTTCTTATACTAGTCACTTTGTGCTTCCCTGACTTGTTTTTCTAGAAGATTCTTTTTCATAGGAAGTGGGTTAGACTTAAATGTGTTTATATTTGCTTCTTTATGATATCTTATTGTACTTCAACTCTTATTCTTACGTGAGCATTTTTAAAAAAAAATCATTGTGCCTAGCTGAAAGGCATTAAAAGAAAAGCGCTCCCGGGAGACAACCCGTTTTATTTCTCCATTTCCAACCTGTTTTACTTCGTTTTCTTTTGTGTGCTTTGCACCTGAGTGTTGTCTATTTCCTTAGAAACCCCTCTGTATCTTTTATTTTGTGTTTTTGTTGAGCCAAGTAAAGCCTCTAGTGGAAAGTTGAGGCTATATTTCGGATTTCTGCGCGGGAAACAGATTTCTGCTGTCCACTGTTTATTCCGTATAAATTCACAAATAAATCAAAATGACCTGAGCTTTTTTGTGCTTGATCCTGAGTTATATACGCAACTTTTATTAGAAGACCTCTTTTTTATTTGAGCAACATAAGATTTTTTTTAAAAATCGATCTTTACCTATTGTTCTGTTTTGACAGATTTCTGTCATTTATCGCATTTGCATCTTAATCTCTTTCTTTTGGTGTTATTTTGAGAAAAAGAGTTTTGAAAGAAGTTGTGACAGTAGCTAATGTGTTTTAAAGTGTTATACTTTTGTTTAAACTGAGCCGTGTGAATTTATTATTTCAATTGCACTAACGTTGCTAATGAAGATTGTGAGAATTTTGGTGTGAAGGAAGTTTTCAAGGGTCAAGAGAAGAGGATGATATGATGTGATCAAGAAGAGTGAAAAGCCTAATCTTAGGGATGCCCCGGTGGTACATCCAAGAAAATTCCAAGAAGACTCAAGCATCTAAGCTTGGGGATGCCCAAGGCATCCCTTTCTCATTAACAAATTATCAGGTCACTTCTAGTTAAATTATATTATTATTCGGTCACATCTTATGTGCTTTACTTGGAGCGTCTTTTATTTTTGTTTTCAGTTTTTTTGGTTTTCTTTGCTGTAATAAAGGGTTGGATCTTGTCATACTTGCGTGGGAGAGAGACACGCTCCGTTTTCATTGCTTAGAACACTCTAGTTTTCATTCTTATTGTTCTGTGAGTGTTCACTTTTTGCTAGTACTGCGTTTAGCCTTTGTTTTGATGCATCTCTTATTCAGAGCTGTTAGCTTTTGTAGTTAGGTGGTTCTCATATGTGTGCTTGGTTGAGAATAGCAATGCTTATGTGGTAGTTGGTATAGTGGAAAAATTATCATGGTCTTGTAGATCACTAAACTGCTTCACTTGAATCACTGCTGTCGTTTTGAGATATTAATTTGCTTAATGGATAAACGGGAAGGACTAAAAAGTATAAACTTTTAATGGTTGGTCTAAGAAACTTGAAACTGTGCTACACTTAAAATTACCAGCTGATAGAAACAATGGTATATGATTGCTACGATTGATACATTTATGATCGGCCTTTTGTTACGCGCTACGGTCGGGGTAGCTAACAGTGACTTGCCACTACCATGGACCCTCTTGGAGTGATTTGCACTTTGCCTTGTAAGATAATTTGCTTGATGTAATATTGTAGCTTGTGAGTCTATGTTGCGGTTCCTGGCACTTCCACCATCCATATTTGCTAGCCTCTTCGGTACCGTGCATTGCCCTTTCTCACATTGAGAGTTGGTGCAAACTTCGCCAGTGCATCCAAATCCTGTGGGAGGACTTTGTTCTCCTACACATAAGCCCATATATTCTTCCTCAAAACAGCCACCATACCTACCTATCATGGCATTTCCATAGCCATTCCGAGATATATTGCTACACAACATCCACCTCCATTATGTTACTTGGTGATGAGCTTCATGGTTATTTATGCATACTGCTACACTAGCAGGAGCATGCAGTTAGAGACATCAGAGATATTTCTTTATGAGTTATGAGTACTAAAAGTGTGATGATTCATTGTAATATAGGATGTTGCCCCTACCGGTGAGGATATATAAAATAAAATAAATGAAAAAGCCCAAAAAAAGGGCCAAAGAGAGAATAAAGAGAGAGGGGGCGCATCACTATCCTTTATACCACACTTGTGCTTCATGTTTAGCACCAATACTTCAGTTTGGAGAGGGTTTTCATATTATTATCATTCATAACTATGTGGGGAACTTTACATTATAGAACTTGGCTTGTATATTCCAATGATGAATCTCCTCAAATGAGCTCTAGGTCTTCGTGAGCAAGCAAGTTGGATGCACCCCCACTAGTTCCATTGGAGAGCTTTCATAAACTTATAGCTCTATGTGCATCCGTTGTGTGGCAATCCCTACTCCTTGCATAGCTTCGGTTGTAAGACTTTCTCTTGTCTAATGACCACTTTCAGCTTTGTGAGCCTTTCTTCCATTGACCTTCCAAACCCCCCATAATGTTCTCTTAGCCATAACATCTTGGTGACAGGGACCAACGTAGAACACTTGCTTGTTTTTAGTGCGCATATAGTTTAAGATTCAAGCATTGCATCGTGTGGAAAGCTTGACTTGATCCTAATAGGGGATGTGAAGATCGTTTGACGTGCATGATATTGTTGTTCTTGAAAGCTTAAATCATCTGTAATAAAATTTGCACTATTGATAGTCTTTTAGTATTGATCCATTAAAAGTTTTACTTCTTTCTTCTTTGTTTATGCATTACTTGTTGATATCAAATATAGATCACATCTTTAGTTCATTTGATCCTAGTTTACATGCTCTACTTTACATATTATGATCAAGATTGTGTGGTAGCATGTCACCTCAGAAATTATTTTGTTTATCGTTTACCTACTCGAGGACGAGGAGGAACTAAGCTTGGGGATGCTTGATACGTCTCAAACGTATCTATAATTTCTGATGTTCCATGTTGATATTATGCCAATTGCTACATGTTTTCCGCTTGTTTTCCTACGTTTTCTTATGTTTTCCGGAACTCACCTATTAACAAGATGCCACAGAGCCAGTTCCATGTTTTCTGCTTTTTTTAGTTTCAAAAAAGTTGTTCTGGAAATATTCTCGGAATTAAAAAAATCGAAAGCCTGAAGTCTTAAAAGTCCCGGAAGCATCCAGAAGTCCCGAAGAGCCCCGGAGGGGCGCCATAGGGTGGCCACACCATAGGGTGGCGCCACCACCCCCTGGCCGCGCCACCTAGGGGTGTGGGCCCCCTGGCCACCCCCGGCATCGCCCTTTTGCCCATATATACTCCCCGATGCATCAACCCAAAAAGAATCGACCTTTTCCGCAAAATACATCTGTAGCTCCGCCGCCGCCACCGACAAGTTTCGGGGGACATATCTCTGTTCTGGCACCCTGCCGGGACGGGGAAGTGCCCCCGGAAGCCATCTCCATCGACTCCACCGCCATCTCCATCACTGTTGATGTCTCCTATGATGAGGAGGGAGTAGTTCTCCCCCGGGGCTGAGGGCTCTACCGGTAGCTATGTGGTTCATATCTCTCTCCCATGGTGTGATCTTTATGTGACCATGAGCTTTGTAATCTAGTTGAATATGTAGATTGATCTTCATCTGTTATGCTACTCAAGTGGTTTTGTTATCTCCGTAAACACTTTGATCACGGGGCAAAGGTGACAGTGTGTGCTCCGTGTGGTTTAGCATGATATTTATATCTTGTGTTGGAAGGTGAACCTATGAAATTGTGGCGTTTGTTTACTAATTGGTGGCTCTCGTAGTGACATTGGGGTGCCCTAGAGAGGGAATATAAACTTGAGGAGTGTTGTTAAAGCCCTACGCAATGATTAGTGTTTGTTATTCGACCGAAGAGTGGTTTGGAGTAGCATAGTGAAGAAATGATATTTATGCATTCAATTATGAGATCTTTGTTGAGAGTGTCCACTAGTGGAAGTAGGAGCCCTAGGCCTTATTTCCAAGCATTGAAACACTGTTTCCGCCTGTTTTGCTACATGTTTGCTTGCTGCCATTTTTATTTCAGATTTCTATTATCATCCATATTACTTTCATTTTACTCTCTCTTCGCCAAACTAGTGCACCTATATACCTGACAAGTATATTGGGTGTGTTGGGGACACAAGAGACTTCTTGTATCTTGATTGCAGGGTTGCTTGAGAGGGATATCTTTGACCTATAACTCTCTGAGTTCGATAAACCTTGGGTATCCACTTAAGGGAAACTTGCTGCTGTTCTACAAACCTCTGCACTTGGAGGCCCAACACTGTCTACAAGAATAGAAGCGTGCGTAGACATCAAGAACCTCCTAAAACTGATGCACATTCTTTTGGTGAGTGGAAATATTACATAGAAACTCACTTGAACTCTTCTTGTATAGAACTTTGGAGGGTCACTCGAGATGGATACAAGTCACATGACCCCAAGAACTTGACAAGAAGAGAAGCCGTAGATTGTCAACTCAACTACACCGCCTTGTCCATCATTCAACAAGCCGTGGGTCCTAACCACATGCCTCACCTTCAACAATATTCTATCGCCAAGGAAACATGGGACGCTCTTGTCATCATGTTTGTGGCCAATGAGAGTATGCAAAGGAATATGTATGATGCCTTGAGAAATGAGGCCAAAGGGTTCTATATGCATGATGGTGAAAGCCATGAAGACATGTACCGAAGGCTCAATACTCTTGCCACCGCATTCAACAATGTCGGTGCCAAGTACATTGATGATGCTTGGATCAAAAGGAAGTACATGATTGCTCTCATGCCTTTTGAACCCACGAACTTGAAGAGCATTGAAGGAAGACATGACTTTGCATCCTTGACCTTAACCCAAGTGATGGAAGAAGTGTGCTCCTATCAAGTGCAAACCAAAAATGCTCTTGACAACCGTGCTAGAGCCCTAGGAATGCACAAAGGAGCATCATTTGATTTGAAGGCCAAGGTTGTGTCAAGGGAGGTTGAGTATGAAGAAGATTGCTTTGAGGACTTGGCTCCGTTGAAGGATCAAGAATATGACCTCGTGCTTAAAGATGTCATTGCTCTTACTGTGCAAAAGTTTTGGAAGAATCCATCCAAGGCCAAGGCATATGTAGAGGAGAAGACCAAGTCTCGTTATGGCAACGAAGGGACTCAAAGGATGAGGTCTTGCTTAAATTGTCAAGATAAGCACTATTTCATTATGGAGTGTCCCTGTGAGAATAGAGAACTTCATGGTGGCAAGCTCATTCGCAAGGACAAGTCCAAGGTTTCTTACAAGAAACCTCACTTCAAGAAGAAACCTTTCAACAAGAAGTCCCCCAGCAAGTTTGTGCTTGTGACTCAAGAGGACTATGATTTCAGGAGTGACGAAGAAGAAGAAACCACAAGTGAAGTGGCCGCTCTTGCTATTGCTTCAACTCCATCACCTTTATCACTCTTTGAATACCCCAATGATAATCATCCTCAATAAAATGCCAAGTGCTTCATGGCTAAGGCCTCGGAGGTATCACCTTCTCCCAACTCTAAGACCCCAAATGAATTGGTAAACCATGCTAGTCTTAGAGTAGAAGATGATATTGTATCCTTGGAACGTTTTATGTCTAACGTGCAAGGAGAGACCAATAAGTTCTTTGATCACCTCATGACGCCCATGAAGCTCTTGAGAAGAAAGGTGAGATTGAAAGGAGGGATGCGGATAAACTAGCATCTCTCTCCATGAATCTTGAGGAAGAGCATAATGGTAGAGTTTCTCTTGAAGAGGAACTTGATTCTATTGAAGAGTCACATAATGAAATTTTCTCTAATATCACTAAATAATGTGAACTTGCAATTGATAAATATAAAAAGGCTAAAAAAGGATAAGGTTGAGTTTGGGGTTGGTCCTGATAAACTAACCGAGGAGTTTGAAAAGCTCACCAAGGCTCACAAGGCCTTGGAGAGTCAACACTCTACCCTCAAAGAGTTACATGAACAACTTAAAACTCAACTTAATCAATTAAACACCCCTAGCACCTCTACTTCTTCTTGTGATCATGCAAATATTATTGAGGAAAATGCTAGGTTGCAGGATGAGCTAGCAAGGCTCAAGGGCAAGAGCCCTCAAGTTGAGAAGGTTGTGGCCTCTAGCCCACAAGTGGTTGTTTCTAGACCACAAGTAAGTGCTCCAAGGCCACAAGTTGGCAAGAAATGTCTTGGCTATGTTGCCAAGAAGAAGAACAATAAGAAGGCCAACAATGTTGCTTCGGGTGGTATTGTCATGAGGGACAACACTGCTCGTAGCATTTCTGGGGGAGCTAATAATCCACACCATTTCTTATATGTTGATTATTATGGTGTTGTGAAAGCTAAATATGTTTATCCTATTGAAGGTTCATTGACTATACTATTTGGGTTCCAAAGACCCTTCTTGCTAACACGAGGGGACCCTCCTCGGGTCCTAACTCTAGTCAATGATCTCTTGCAGGACTATGCTTCCGGTGGGTCTAAATGGATAATTGATAGTGGATGCACTAGTCATATGACCGGAAGCAAAGAACTTGTGATGGAGTTGCGCCCAAATGACATTGATGCAACCATCACCTATGGAGACAAGTCCAAATCTAAGGTATCGGGGTTTGGCAAGGTTGTGATTGATACTGATATCACTATCGTGGACGTCATGCTTGTTGAATCCCTTGGTTACAATTTACTTTCAGTTTGTTCATTGGGGGAGATGGGTTTCTCCGTCTTCTTTGATCCCGATATTGTGCTACTTTTGAGGAGCAAGACTCTTGACGTCGCATATGTGGTCCATGTTGAAAATGAGTTGTTCGTGGTGGACTTTTCGAAGTCTACCAACTCTCAATCAATGTGTCTTTTCGGAAAGGCGGACGTGGGTGGTTGTGGCATCGCCGCTTATCCCATGTCACATGAGAACTTTGCAAAGTCTTCACAAAGGTGGCCTTATCCTTGGACTAAAAGAAAATGTTTCCTTTTCCAAAGATCGCGTTTGTAGGTCGTGTGTTGAAGGAAAGATGCATGATGCCGCCCACAAGGCCAAGACTATTATCTCATCAAAGAGGATCTTGGAGCTTCTCCATGTTGATCTCTTTGGTGTCGTGCCCGAGGAAAGTCTTGGAGGCAAGAAGTATTTCTTGGTGATTGTCAATGACTATTCAAGATACACTTGGGTTTATTTATTCAAGTGCAAGAGTGAGACCCAACAAACTATCATCGACTTCACCAACCAAGTGCAACATCAACACAATGTCCAAATCATGGTTATTAGGAGTGACAATGGATCTGAGTTCAAGAACTACACTTTGAATGAATTCCTTAGTGATGAGGGTATTCATCATCAATATTCCTCCACCTACACCCCTCAACAAAATGGGTAGCCAAGCGGAAGAATAGAACTCTATTGGATATGGCAAGGACCATGTTGGTGTAGTATTCTTCTCCCCAATATCTATGGACCGAGGCCATATCAACCCCATGCCACTCCTCCAACCGCCTCTACATCCACAAGGGCTTGGACAAGACTCCATATGAGATCCTCACCAGCAATAAACCCAACGTCTCCTACTTCCTTGTATTCGTTTGTAAGTGTTTCTATTTGATCAAGGGTATTCGGTTGTCTAAATTTAAATCTAAAACTATTGAGGGTATATTTGTTGGTTACGGTGCCGAATCCCACACTTATAGAGTCTTTGAAAAAGCCTCACGGATTGTCATAGTATCTTGTAGTGTGGTTTCCGAGGAAAATTATGTCTCCCAAGTGGCGCAATTTCATGTTTCTAATGTAGATGTTGAAATGCCTCAAGAAGCCATAGGAAGGATGGGTGTGGGATTTTTTTGCCCCATCAAGGGACACCTTATGGAAACTCAAGAAGGACTATGCTCTACTCAAGTGAAGCCCTCCTCTACGATAGAAGAACAAGCCAAGGAGCCGAGTGATGCACCTAAACAAGAACATGTTGAAGATCCTCCTCTCATCGACCAAGTTACTACGCAAGATGCAACCACTCCTATCATTCAAGCTAGTCAAGGTCAAGGCCAAGATCAACCTTCCTAATCCTCCTCTCCTCAAGTTGAAGCAAGTGTTGATGATGTGTATGATGATGAGGATGATGATCAAGGCCAAAAATTTGGTCAAGACGGGGACCCAAATGATCAAGATGATCAAGTGACTCCTCCTCGCAATAATGAGGAAATCGAAGCCCGTCGTGCTAAAAGGATTCTAAGATCTTTGAAGCGTATGGATGGTTCCGACAACAAAGTGTTGGATATATTCAAACTAGAAGATACACAAGAAGGCAATTGTAAAACTTTAGTGAGCATCAATCTCACATATCAATGGTGGAACCAAAGAAGGTGTTTGAAGCTCCGGAGGAATATGATTGGGTTGAAGCTATGCATGATGAGCTCAATAACTTTGAGCGCAATAAAGTTTGGAAACTAGTTGAGAAGCCCAAGGATTGCCACAATTTTATTAGCACTAAGTGGATATTCAAGAACAAGCAAGATGAGCATGGTATTGTCATAAGGAACAAGGCAAGATTGGTGGCTCAAGGCTACACTCAAGTGAAAGGCATTGACTTTGATGAAACCTATGCTCCCATGGCTCGTCTTTAGTCCATTCGTATCCTTCTTGCATATGCATCTTCGCATAATTTCAAATTGCACCAAATGGATGTCAAAAGTGCTTTTCTAAATGGTCCACTAAAAGAGGAGGTATATGTTAAACAACCTCCAGGGTTCGAGAACCCCAACTTCCCTAACCATGTCTACAAGCTCGATGAGGCGCTCTATGGACTTAAACAAGCACCACGTGCATGGCATGAGCACCTTAGAGAGTTATTGGAAGACCGTGGGTTTGAAGTTGGGAAGATCGACCCCACACTTTTCAAAAACAGAGTAAAGGGAGATCTCTTCATATGCCAACTCTATGTGGACGATATTATCTTTGGATCAACTAACCAAGCTTTTAATAACGAGTTCTCAAAGCTTATGACTGACAGGTTTGAGATGTCTATGATGGGAGAGCTTAAATTCTTCCTTGGCTTTGAGATCAAGCAATTGGCTCGTGGGACTTTCATCTCCCAAGCCAAGTACACCCAAGACATGCTCAAGAGGTTTAAATTCCAAGGTGCAAAAGAGAAGCCATCTCCTATGCAAGTCAAATGCTACCTTGAAGGCCTTAATGCCCTCGTTGGTAAACCCCAAGAGAAAGTTTGTGAAGAGTGTAGCAGCAAGTTTTCCCTCAGAAAAGAAACCAAGGTTGAATCGACCAGTAGGAGGACAAGCAATCTCTGAAGGTTGATGCAGCTGAGGTGGCAGGACGCACTATCAGTTCAGCAACAACGTGGAACCTACACAACACAATCAAATCTCTTTGTCCCAACTAAGTAGTGAGGTTGTCAATCTCACCGGCTTTGCTGAACACAAAGAGTTTAAATGTATGGTGTGGAAAACAGTATGAGAGCAGTATGAAATCAGTAGGTGTTTTATAAGTATGAGGAAAAAGGACCGAGGTCCATAGTTCACTAGTGGTGTCTCTCCGTGAAAGATAAATAACATGTGTGGTGAACAAATTACAGCTGGGAATTGACATAAATGAATGTTGCACCGTAGTGCATATGCAAGACATAAAGATTACTATGTGATTCATGCCGGCATTAAAACAAAATACATAGACCGTTATCCAACTCCATCTATGACTAATAATCCACCCTCCGAATATCATCCGAACAAATGTTGGGTATTAAGTTGCAAGCAACAGATAATCGCAGTAAGAAAAGTGTGTAATGTAAACAATAACATCATCCTTAGACAAAGCCTTGTTGTTTTCTCCCTAATGGAAACAACACATCTTCCATCCGGCACGTTTCTGTCACTCGTGCACAGATGAAAAGGAGGCATGAACCCACTATCGAGCATAAATACTCCCTCTTGGAGCTACTAGCATCTACTTGGCCAGAGCATGTACTAATAACGGAGAGCATGCAAGATCACAAATAACATAAGCATGAAGATAACATGATAGGTTGATAATCAGAAGACATAGCATTCAACAATCATCAGATCCCAGCAAACACAACATGTAGCATTACATAAAGATGATCTTGATCATGATAGGCAGCTCAAAAGATCTAAACATGAGATACAAAGTGGAGATAACAACCATCTAGCTACTACTATGGACCCTTAGTCTAGGGATGAACTACTCACGCATCACTTCGGAGGAGGGCATGGTGGTGTAGACCTCTCCGGTGATGATTTCCCCCTCCGGCAGGGTGCTGGTGAGAGCTCCAGAACGCTCCCATTCTCGGGATGACGGTGATGACGGCCTCGGGTGTTTCTCGGGAAAAAGTGGTATCCTCCTAGGGTTTATGTCTCGGGGGATTAAATAGGCAAAAGGGCATAGGCGATGGAGGCCTGGGGGGCCCACACCACCCCCGGCACGACCAAGGGGGGCGCCGCCCTATGGTGTGGGCCCCCTGAGGCCCCCCTCCGGGTCTCTTCGGGACTCCGTGGAACCTTCGGGAATTCTAAGACTTCCGGGCTTCGAATTTTCCAATTCCGAGAATATTTCCAGAACAACTTTTCAGAAACTAAAAACAGCAGAAAACATGGAGCTGGCTCTGTGGCATCTTTTCAATAGGTTAGTCCGGAATATCGATAAAAATGACATAAAGTGTATAGCAAACATGTGGGAAACAATAAGAAAACAACATGGAACATCAGAAACTAAGGATACGTTTATGACGTATCAACATCCCCAAGTGTAGTTCCTACTCGTCCTCGAGTAGGTAAAAAATAAAACACATAATTTTTGAGGTGACATGCTACCAACATAAACTTGATCATCAATAATGTAAAAGCATAAGTAAGCTAATATCATAGAACTTAAACACAAGCATGATAAACAGAACTTTAATAATAAAGCATAGTAATCATCTTGCATCATGAGAAGTAACCCAAATAAAAGATCATGAATAACGATGCAAAGAAATATATACGTTTATTTCAAGTATAGAGAGAACATGTAAAAGTGATATTTCGCTAGTCCTTAAGAGTGGGGCAAAACATAAATGCCAGGACACCTTCAAAGTTCATGAGGAAGACTAGAATGAATAATTAGAGAACAAGCAATAACACATCATGAATCAATTAATAATGTTTCTGGGACAAATGCACATAAAACTCAGAATGGAAAAATGCTCTCTCAACCGTGCACACAGCTAGAAGATGGACACTCAACATAAAATTAAAAGAAGGGCCCTTCGCAGAGGGAAGTAGTGATCAACTCATGTGCTAGAGCTTTTATTTTATTAAACAGAGGTATTGAAAACTTTTTTAAGAGAGGTGTATGCTTATGTCAACGAATGGTAAACAGAAAATAAAGTATGTCACAAGTCAACTAGACTTCACAGGAGCGGCTCCCATAGAAGGATGCATCTGGGTAGAAGGTCATCCCTATTTCTCTTTTGTTTACACAATTATGCTTTGACTGATAAATCAGGGGCAAAAATAGTGAGGAGAATTTGTGTTATTAATTTGGGGCTGGGCACCCTGCTGCCATCTCTTCTATCACTGGATAAGCGAATGAAGCCAATAGTCGAGGGTGTGAAATTCCAATCAACAAGTGAGATAAAGATTCTCTATTTACGTCCTCATGAGCTAAAATAGGAGCACAAAACAAGAGTAATTTTGAAAGTTTTAAAGGTAACACATGAGCAATTTACTTTGGAGTGGAGGTTAAATACCACATGTAGGTAGGTATGGTGGACACAATGGGAAAACTTTGGCTTTTGGGAGTTGGATGCACGAGTAGAGCTCATACTCAGTACAAGTGGAGGCTAGCAAAAGACTGGGAGCGACAAATCAAGAGAGCATAAGAGCCATAATCATGCATAGCGACATAAACATCATTAATAAAAGCATAAGTGGTACCACAAGTTCAAAAACTAAATGACCATCTAGGCTATTCGTGACTAGTTCATAGTCATAAACATGGTGTGAGCATGCGCCAAGTCAACCAAATAAAACATTCAAAGGAGAACACCACAAATTTATGCTTCAATATGACAAGAACAACTCATGATTCTTTCAATGGCACATTAAAAACTCTCAGCTATTTGAGGATAATCATGCTACTTAATAACCACAAGGCTTTAAAACTAAAATAACATCTAGCATGATATGAAAAATTCTAGCCACAGTCTATACAAGCTTCTACTTGCACCGTTGAAAATTCTACCTCAAGCAGTAGTTTCTTTTCCCAACAAGCACCATACAAAACATGCTTTAACAAAAACTCTCTAAATGCTACAGAAAGAAAACATGAGAGGACTCTCATAACTCCACTAAAACTAACAGCTCTGAATAAGAGATGCAATGAAAACAAGAGCTAAACATGAATTTTTGCAGCAACTAGAAGAAAAACTAAGAATACTAGCATAGCAAGTATTCAAACGAAAAAGTGGAGCGTGTCTCTCTCCCAAACAAATAATGATAGGATACAAATATATTATTGCAGCAAGGAAAACAATAAAAAACAAAGGAAAACGAATGAAAACAAAAGAAAAACAAACAGATGCTCCAAGTAAACTTCATATGATGTGACCGAATAAAAATATAGTTTCACGAGAAGTGACCTGGTAGATAGTTGATGAAGAAGTGGATGCCTTGGGAATCCCCAAGCTTATATGCTTGAGTCTTATAAAAATATGTTTGGATGAACCACTGGGGCATCCCCAAGCTTTGACCTAGCACTCTTCTTGATCACATCTATCACCTCTTCTCTTGACCCTTGAAAACTTCCTTCACACCACACTCAAACAATGATTTGCATTAGAGGGTTAGTGCAACAATTAAAAATCCATTGGTTATGTATGGAAAAAGTTCTATTGATACTTTTAAATATTATATACAACCACTGATGTTTCGTGAAGCAAAGAAATCCACTTGACATCGCAAAAGAGCAAACGCAAGAAAAATGGCAGAATCTGTCAAAACCAGAACTGTCTGTGAAGACAAAAAATTTCGAGGAACTTATGTTGCTCATATCGAAACGCTTAAAGAACACAAAAGTTGCGGAATTAGATGAGGAATAAGCACAAAAAAATTCAAATCATTATGATCTTCCAGGATTTTATACGATTTTTTATGGTGGACAGCAGAAATCTGTTTCCTGCGCAGAAATCCGAAAACCAACTCCAACTCTCGTCAGAAACCTTACTTGGCACTACTAAAACATGAAAATAAAGATACAAATAAGTTTCTACATAAGTATACTACCCCTTGACTCAAAGAAAACTGATAAAAACAAAGAAAAAAATAAAACCATGGGTTATCTCCCAAGAAGTGCTTTTCTTTAGCGCCTTTTAGCTAGGCCCAGAAAAGTGGAATCAAGTATTTTCAAGAGGAGGGGAATCCAAATTGTTTCGAGGCTTACGTTTACCTTTCTTACCCTTATTCTTGTTTTTAGGGAACTGATGGTCTGCACACAATTTTGGAGTAAAAGTCATGCTACCTTTCCCCATATCAGTAGTTGCTCCTAAGAGGTTCAATAGAGATGTTCCAAGGGTAATTTGTCTTCCTCCTACACATTCAATAACAAGATAATCAGTGGAGACCGTTTTTCCTAAGATTTTTGTAAACACTCCCTCAGCTATCCCAATGGGAAAAATAGTGGTGTTATTAATGAGAGGAATTTCTTCTCCTCCCTCAGCAAGTCCCCAAAGGTTCAAAGATTCATAAATCTCTTTAGGCATAAGAAAATTTTTAGACATAATATCACAACGAGCATGAAAAGTTTCACCATTAATAGTAACCTTTATAGTAGGGATTATATTTGAGGCTTCATAGTTTATTGGAACATGATCAAGGTGTTCACGAATCCGATTATGACCCTCACTTAAACAAGAAACATGTGTCTCAAGAGTGTTCAATCTAGCATAAATACTTGCAAAGGCTTTATCAGAGTTACTAGGTGATTTGAAAGTGACAATTAATTTTTTAATAGCATCAAAAGCTTGATCTTCATCAAAATAAAGGAAATCTCCTCCTACCACAGTATCCAAAGCACATCTATAGTAAAGAACAAGACCCAAATAAAAGCTACACAGAAACAGGCTTA
Organism: Alopecurus myosuroides; assembly: GCA_028641055.1. NCBI lineage: Eukaryota > Viridiplantae > Streptophyta > Magnoliopsida > Poales > Poaceae > Alopecurus > Alopecurus myosuroides. The sequence continues at coordinate 471,209,606 of CM054057.1, read as the reverse complement.
GAGTTATTTTAGGTTCAATTTTGCAATAGGAATCAAAAACTCTATACCAAGCATCCTTGAAAATCTCATTGTTCCTTTGTTTGAAAGTGGAAATAATTTCCTCATGCGACAAGGTAACAAGAGAGTATTCATTTTAACAAGACTAAGAACAGGAATAAAACTACATCTAGAATAAGAACTATTTTTTTGTGTGTTTTTGCTAAAGAGAAGCAAACAAGACAAAATAAAATAAACTAAGAAAAACAAAAACAAAGAAAAGAGATTGTAAGTGATAGACTCCCCTTGCATAAATTCTCTTCCTCCCCGGCAATGGCGCCAGAAAACTTGTTGATGGCCTTAATGCCTTTGTTTGTAAACCCCAAGAGAGGTTGTGAAGAGTGTAGCAGCAAGTTTTCCCCTCAGAAAAGAAACCAAGGTTGAATCGACCATTAGGAGGACAAGCAATCTCTAAAGGTTGATGCAACTGAGGTGGTAGGGCGCACTACCGGTTCAGCAACAACATGGAACCTACACAACACAATCAAATCTCTCTGTCCCAACGAAGCAGTGAGGTTGTCAATCTCACCGGTTTTGCTGAACACAAAGAGGTTAAACGTATGGTGTGGAAAACAGTAGGAACAATATGAGAGCATTATGAAAGCAGTATGAAAGCAGTAGGTGTTTTATTAGTATGAGGAAAAAGGACCAGGGTCCACAATTCACTAGTGGTGTCTCTCCGTGAAAGATAAATAACATGTGTGGTGAACAAATTACAGCCGGGCAATTGACAGAAATGAAGGATGCACCGTAGTGTATATGCAAGACATAAATATTACTATGTGATTCATGCCGACATTACAACAAAATACATATAGCTTTATCCAACTGCATCTATGACTAATAATCCACCCTCAGAATATCATCCGAACAAACGTTGGGTATTAAGTTCCAAGAAACAAATAATCGCAGTAAGCAAAGTGTGTAATGTAAACAATAACATCATCCTTAGACAAATTATTGTTGTTTTCTCCCTAATGGCAGCAACACATCCTCCATCCGTCACGTTTCTATCACTTGAGCACAGATGAAAAGGAGGCATGAACCCACTATCGAGCATAAATAATCCCTCTTGGAGTTACTAGCATCTACTTTGCCAGAGCATCTACTAAGAACGGAGAACATGCAAGATCATAAATAACATAAGCATGAAGATAACATGATAGATTGAAAATCAGAAGACATAGCTTTCAACAATCATCAGATCCCAGCAAACACAACATGTAACATTACATAAAGATGATCTTGATCATGATAGGCAGCTCACAAGATCTAAACATGAGGTACAAAGTGGAGAGAACAACCATCTAGCTACTACTATGGACCCGTAGTCCAGGGATGAACTACTCACGCATCACTTCGGAGGAGGGCATGGTGGTGTAGACCCCTCCGGTGATGATTTCCCCCTCCGACAGGGTGCTGGGGAGAGCTCCAGAACCCCCCCGATGTCGGGATGACAGTGATGGCGGCCTCGACTGTTTCTCAGAAAAAAGTGCTATCCTCCTAGGGTTTATGTCTCAGGGGGATTAAATAGGCGAAAGGGAAGAGGCGGTGGAGGCGTGGGGGCCCCATACCACCCCCCGACGCGGCCAAGGGGGGCCGCCGTATGGTTTGGCCCCCCTGAGGCACCCCTCCGGGTCTCTTCGGGACTCCGTGGAACCTTTTCCAATTCCGAGAATATTTCGAATTTTCTTGGTAGGTCCTTCCGGGCTTCGAATTTTCCAATTCCGAGAATATTTCAAAAACAACTTTTCTGAAACTAAAAACAGCAGAAAACAGGGAACTGGCTCTGTGGCATCTTGTCAATAGGTTAATCCGGAAAATCAATAAAAATGACATAAAGTGTATAGCAAACTTGTCGGAAACAATAAGAAAACAACATGGAACATCAGAATTTAAGGATACGTTTATGACGTATCACACCTCAAGCGCAATCCGAATGGTAAAGATGTGGACCAAAAGTTGTATCGTTCTATGATTGGTTCTTTGCTTTATCTTTGTGCATCTAGGCCCGATATCATTTTCTGTGTAGGTGTGTGTGCAAGGTATCAAGCGGCTCCTAAGGAAAGCCACTTGATGGCGGTCCATAGGATCTTTCGGTATTTGGTTCATACCTCAAGGTTTGGTTTGTGGTACCCAAAGGGGGCACAATTTTCTCTCAAGGGCTACACGGACTCGGATTGGGCCGGTGATCAAGATGATAGGAAGTCTACTTCCGGGGCTTGCCAATTTATTGGTAGGTCCTTGGTGAGTTGGTCTTCCAAGAAGCAAAATTGGATATCTCTCTCCACCGCCGAAGCCGAGTATGTGGCGGCCGCTAGTGCTTGCACCCAATTGCTATGGATGAGGCAAACCCTCAAAGAGTATGATGTTCACTTGGATAAGGTGACTCTCATGTGTGACAATGAAAGTTCCATCAAGATCGCCTACAACCCCGTGCAACACACAAGGACAAAGCATATTGAGATTCGTCATCATTTCTTGAGGAATGAACTATATATCATCGATTCTAGGAGTTTGACTTGAAGATCTTGCACACACCCCTGTAGTTGATACGTGTTTGGGTTTAGGTGTAGGCATGCACATAGGGGGAGTGTTATCCTAACACATTGGGTTCTCCCTCCCCCCATTATGCCCAAAGCAAAAATCCATTGTTATCTCTCTTTTTCTAATGTTGAATTGTGAACTTCAATGTCGAGAATTGGCAATGCACCCAAGATATATCTTCGTGGTGACATACCAACATTCTCTTACATGGAGGCCACCAACCTATTCTTAGTGAAGAGTTGGATCTTAGTTGGGATTTTTTTGAGTTCTTTGCACTTCTCTCGTTTTCCTAGCTAAGTGTTTCTCTTAGGAAAAGCTCCCTCACTTGGCCTTTCATTTGTGTGTTTCTTGTAAGCGAGGGGGAGAAGTACTATCTTCAGTTTGGCCTTCCATCCTAAGCCTATCTCATCCTAGAAACAACTTCTATTCTTGAACATACTCAAAAAAATGTCACTTGAGGAAGAGGAAGGGTGCCCCGGTACTACCGACTGGAGACCGGTACTATAGCGTATGTATAGTTGAAACAATTTTTCTGCTCAAACTTACACACCCGATACTACCGGACGCGCCCGGTACTACCGTCTGTGGAGATAGAAGCGGACTCTGTCTGTGGAAATATGTACAACCGATACTACCGAGCTTGCACGGTACTACCGCCTGTGCAACATGTTGTACTAATGGAATGGTATTACCGGGAGAGGCAATTTTGACATAAAACTCACAATCGTGCGGGCTGGGGGTTATTTCCCACCCACACATACTGCTCCCTCTCTGCTGCCCCCTCCTCTCCCTTGTCTGGCTGGGCCTCCCCTCGCCAGAATCCGCCATTTACAGCCGTGTTTTCACCGTGGGAATCCTTCCTGCATCGGTCTCCTCCATGGCCTCCGGTATTTCTCCTCTCCTTGCTCTTATTTTGGGTCCCCATTGATTCCATTGATGAACCCTAGATGAGATCTTGAGGATAGATGCTTGTAGCTCCGATTTCTTCGGTTAAATTGGATGGATGATTCACGAGGCTGGAAATTTCATTTCCTAGTTTCTCCTTGTTTCATCTAGTTGATTTTTCCTTGATTTCGTGATCAGATCTGGAGTATGGAACCTAAAACTTGTGCGGCCGATACTACCAGGTGTCGTCCGGCACTACCACCTTCACAAGTTTGGGACAAATCAATTTGTTGAAACTTGAATCAACTAGTTTTCATTCCATTTTTTTGAGTATGTTCCCTCATCTTGTTCGTGGTTCTGGGTCTCTGGGGGAAGGAACCGGTCACATATGCTAAAAACAAGCGCAAGGCTCCGTGAGACAAGTCTGTGGCTGCTGAGGGAGATGAGGATGAGTTCATGGCTGATTTTTAGGATGAGGATGAGATCATGCCTGCTCCTACCACCGCTAGGACTCATGGTGGCGGTCGGGGTGGACGTGGTGGTGGTGGCTCTTCACAACCCAAGGCCGTTGCTAGGAAATCTGCTTGTAAGCCATTCAATAAGTGGAAGCCCGAAGCCTATCAAGAATATAGGGAAGAGAATCGTTATGAGCATGAGAGGGATTATTTGGATAACCCTCACTTCTTCACAAAGGACCAAAAGCGTGTCTACAATGACATCTATGCGGGAAGGGACTACTCCGTCATCATTCAACATACTCTCCACACTCCCCACATGAGGCTTCCTAAGTTCAAGGGCTACTTTGATGAATCCTTGGCTATGTGTGAGGAATTTGGACTCATTCGCCTTATGAAGTTCAACCATTCGTACATTGAGTATTACATTATGCAATTCTATGCTACTGTTCACTTTGGCATTAATGAAGAGAGGACTTTGAAGTGGATGGCAAGGATAGGTTGCTCTCGGCCACTTTGAAAGAATTTGGTGCTCTCTTAGGATATGAGGATAAGGGGACACATGAGCCATGTGGATGAAGGTTCCATGACCACAACACCTCTAGCCACAAGAATTCCATTGCCAACATCACCATGGAAGGAGGTACACCGGGAAAACTGCTCATCTCATTCGCCCATTTGAGCTCCTTCACCGTATCTATAGGGAGACTCTTGCTCCACGTGTGGGAAATTGGGATGAGGTGCATGGCTATGTGTTTGACCTCCTCAAGGGATCCAAGGATAAGCAAGGTTCCGGTGAATGTTTTGATGTAATGGATTGGATCCATGAAGAGCCTTGGCTTACCGTTATTGACAAGAGGGCTCCCATCTTTGCCCCCTATCTCATGAAGTTAATAAAGAGGAAACGGTGGGAAGCCAGAAAGGAGGACATAATGAAGGATGGCAGTCCGGTGCTCAAGCAACCCGTGAAGGAGCCTAGAGTGAAGGCTCATTTGACTCCCTCCGAGCTAGACGCTGCTGCAGCCAAAAAGGCATCTTCCTCGCGTATTGGTGCGAGGGCTGGAGCACCACCTGTTGTTTCTGACTCTGTGGAGGAACCCTCTTGGTTCAAGATGTTCCATATCGAGGCCAAGAAGGCCTTTTGCCTCCAGCTCGACCTCCAGGAGCGCTTGTATGATGCTCACATCTACCACAAGAAGGATGCTTCTCGTCAGAAGAAGATGATGGCTTAGATGGGTTTTCCCGTGTCCTCGAGTTCCGAGGAGGCTGTCACTCCCAAGGAGCAGCGGATCTCCAAGCATAGCTCAAGTTGCACCTCCTACATTCCTTCCTCGTCCACCCACCACGTTCCCGAAGACGAGGAGTGACTTGGGACGTTAGCCTCTTCTCCCTTTTTGGAATTTATGAAAAAGGGGGTGAATGAGTATATTAGGTTGATCCGGGATTTGCATGGGTGGATTCACAAGATTGCTATCTTTGTTATTTCTCTTGCTTGTATCTCTGTTTTATTTGAACATTTTTACTTGGTATTGAACTTTTAAGTTGGAGTGTGGTGTAAGACTTGTTATATCGTTAAGTACTTTCTATTTATTGCAAGTCTTGTGCCTAGCTATTTCTTCTCTTTGTAAATTGATTTAGTTCACTTGTGCTCAATGCTATCAAATCCTTGCTCAACAATTGTGTTCTCATCAAACACCAAAAAGGGGGAGATTGAAAGAGCATTTCCCTGCATTGTTTTGATGTTTGTTGACAACATAGTTAGAGCACTAATGTGTGCTAAGTATGTTCAGGTTAATGAGCTTATATTACATATCATGGTATTTTTGTTAAGTGTGCAAATTCCCTTTGTTCTCATTGAAGAAATGAGTCTCCATGGTGGGTTTTTTTTTGTCCGGGCAGGTACTACCGAGTTTTTCCAGGATGCGCACTGGACTCTGCGCACTTGGCACTTGGTACTACCGGATCTGTCCGGTACTACCGAGTTTTCCAGGATGCGTACTGAACTCTACGCACTTGGCACTCGGTACTACCGGATCCACCCGGTACTACCGACCATGGTGTGCTTGTGTGCGCTGGTGGAGCTGGTCGTTTCGGAGGGGCGGCACTACCGGATCGGCACAATATTTTCGAGGTCGCGGCACCACCGAACCTGCTCGGTAGTACCGTATTTTCGCTGGGGAAGCAAGAATGCGTACTGGACTCGAACCTCCAACTTCTGATAAATTCGGAACTGCCGGGGGCGTTCGGTAGTTCATCATGGTACTACCGGATCTGCCCGGTAGTACCGAATGTGGTTTTTGTCTGTGATGCTGCGTCGACCAAGGTGGAGAGATGCACGGGCGGTACTACCGGACGCCGTCCGGTAGTACCGGGTGAAGCAATAAATGCCCCAAACGGCCAGATTCGTGGGATGGGTATAAATAGCTCATCCCCGTCTTCCCCAAGATCTAGTTCACCCAAGCATTGAAGTGCATTTATTAGAGCTCACAAAATCTTTGATTCCTCTCATTCCCTCCACCCAAACTTGTTGATTTTTGGAGGATTGAAGGAGAAGGCCCCGATCTACATCTCCACCCAGCCTTTCTTCATTTTCCCCTCATTCACTTGAGGGATCTAGTCTAGGGTTTCCTTGAGGAGAACCTAGACACCATTGCTACTCTTGGATTTGTGGTGATTGTTGGGAGCCCCCAATTTGGTTGTGGGTGTGTGCCCCAAGCTTGTTTGTAAAGGATTCGATTCCCTCCTCAAAGGGGATCAATTGTGGAAGGTGGACTAGGCCTTTGTGGCGGGGTTCATCGGAGAATAGGGTGAGGCCTTTGTGGCGTTGAGTAGGCCTTTGTGGCGAAGCTCACACCCTCCAACGAGACGTACTCCCTTAACATGGAGGAACTCATGAATACATCGTGTCTCCGCGTGCTTCCTATCGGTTATCTCGTTCCCTTATCTTTTACTTGTGCTTGTATTGTGTTTATCTTTGTTCTTTTCATATAGGTAAATTCACAGTAGTTGCATTATCTAGAGAATTTACCCTTGTGTCAAGCCTAATCTTGCAGAGAAATTAAAACTGGTCGTAGCACCTATTCACCCCCTCTAGGTGCCCTTACTATCGGTTAAGCTTTATAATCTTTATATTGAATTAGGACATGATGATTTTGAAGAGAAAATTAAAAAAACCTACTAGTAGCATAAGCCTACTGGTAGAACCGTGGGCGGAAATGTGGAAGTACTGGAAACATGGACACGATTTACCAGGTTCGGTACATCACAACTATGGCGGTGTTCCTACTCCTGCAATCTCACTAAATCACGGCTGAAGTCTGAAGTATACAAAGTACAATTGTGAGTATGGTTTCGCTAACTCAGCGATGATAAACTTCCCGGCGAGTTGGCTTCTAGCTATTCAAACCTCTGTTCTCCCTTTTTGTCTCTTGCTCCCGTCTGACTTTATATAGATAGCCGTACTAGGGCTTACAGGAAGGAAACCTAGAAGACTACGGAAAGTTATCCTATTCTTGGAAAGTAAGGCATACAAATTCTCCTCCAAGTCGTACCACGTAGTGGGCCGTGGTACGGGGTCTTCTACAATTCAGCTTCCTGCGCGTGAGCTTACTGGGCCACCCAATGAACTTTGTTCCATTGCCTGTGGGCCACCCTGGTAATCCGTCCTTTGGCCAATGCCTGACATACCCCTAGTTAGCATATATCTGAAACTAGACCCAAGGAGAGTTTAAGACTTTGTTTTTCCGTCGTCCACCAATTTGTGTTCTTTTTAGAAAATTTGACATTCGAGTCTTGAATCTTCTTCCATTTGAAATTTCTTATGCCGAAATCAGATTTTTGTAATCTGGCATTTCTTCCATGAATCTTCGCAGAGAAGGAAAATCTGACATAGGCGAAAAAATCCTGCTTACGTCATTGATGCTTGGTTTCAGTCAAAAGTCTGAAAACATATCTCCGACAGATGTTACGTGAGAAACGAGGAGATAGACATTATCACTCCGTCTCCTTGTATCCCAGATTTTACTACGCGACACGCGTCAGTCATCCTATGGCCAAATTAGCCGTTGGGACGAATCTCGGGAAAATTGCTATATATAGCCTGCCTCGGCCTATATGTTCCCTTCTTCTTCCTCCACGCGATTCACCCGAGCACCTCAGAGCACTTGCACAATTGCGTTTCTAAGAGAGAGAAGAGAAGATCTAGAACCTTGCCGGAATCCAAACATTGGCGGCCGGAGTTCCATCTTACGGTTGCGCCGCCAAGAAATGGCTATCAGAAGCCCCTCGCGTATGCCCGAGACCAACATCGACCTCAAACCCGTGGTGGAAACCATCTCTTCCTCTGCTCCAATAGTTCCCCCAAGCGCCTCCATGAGCATGCCGGAGGTTCCCGCGGGCGTATCGGCGGGCAGAGATCTAAGCTCTACGGCCGGGGCTATGCCACCTCACTCTTCCGTACCTCCACCTCCTCCCGTCCCTTAATCGGGGGATGGAGAAACTTCTGACCGCGCTGGCGAAAACGCGGGGGCCTTCACCACCACCAGAGGCAAAGAAGATGAGGGAGAAGATTCCGGCAATTGGACCCAGTGTAACACCACACTGGCTTTAATGAGGAGCTTGGAAAAAGACGGCTTCATCGCCAAAGACAAATGGCGGGTGGATGAAGACGACAACGAGCCGCTGCCAAAAGACGAGGAACGGGTCGTCCTTGCCTCTCACGTCCTGAGAGGTATGGGATTTCCGCCGTCCGCCTTTTCCTCTAGGTTCTACAGCATTATGGGGTTCAACCCCATAATCTTCCTCCCAACTATATTCTTTACATTGTCGGCTTCCAGGCTTTGTTCGAAGGATATTTAGACATAGAACCTAAACTAGACTTTTTCAATACTGCTTCAACATAAAGCGGAACACCTTAGATGGTGTTCTTCCGACTTGCAGGACCATATCATTCAACCTGCACAGATTCAGGGAGATATGGTTCCCAACAATCAAGTAATCAGAATCCGTCAAATTATGGACGGGTTCTTTTGTCTACCACCCAGACGTCCTGTTTCCTAGAAAGGAAACGGGCATTCCACCTTTTGAGAACTCTTCTGCCACTCCTAGAGAAAACTGGGCTTTGGACACCGTCCAGGTTCTTCCTCCGGACCTGCTGCGGATAAAAAGACAGATCGCCACACTTGTTGTTTCTTCTCCGCCTCTTACCAACATGGACACTGTCCTTTGCTGGCTCGGAAGGCGGATTCAGCCTCTCCCCTTCCACAGCGGCTGCTTTCGCTGTGAATACATGGGGCTACATGATGCGATGAGGGTGACCAAGAAAGCTATGTCCTAGAAGGAAATCAAGAAGCGCGTCAACCACTTGGTGGCCACTCGTGATCAATACGAGGAAAGCCTACCAATGTTTAACGCAGAAAATCATCCTCCCACAGTATGCTTTTTTCTTCTGCCTTTTGGGAAGGTTTTCATACTTTGCCTTTCACAAATATATGCTAATAACTTATCCTTGTTTTTGGAAGCTTGAGACTCTCACAGAGGATCAACTTGTATCTTCCGCGGAGGAGGCGGAACTAAAAGCCCGCTTTTCAGCGGCCGGTGAACGCAAATGCAAGAAAATTTCTGCGTCCACTGAAGTCATTGATTTTGATGGGGTTCCCATCGCTACTTCCAGGAAAACTTGGAATATTTTTGCATACTCTCCTTTTTCTTTTCTTTGCACAAGGTTTTTCTCTCTGATTTTTATTCTCGACTTTTACTTTTTGCAGCCTTTCTCGTGTCCCTTTGAAGGGAAAAGGCCGGAAGAAGCTAAAGGTTGCTGCACATCGGGGAGCAAAACCTTCCCCTGTCACTGCCCCGGACACACCAATGGCAGGTGGAGCAGGGAACCATTCTGCTCCCTTGGAGGATTTCGACCTTCCTCCCTAAAGCCGGCCCAGCCAGCCTGATGCGCCCACTCCGGATGCGCGGGAAAGGGCGGCAAATTTTCAAGAATGAGGCCCTTCTCTAGTGAAACTCGATGAGGAAATTCCGTCTTTTGGCCAGAAGTTCAAGGTAAAGAAAGAAGCTTGCTTCGATGAAAACGGATTTATGCATTCATGGGAAAAAATCAATTTGCTCGAGCCCCCTTGATTCTGTTAGAGAGTTTATTGTTTATTTGTAGTTCTCCCATTAGCTAGGGGGTTTCCTGCATATTTGCCACTTGTACATGTATATATATTGTGGCCTTTTGGCCCCGTGGAATACAAGTTGCATATTCCTCTACTCCTAACATGGTATCAGATGTCTAGGGTTCACGTACAAATTTTTGTCTCGTCTGGCGCCGCCTCGTACAGATCTCGGTCTGGCTGCACCTTGTGAAGCCACCTTCCTATAGTTGTCCTCGTCCCGCGTCGTGAAGGCTTGTGTCTGTTGGAGGTGCCTACAGGAGACGCTCAGCCCCGGACCTTGTTGCTTATAGATCGAAGCCCGCCCTGCTTTGTGCATATCCGCCCGATCTTGTTGCTTCGTCCCGTTTGTGAGCCCCCGCCCCAAGCTATCTGTCCGACCGCAGATCGTTCGTCCCCAGGCACCGCCGGCCACCCGCGCTTGTCCGTCCCCGCCCCCCGCCCACCGGCAACAGTCTGCGCTCTAGCCGTCGTCCGTCGCCGTCCCGTCGTCTCGTCACCTCGTCTCGAGCCCGCGCAACACCTTCCATTGCTGCTTCGTCCCGATGGTTCTGGTTCTGTTCATTGACCGATCTGACATGTAAACAAAAGTAAAAAAACACGCTACGACTGCAGCTGTCTTTGTTGCGATTCCTCGGTGCTCGGTGATTTTCGATGGAAACAACTACCCAGATTTCGTTACTTTTCTGCGCGTCCATATGTGTGGTCTTCATCTGTGGCGTGTTCTTTCTGGCAAGGTCCTCTGTCCGCCGTGCCCCGTTGCTCCTACGGTTCCTGCTCCACCGACGCCACCAGTCCTTGCTGCTAGTGCTTCTCAGGCAGAGAAGGATGCAGCTAAGACTGTTGATGATGCCGCTGTTGTGGCATATGAGCAGAAGGTCAAAGATTACTCTGACACTTTTGCGACATATCAGAAGGACATGACTACATACACTCCGTGGGTGGATGATGATGCTCGTGCTGCGGTCGTTCTTACTGCCAGTGTTCTACCTCAGTTCACTTCGGATTCCATGGGACTCGCTAGGGCCGCTGCCATGTGGTCTCACCTTGGTCAGCACTATCAACCATCTGGGGATGCTCTTTCTTTGTCTGTGGTTCGTCAGGAGCATGCTCTACAGCAGGGTGACTCCACTGTTGATCAGTTCTACATGCAGAGCTCTGCTATCTAGCGTCAGCTCGAATATCTTCGGTCTGCCGTGTGTAGCACCTGCCCGTGCTGTCAGACCGTGCGCTCCGACTTGGAGTTCCAGCATATCTACGAGTTGTTGTCGCGACTTCATTCTGAGTTTGAGCCTCGTCATGCTCAGCTGCTTGCCCGTGGTCGTATTCCTATGTCGGAGGTGTTGTCTGAGCTTCGTGCTGATAAGATTCGCCTCCATGGCGTTGGTCTTCTTAATGTTCCTTTTGTGCTGGCTGCCCGTGGACCTGCCCCGTCGCCCCGTGGTCCGGCTTCGTCGCCTACTCTACCAGCCCCTCCGCGGTCTACTGCTCCACCACTGTTGCCCACTCCTCAGAGCCAGGGTCATGGCTCTCGTCGACGATCTCACTCGCCTACTGTGACATGGATGGTCACATTGATTCTCACCGCTACACGAGGGAGCGTGATCTGCGCCAGCAGAGGACGCAGTCTGGCCCTTTTCCGTCTCATGGATCGTTGGGTTCGTCTACTGGATCGGGTTCTATGGTCACTCCTACTGAGCAGGAGATGGTGCGGATGATCATGCAGCTGTTTTCTACTTCAGGCTCTTCTTCGACACGTACTGCTGGCTCTGTGACTGATCCTTCTAGCATTTTGGGACCATCATCTTCTACACAGTCAGGTACATCGTCGTGGGTTCTGGATTCTGGAGATTCTTTTCATATGACTTCTGATTCTTCCGCTCTCTCCTCTTTTCGACCTATTGATTCTCCTCTTCATGTTCTCACTGCTGATGGTACTCGTCTTTCTGTCTATGGTCGAGGCACTCTTTCTACTTATTCCTTCTTAGTCCCTGATATTTCTCATGTTCCTCGTCTTACTATGAACCTATTCTCCGCTAGTCAACTTACTGACTCTGTATGTCGTGTCATTTTTTATGCCGATTCTTGCTATGTTCAGGATCGTCGCACTCAGGTTCTGGTTGGAGCTGGCCCTCGCCGCCGTGATTCTCAGGGCCTTTGGGAGTTAGACTGGCTTCGTGTTCCTTCCGCCGCCATCTCGCCTGCCAGTTCTCCCGCCATCGCTGCCTTCGTCACCGGTTCTTTTCAGCAGTGGCATCATCTTCTTGGTCATCTTTGTGGTTCTCGTCTATCGTCATTAGTTCATCGTGGTCTTCTGGGGACTATCTCAGGAGATATTTCTTTACAGTGTCAGGGTTGTAGGCTAGGGAAACAAACTTAGTTGCCCTATCCTGTTAGTGCGTGTATCTCTCAGCGTCCTTTCGACTTAGTTCACTCTGATGTTTGGGGTCCAGCTGCTTTCACTTCGAAAGGGGGCCATAAATACTATATCATTTTTATAGATGATTTCTCTCGTTATACTTGGTTGTATTTTATGTCTTCCTATAGTGAGGTTCTCTCCATATATAAGCGTTTTGCAACCATGGTTCTTACTCAGTTTTCTATGCCGGTTCGTGTGTTTCATGCAGACTCTACTGGTGAGTATATCTCCAAGCAGTTGCGTGGTGTCCTTACTGAGCAGGGCACGCTTGCTCAATTCTCTTGTCCCGGTGCGCATGCTCAGAATGGTGTGGCCGAGCGTAAGCATCGCCATCTTCTTGAGACTGCTCGTGCAATGATTATCACTTCTTCTCTCCCGCCTCATTTCTGGCATGAGGCTGTCTCTACCTCGGCTTATCTCATTAATATCCAGCCTTCTACCACCCTCCAGGGTGCCATTCCTCTTGAGCGACTTTCTGGTTGTTCTCCTGACTATTCTATGTTGCGTTTTCTATGTTCTTCTCGCTCCTCATGAACGCACCAAACTAACCGCTAAGTCTGTTGAGTGTGTTTTTCTTGGATATAGTGATGAGCATAAGGGCTATCGCTGTTGGGACATGTGGCTTGTCGGATGCGTATTTCCCGACATGTGACTTTTGATGAGTCTCGACCTTTCTATCTCCGATCAACCTCCTCGACCTCCACTATGGAGGATCTTTCTTTTCTCACTCTCCCTGACTTTCCTCCCTTGTTTTCTCCTATTTCTTCTCCTCCTTCTCATCCTGCTGCTCTGGAGCCATCTACACCGACACTATCCTCCCCTCCTTCGTCGCCGCGTTCTTCACCCTCTTCACCGGTGTCTTCTCCCTCTCCGTCTCCTCCTACCATTCCCTCTCATCCTACTTTTCCCTTTTACTATACTCGTCGTCCACGTGTTGTGAACGAGTCCTCTAATGCACCCTCTACTTCTGGTGCACCGTCTCATCTGACTTATTCTCTTTGCAGTCGGCCTTGTAATACGCCCGATTTCTATAATCCTACCAGTTACACTGCTACTGCTATTCCGGAGCCGACTACGTACCGTTAGGCTGTTGTTCATCTTGAATGGCAGCTTGCGATGGCCGAGGAGATCGCTGCACTCGAGCGCACCGGTACATGGGAGATTGTTCTTCTCCCTCCTTCTATTCGCCCTATCACCTGTAAGTGGTTCTATAAGGTGAAGACTCGCTCTAATGGGTCCCTCGAGCGTTACAAAGCTCGTCTGGTTGCTCGTGGATTTCAGCAAGAGCATGGCCGCGATTATGACGAGACTTTTGCTCCTATCGCTCACATGACCACTGATCTTGGTCCGTTTTGTTACTTTCTTGGGATTGAGGTTTCACTTACCTATGATGGTTTCTTTATCTCCCAAGAACGGTATATTCATGATCTTCTTACTCGTGCCGCTCTTACTGATGAGCGTACTGCTGAGACCCTATGGATCTCCATCTCTCTTTTTGTTTTTTAAACGATTATCCCCTCTCTGACCCGACTCGTTATCGACATCTTGTTGGGAGTCTCGTCTATTTAACTGTTACTCGCCCAAATATTTCTTATTATGTTCATATCTTGAGTCAGTTTGTTTCTGCTCGTACCTCGGCTCACTATAGTCACCTTTTTCGTGTTCTACGCTATCTTCGTGGGACGATTTCTCTTTGTCTCTTTTTTTCCTCATTCTTGCTCGTTACAGCTCCAGTCCTACTCTGATGCTACATAGGCTAGTGATGCTATGGATCGCTGGACATTGTCTGCTTACTGTGTTTTTCTTGGTGGTTCTCTCATTTCCTGGAAGACAAAGAAGCAGACCAAAGTTTCCCGTTCAAGTGAAGAGGATGAGTTGCGAGCGATGGCTCTTTTGACTGCTGAGGTGACTTGGTTAAGGTGGTTACTTGCAGATTTTGGTGTCTCCGTTATGACACCCACTGATCTATTGTCTGACAGTACAGGTGCTATCAGTATTGGACGTGACCCGGTGAAGCATGAGCTCACCAACCATATTGGTGTTGATGCTTATTTTGTTCATGCTAGTGTGCAAGATCAGATTATTGTGCTCCACTATGTGCCTTCAGAGTTACAGTGTGGGGACCCCAGACTAGCAATCCGAGACCTCTAGTATGAATACATTCATGATTCCATCATCAGTTAGTCGTGAACAACATACTCGACTTGGCATTGCAGATTACAACATCCACTACACGAATACACGGCTTACACAACTGGTCACATGACTCAGTTGAAAACAACTACCACGCAGGACAAGAAAACACACTAAACAACGGAAATCTTCAACCTTGACTGCCTACATGCTACTGACTCGGAGACGTTCCTAGTTCGCATAGTCGTCAGCGTCACCATCTTCTTTAGGTTCTCCGGGTTTCTGCTCAAAGTCTTGCTAAGACAATAGCCAGGGACGAAACCATTATGAGTACATTGGATTGTACTCGCAAGACACCCCAAATGAAAGCTAAACATGCAGGTATGCATAAATAAAGTTGGTAGGGAGGCTGTAGTTAGGGTTCGACTAGCCATGATAAATTTAAGACCCATCATAGTTGCACAAGTTCTAGTTGTTTTTGTTGAAGAAGATACTTCAAAAGATATTTTGTTTCTCTTGTAGATAAAACATGTCCACAAGGTTTTGATAAAGCAATCAAAATAAAAGGAAGTTTTTATTTGCAAAACTTCTTGGAAGATCACATCTCTGAAAACATCATTTTCCGGTACCTCAAAGGTACAATCATTCCCTTTCCACGTACCTCCCAGGTACGATTCCAAAACAGTTCTCTAGCTTTTTGAAAACATTGACACAATGCTAGCTACATGTCCATTCAACTGTCCATATCTGAGGACACGGCTATTCTGAATAGTTTTACTCTATAGAGGTGTACACAATCCACAAGATCCAGTACATCTGCCGTTAACAACCACAGACTTTCCAAGACAGTATGCAAACATCAGATAACTGGTCCTAACTATCCACTATGCAAGTGCTAGTAAATGGCTACCTCTTCAACATGGTTTGTTCTCCCCGGCACCGAGTGAGTCAGCCGTATCGATCTGGTTTCCACTAACAACACACTGCCATGACAGGAGACCCAACTGTTGCAACCGGTGGCGAACTGAATCCCCACACTCTGAATGTCCCATTATTTCCTTTCTGGCGACAATTCGGTTCGGGGGACTCTAACCCCTATAGCACTTTGAGGTAGACACGGACTAACACCGACAAGCTTCTAGCTAGACCTCGTTCCCATATTGAGGTAATGTGGCAGTACATCTTGGTTGTCCGGCGAAGACTAGGTTGTGTGTCATTTTTGGAAAACAAGCCGAAAACATTTCCTCCTTCACAAACCTCCCTCGGACAAGGTCCCACCTTTCCTCGGGGTTTTTCCAAAGCTTTTGCTTTCCAAAAACATCAAGTTAAAAAGTCCACTAAGATACTTAAGTGAATTTAAGAGATGATACTAAAATTTCTAAAGGGCTTGGTAACACCAAGATTATATAGTGGATAAAGCATAATATAAACATGAAATAGATAGTGGTATAGTCCACTTAAAAGAATAGTTTTTGAATCAAACTTTTGTAAAACTTCAGAAGTAACACATGCATGATAGATAATGATAATTAAACAACAAGAAAGCATTTAGAGTGGCTTGCCTTGGCACTGGTCTTGGTCTTACTCTTGAAATAAACAAGATTGCAATGAAAACCTCTCCGGGAAATAATACCGTCTTCGTTATCTAACGTCGTAAAATAAAAAGGAAAACACCCAATCAAAACCAATCAAAGGAAATAACTTTCTAACAAGTAAACATACATCAAGAATTTCATCCAACAAGTACACTCACAAACAATATTACTAGGGTACACACCAACCAACAAAACATGCACAGACAATACACATGAATAACACTAGAATAGATGCCATGGATCCTCAACCAAAATGGCATGAGTCCAGTGGGTGTGCCACTCTCATAACATGCCCAAATAAGGTTAAATGACTCTCTGGTCATTCATGAGGATGAACAAAATATCAAGAAAACAATCTAGAAACAACTACACATGCACATGAAAATAGTAACAAGCAATACTACAAGCCCATAGTAACACATGCTTCTCTAAACATGGACAAATAATATAACCAGTACCTAATCAACCTAATAACATATATAACTCACTAAAAACATGGCATGGCATCACTCAATACATGAAAACAATCATGGAGCAAAATAACCATTAAAACTAGAGATGAAAAAGGGCTATTTCGACATGCATACATGCATAACAATAATAGATCATAAACCAAGACTTATTCTAACATGATAGATCTATAAGATAGCATCCATATAACAGAGAAACATCACCTAGACATGCTAGTAATATCAAAATAACCACCTAATCAATTTACCAAAGAGCTAAGCATACAAATGACATCTATGGCAGAAAAACATCTAAAACTAACATAGCATGACAAATTGATCTAGAGCTCACTCAAGCATGCAAGCAAGTATAATATGCTAGAATAAAAGTAGCTATGCTATGGAAAACAATACTAAGGCATTCACCCAAGTTATCATACTAATATGAAGAATAACAAAATTTAACCTATGTTTACTAGGAAAAACAACCCAATGAGAATTAAATTATAACAAACATGACTTTCACACACAATTTCCTAACATGTTATTGGCACACTCAAAACACATATAAAACATGTATTAATACCCTACACATTCTAGGAATCACTTCTATAACAAAAACATTATAACACAATAATCAACAAAGGCATAATAATAACAAGCAGAAAAGGGCTAAACACTAAATAATTCATAAAGCCTTTTCTGTAACTCCTAAAATCATGAAAACCTAGTGTTAGGTGCTCCTAGTCACTAGCAAACCAACACAATTGGATTCACATCAAAATTCATCACCAAATAAATTAAACAATTCACATAATTGCTCTCTGGCCTAAAACTAACATGCATGTCATTTTCACTCAACAACTCAAGTCAACACAAGGCCAAATGCCACGGATAGATATTATCAAGGGATACTCAGATCAGGTTAGTTTGAATGTTTTGGATACATAAAACTCAAGTTATTAAATAAATGGTGTTAATGAGTAGTTCTGGCATTTATTTTAATTCTCCTAAAATACAACACAAAACATAGATCTACAAGTTGGAGATAGTTAAGAATATGAAGATCTGCCTCTAGTATTTTTGGTTTGACAAGTTTTACAGATTTGCATTTTTATTTCGATTTAAAGTAAACAGATAGAAACAGATTTGCAGGGAAAAGATTAAACCACCTGCAGAAAAAATTAGCAGGCCAGATCTGTGAGGGAAACGGGCCACAGAGAAGCAGGCCGGCCCATGAGCGAGCGTGCGCTGCCGAACCGGTATGCTTCTGTCTGATCAGAAATCGGTGACTGAGATTCAATGTTCAAGGATTTAAATGGATCCGTCGGATGCGGATCTAACCGCTGTGGGGAGGCCGCGTCGACGCGCGCCGGCGACGACCATTTCCTGGTGGTGGAAAATAGAGGAAGCGGCGGCCCGAGGTGGATCTTCACCGGAAGTTCGCCGCGGGGAGATTTAGGGCACCTCTGGAAACGAGACTTGCACCAATCGGATGCTGAGGGCGCCACGAATCATAAGCCCACAACCACGCATGCAGGGAAGGCGCCTGCGTCGGAATTCCTTGGGGCCAGCGGAGGCCGAGCGGGGTCGGGGATGGCACCGTCCCTGTGGTGGATAGAAACCAAAACTAAAGCGATCACTATCATATTGAGGTCAAGGGGAAGGTGAGATAGAAAACAGAATGGCCGATGAGGGCCTAGAGCGGCAACTCGAGGAGATGCTCACCGGAGAGCCTCGAGCTCGATCTCGAGGATTGAGAGCCAACCAGAGGGGGCTTTTGATGCCATTGCACGATTGAGAGGGAGTGGAGCTTGTGAGACATGGTTTTAGAAAAATGGGAGGCTTGGTTCGGTCTAGAGCCGGTGCTCGGTGCACGACGACAATGGTGGACATGGCGGGGGAGTTCACTCGAACATCAGTGCCGTAGCGCATGTCTGGCGTGGTCTCTGTGGTGAGGAGTCCTAGCAGGAGAGAGGGATTGGAAGGAGGAGGTTCGAGACGAGTGGGAGTCGAGTTCAAACAACGATACCCGCAGGTGTTCGACAACAAGTATAGGGGGAAGGAGTGCGAGAGGAAATGAAGATGCACGGGTGTGCTCCTTGTGAGCTCGCGGAGCTAGTAGACAAGTCCGCGAAGATCGGCATGATGCCCAAGTGTTGGAACGCGAGCGACATGGCGAGGGCGTTCTGGGCGCCATGTCCAGCTCACGGGATAGGAAGAAAGAGACAATGAGAAGGGAGGAGGCGTCACCAGAGGGTCACAGGGTACGAGAGGAGTGTGTTGGCGCGATGATTTCTTCTAGGATGCACTGTCGAGGTGGACTGAGAAGAGGAGGGTGATCACCATCCTTGTCCACTTGCTATTGGCTGAGAGAGAGAGGGGTAGGAGCATGTAGACCATGTCTAGGAGATTGGGGAGAAGGTTTTCCATCTCTCAGAACAGGAGTGAGGTGGAGAGAGTGCAATTATTGGCCAGGGCATGCATGAACTTAACCATGTCCAGAATAACCAGCAGAGGATTTTGATTGTTTTCACAAATAATATGAATAGAACATATGTGCAATATTGTGTCCAATGGATATAGGATAAAAAATGGAGTCTAGGGATGGTGGCCTCAAGAGTTTTTGAAAATATTTCTATCACAAAATTTTGGAATTTCAAAAATGGCAGAAACTGTTTTTAAATGCTTTGTTCAAAATTTTCAACACAACTTCCAAATGTTTTTGTACAAATAAGTCCCGCATGACCATAGGCATGTTGGGTAATTTTTCTAAGGTTTTAGGAAATACTTTTCTTCACAAAATATTTAAAAGTCCATTTGTGATCTTTTGGAAAACGGAAAATAATAAATAGTAAAATGTTTTTAAAACAAACATTTTTGAGTTGATATGAGAGAGTATATAATATAGGTCTCAAAAGTTATTTTTAATAAATAACTCCCTTGAAAATATTTGAGGCACCAAGTGGAAAAAACGGTGAAAACAGGGGTTTATTTGATAGGCCAAAACCCATGAGAGATGAATAATTAAATGGACATAGAACAATAAATGGACCACATGGAGGTGATATATAAGTCATGAAGATGACAAGGATATGTTGATGGGGATTGAAAACAATAATAAGTGATTTTGAGTAACAGGGACAAAGTGCTTCAAGATAACTGAGATATGATCATTATATTGGGATGCCTTCTAAAAGGCTTTTGAAAGATGATGCAAAAGAGTTTAAATATCCAAAATAACAACTTGGATGGGTAGCATATATATAGAAACTTAGATGTATGATGACGCATTGATGAATAGCTCAAGATTTTCCATAGGAACATGTCTCCAAAGTTGGAAGTTTTTAAGAAAACAAAATGATATGGACATGTGATGGAATATGATATTGATGCTTGGTCTTGTTATACTTGGTTTTATTCACTTAAAAAAGTTACACACTCATAAAAAACAGAAATATATACTTCAAGGAAAACACAAGATAGGATCACACAAAACAGGTAATAACAAAAAGAATTTTTCAATTTAATTGCCAGGTGTTTTTCTCAAGTGTTAGATAAAGGCAGTGATCAAGACATACCATGACAAGAGGATTCATACAGAGGTTCAAATCAAAGCTTGTTTTTTCCAAAATAATCTAATTGAGGTAAAACACATGGGTAACAAAGTCCCCTCTTATAGTTTTTGCAAAAGAAGGAAGTGAGAAGGAATTTTTGAAATACTTGCAAAACATCTTGGTTGAAAACAGGTAGGAGATGATTACCTCCAAAATGCTTTTACTATGGTTTTGGAAAATACATTTTGTTTTCTCAAAACTTGGATTTTGGGTTTCTTCTAAAATCAAAAAAATTTCAAAAAGGTTTTTGCCAAAAGAGGGTGATAGATGAAGGTGATAAGCTATCTTGTCATGACTTGATCACAAGGGTTGTGTTTTAAGAAAGTTATGATCATTGGTTTTAGTGTTATTGGTTAACAAACTCAAACAAAAACATAAACAACAAGCAAATATAAATGAAAACACAAGCATAAGTCAAACATATTAAAAGTTTTTGTTGGCCCTGATTTTTGGGGTTATTGAAAACAAGTTTTTCTTGTCTTCGAAAAATTTGCGTGTTATAGATCTTCCCCCCATAAAATGAATATCTTCCTTGAGATTCGTAAGGGAACACAGGAAAAAGGGTTTACTTAACAAACAACACACACAAAACTCTTTTTAACAAAAAAAAAATTCTCAGGTTTTAAGAAAACCAAAGTTTTACTCCAAGCTTGAAGAAAAGACTGGCTACTCACAAAGGGGGTCAGAGAGACCTAGTTGTGTAGGGGTGGAGGCTACAAACAACTAGTGATCTTGTCAAGATTTTCCCATGATTTGAAAGAGAGTTAGTAGCTTGGTACACCCAGAGTTTTCTTGAGTCATTCACTGACGTGTGGGACCGGGCCCACTTGGCAGTCGATGCCCTGCTCTCTTCTTCTTCTTGTTCTTCTTCTTCTTGCCAGGCCTTCTCTCCTGGTGCGCACACCCTTGGCATCAGGGCGTCCCGCCCACTGTGAGATCATGGTGGGCTGACACCTCGCTCTAAGCTGCTGTGAGTGCGACATGCCGATTCTTCGGCTACTTGGTGGAGGGATGCACCGGTGATTTTGCGCCATTTGCGAGCACTGCAGCTGGATTCTCTGGCTTTTCCCGGGTAGTGCTCGACGGAGGAGAGGGCTCTTCTCCTGCTTCTATAAAAGGGGTCGCTGAGGTTCACTAAATCGCACCACACAATGGGTTTCATTTCTCAGCTCATCGATGATTTCTTCAAGGAGTACGTCACCCTCCTGGAGCGAGCAAATCCCATGGAGCACTTCTTTATCGTGTTGTTCTTCGGCTGCGGCCTGGTGGGATGGGTCACCGTGATCGTGGTAGCTGTGGTCTACATTGCCTAGGGCATCTACGACTGGTGGTCTGGCGCCAGGAGCGAGACCGCGGTGGAAGAAGGACGAGCGGTGGCGCCGGAGGCTGCGGTGGTGGAGGTCCACGCCGGTGGCACAAGGCATGGAAGACTCGAGGGGCTTCACCGTCGCCTAACTCGGTGCTCTGCATCACGTGAGGCTGGCTCACCGTCAGACCAGGTTCCCACCAGCAAGGGCTAGGCAATGTTAGTGTCTACACCGGAGTAGGTGTAGTGGTCTGTGTTGGAAACAGACTTGTATCTTACTTTATGAAACTTTCATCTGTTAGGTGCAATGTTATCCCTCGAATCATGTATCCCTTTGAAGTTCCAGGTAAATTTGTAGCTCTGAAATGATCCTTCTTCTGCTTCTGGAGTGTTGTGGTGAAACAAAACGCAAAGTATGGTGGCACCAGGGCAGGCGTGGAATGGTTTCACATCCTGTTGTCCTTCAGAGGATTTTGTTTAAGGGGAGGTTAGTCAGGGATAGCTCAGAGCCTCCTTGGTTGTGTTGGGGCAAAACAGAGGGATGTGGGTGCACTAACTTGTTAAGGAGATGAAACACTGGTGCAAAAAGATTAAAGAGGCATTTTTTTTCATACTGATAAGCAGAGTTGTGGAAAAACTACTCAATCAAAACAGAGCAAGGCAATCGAACAAACACAATTAATCTAGCAAGCAACACTTAATCAAAAACAAACCAGGTACTTTAAGCACCAGCATACGTCTAGAATCGCTGAAGAACGGGTAGCTCAATCAAAACAACTGAGCAAAACCTGACAAACCCTATTGGTCTGAGTCAACTAGAGTGGTTGAAGCCTTCATGTTGTTAACGTCGTTGTAGATTGTTGTTGTTGAGCTTGATACTTGGCAAAGTCTTCTGATCTCGAGGATTTCCTTCATCTTGTTTTGGGTTGAAAATTACTTGACGGTGAGATCACTTCAGTGTTGGAGGTTGTAACAGGTCTTTAGCATTTGCGTAGCACTCACTCTGATGTTGAGGTCTTAAGAAGGAGATTTATTTTCCGTCAGGTTGTTGATTACTAAGGTCTTCTTGGAACATCGTCCAGTATGAAATTTTGAAAGAAAAGATAACAAACAAATACTTTTTGCTAAGCCTTTAAATAAAAACCAAAGCTTCATAAACTCAATTTTATTTTACAAAGATTTTGAGCCTTGAAAACAAAGGAAAAAAGGTAGGTTTTTGTTTTCCAATCTCCTATTTAAAAACTAGGTAATAAGTTTTGAGAAAAAGAGTGGAAGCTATGCTTAGGGTTCCTTAGATAAAAACAATTTGGGTAGTAATATAGTTTACCAAAATATTTTTATTTTCCTATCTGACGCCCATGCTAACTAAGGTCTCCTAAAGTCAGGATGGTTCTGATACCAACTCTGTGGGGACCCTAGACTAGCAGTCCGAGACTTCCAGTATGCATACATTCACGATCCCACGACCAGTTAGTCGTGAACAACATACTCAAGTTGGCATTGCATATTACAACATCCACTACACGGATACACAACTTACACAACTGGTCGCATGACTCAGTTGAAAACAACTGCCACACAGGGAAGGAAAACACACTAAACATCAGAAGTCTTCAAAAAAAACTCGTGGTAAACCCAAGTCATGCCTTGACTATCTACATGCTACTGACTCGGAGACATTCCTAGTTCACACAGTCGTCAGCGTCACCATCTTATTCAGGTTCTCCGGGTTTCTGCTCAAAGTCTGGCTAAGACAATAGCCAGGGACGAAACCATTATGAGTACATTGGATTGTACTCACAAGACACCCCAAATGAAAGCTAAACATGCATGTATGCATAAATAAAGGTGGTAGGAAGGCTGTAGTTAGGGTTTGACTAGCCATGATGAATTTAAGACCCATCATAGTTGCACAAGTTTTAGTTGTTTTTGTTGACGAAGATACTTCAAAAGATATTTTGTTTCTCTTGTAGATACAACATATCCACAAGGTTTTGATAAAGCAATATAAATAAAAGGAACTTTTTCTTTGCAAAACTTCTTGGAAGATCACACCTCTGAAAACATCATTTTTTGGTACCTCAAAGGTACAATCATTCCCTTTCCACGTACCTCCCAGGTACAATTCCAAAACACTTCTCCAACTTTTTGAAAACATTGACACAATGCTAGCTACATGGCCATTCAACTGTCCATATCCGAGGACACAGCTATTCTGAATAGTTTTACTCAGCAGAGGTGTACACAATCCACAAGATCCAGTACATCCGCCGTGAACAACCACAGACTGTCCAAGACAGTATGCAAACATCAGATAACTCGTCCTAACTATCCACTATGCAAGTACTAGTAAATGACTACCTCTTCAACTGGGTTTGTTCTCCCCGGCACCGAGTGAGTCAGCCTTATCGATCCGGTTTCCCCTGACAACACACCGCCATGGCAGGAGACCCAACTGTTGAAACCGGTGGCAAATTTAATCCCCACACTCTGTATGTCCCATTATTCCTTTCTGGCGACAATTCGGTTCGGGGAACTCTAACCCCTATAGCACTTTGAGGTAGACACGGACTAATACCGACAAGCTTCTAGCTAGACCCCATTCCCATATTGAGTTAATGTGGCAGTACGGCTTGGTTGTCCAGCGAAGACTAGGTTATGTGTCATTTTTGGAAAACAAGCCGAAAACATTTCCTCCTTCACAAACCTCCCTCGGACAAGGTCCCACCTTTCCTCGGGGGTTTTCCAAAGCTTTTGCTTTCAAAAAACATCAAGTTAAAAATTCCACTAAGATACTTAAGTAAATTTAAGATATGATACTAAAGTGTCTAAAGGGCTTGGCGACACCAAGATTTTATAGTGGATACAGCATAATATAAACATGAAATAGATAGTGGTATAGTCCACTTAAAATAATAGTTTTTGGATCAAACTTTTGTAAAACTTCAGAAGTAACACATGCATGATAGATAATGATAAGTAAACAACAAGCAATCATTTAGAGGGGCTTTCCTTGGCACTTGTCTTGGTCTTGCTGTTGAAATAAACAAGAGTTGCAATAAAAACCTCTCGGGGAAATAATACCGTCTTCGTTATCTAACGTCGTAAAATAAAAAGGAAAACACCCAATCAGAACCAATCAAAGGCAAGCACTTTCTAACAAGTAAACATACAGCAAGCATTTCAGCCAACAAGTACACTCACAAAAAATATTACTAGGGTACACACCATCCATCAAAACATGCACAGAAATACACATGAATAACACTAGAATAGATGGTATGGATCCTCAACCAAAATGGCATGAGTCTAGTGGGTGTGCCACTCTCATAACATGCCAAAATAAGGTTAAATGACTCTCTGGTCATTCTTGAGGATGAACAAAATATCAAGAAAACAATCTAGAAACAGCTACACATGCACAGGAAAATAGTAACAAGCAATACTACAAGCCCATAGTAACACATGCTTCTCTAAACATAGAGAAATAATATAACCAGTAGCTAAGCAACCTAATAACAAAGATAAATCACTACAAAACATGGCATGGCATTGATGACCCACAAGTATATGGGGTGTATCGTAGTACTTTCGATAAATAAGAGTGTTGAACCCAACGAGGAGCAGAAGGTGTTGACAAGCAGTTTCGATGAGGGAATAACTGTAAATACTGGAAAACAAATTTGTAGGGTTTTTTGATATTGCAGATAAATAAAGTGCGAGTAAATAAAATGCAGTAGTAATAATTGCAGCAAGTGGCCCAATCCTTTCTTCAGCAAAGGACAAGCCGGTGAGTTTACTTATGATTAACAAAACGTTCTCGAGGACACACGGGAGGTTTTTGTCAAGTGCTTTTGTTCCATGCAGCTGAATAATGTTCGGTGTTTTGATAAGTGTTGTGTGGGTGAACCTATGCTAATGTACCGTCCCATCCAATACTAATACATACTTGTGATTATACCCCTTGCAAGCATCCACAACTACAAGAAAGTAATTAAGAAATAAATCTAACCACAACTTTAAACTCCGGGATCCTACGCTCCGTCGTGTAATGGTTTCCTAAAGGGGGTTTAGGTTTCTGTCACTCCGGAAACCCCACAATTAGTAGCCAAATATACGATGCATTCCCCTAGGCCCATAAATGGTGAAGTATCATGTAGTCGACGTTCACATGACATCACTAGAAGAATATCACCACAACTTAAATATCAAACATTAAATATTATTCAACATTACTTCACAACTAACAACTTGACTTCTCCCATGTCCTCAAGAACAACACGAACTACTCACATCGCATCATATGGATCATAATAATAGGTGATATAATGGATGATAACAATCTGGTCATAAAGTGCAAACATCGATAAATCTCACAAGTATCAACTACTAACAAGTAATCCACACCGGGAGAGAGATCTAATGCAAAACAACGATAGAGGCCCCTAATTGTTACAGCGGGATGAAGGTGGATGATGAGGGTGATGGTGCTGGTGGTGATGACGATGATGATGACGATCTTGATGATGCCCGGAGCGATGACAGTGACGATGGCGGTGATTTCCCCTCTCTAGAAAGGAATTTCCCCGGCAGATTTCTCCCTGCCAGAGAGCTTTTCTCTCTCGGGTGTTTTCCACCCCGCAGCAGCGGCGGAATAATTCTTTGGGGATGGAATGAGGCTTAGAGTTCCCTCGGGGTCAGGGGGCCAAAGATGACCCCCAGAGGTGGGCCAGGGTGGCCACACCCCTAGGTGGCGCGGCCAGGGGGAGGGCGCGCCACCCCTAGGTGTGGGCCCCTGGTGGACCCCCTCTGGCTCTCCTTCTGGCTGTGTTCCTCCTCGGGACTTTTAGGAACCCCTGGATGTCCCCCTTCTTATTTTGATCTTCTGA
Organism: Alopecurus myosuroides; assembly: GCA_028641055.1. Lineage (NCBI taxonomy): Eukaryota > Viridiplantae > Streptophyta > Magnoliopsida > Poales > Poaceae > Alopecurus > Alopecurus myosuroides. The sequence goes on along the minus strand of CM054057.1, from coordinate 471,183,111 downwards.
AATCTGGTATCTCGACGGTGCTTTTTCCATCAGATTTCTGGTCCCGGTGTTTATTCTCCAAAAATTATAAACATGCAAAATAAGATAAAATAACATAAGAGATGCATCATAACATGAAATATATCGATGCATAACAGAAAATTATGATATAGAATAGTGATGCAAAATGGACGTATCAACTCCCCCCAATATTAGACCTCGCTTGTCCCCAAGCAAAACTGAACTCAGAAAACATGACCACAGGTTTATGGAGTGAAGAGTCGATAAATAAAATACGGACAAGAAGCATCACATTTACCTATGCACCTATCATTACAGAAAACAACTTCCTCTCATATAACTTAACTTGAAACAATTAAAGGGAGTCACAAACAAAGATACAAAAGAGAGAATCAAAATTGGTAATGGCAAACTTTGTTCTTGGTCAGAGAACATTTAATGAAATTATATTTATCTTCGGTGAAGTCTTTATAACAAGGTTTATATTGTAGATCTTAAGATGTTTAATTATAACAACTCTTTTACAATGATTCATAGCTTTCAAAGTAATATTCATTCAGATAATAAAGCATGTGCTAAACAAAGAAGGATAGAAAACATGATTGAATAAATCAACATATAGATGATGAGAACACAACAACTCAAATGCTTGCTGGAGACACAACAACTCAAATGCTTGCTGGAGACAGAAGGAAATGGGTTTACTAACTCAACATAAAAGTAAAAGATAGGTTCTTCGCAGAGGGAAGCATTAACTACTCATGTGCTAGAGCTTTTATTTTAATAAACAGAGGTATAAAATGCATGACACTCCTCCCATCCATCTTACACAAACCATGGCTAACCGAATCCTCGGGTGCTTGCCAACAATCACAAACCGTGGAGGAGTGTCTAAATTTTGAGAGGTGTATATTTATGTCAATGAATGGCAAACAGAAAATACAGTACGTCACAAGACAACTAGACTCACAAGAGAGGCTCCCATGGTGAAGGACGCAACTGGTGTAGAAGGTCATCCCTCTTTCTCTTTTGTTTACACAACTATGCTTTGACTGATAAATCAGGGGCAAAAAGAGTGAAGAGAATTTGTATTATTATTTGGGGCTGGGCACCCCGCTGCCAGCTCTTCTAGCATTTGGATAGGCGGATGAAGCCACTAGTCCAGGTGTGTGTGAGTCCAATCAACAATTTAGATAAAGATTCTCCATTTGCGTCCTCATGAGCTAAAACAGGAACACAAAACAAGAGTAATTTGAAAGTTTTAAAGGTAGCACATGAGCAATTTACTTGGAGTGGCGGTGAAATACCACATGTAGGTAGGTATGGTGGACACAAATGGCAAGGTTTGGGGTTTCAGGTTTGGATGCACGAGAAGCATTCCCTCTCAGTACATGGTTTTTGGCTAGCAAGGCTGGGTAGCAAGCATAAGAGTTGAAGGAAAGCAAAAAATATACATATGATGAAACCAACCATGCAATCTTCATTGAAAGGACAAACGATCTTAACTTGTGAATACTAAGTTTATGAGCTAAATGGCAACTTCCTCTTTCTTATACTAGCAACTCAAATTATTATTTCTGCTGACCCAAGCTAAGTTTGACAAAACCAACTAGATTAACTTGATGATCTCTAGAGTGATACCAAATACTAATAACAATTAAACCATATGAAAGAAGTTGAAAACTGAAATAATGTGCATAGAAAGTAAATGATGAAACTTCTCATTAATATTTCAAACCGGCAACTCACACCAACGGATACAAAGATAACCAACTAGGGAGAGACACTTCCATACTGCAAAACATCCTATATGATAACCTCTCTACTCATGATATGACTCTACTGAAAAGGTAAAAAGATGAAAGATAGTGATGTGATAATGCGGCACTCCCCCAAGCTTGGAACAAGCCGAGGGGATTCCAAAACCAATGACGAATCAATTCTTCGGTTGTGGTGGTGAATCCTTCTCGATGAGCTTATCAATAGATTTCTTCAGATCTTCAATCGCGAACATAAGCATACGCATCACCTCCATATTGCGATCAATAAAGTTTGCATGCCTGTCAGATGCTGAATCCCAGCCACCAAGATTTTCCCCCACTCTTCCTTAGGTTGAGAGCTTCCTTCATCTGCACGGTTAGAACGATTCATATCCCACATAGAGGGTAAATCCTTATTGGGCACCTTTTTGCTCTGATAATCATGAATTAATGTGTGGAAGTAGTTCTTGACTCCTGCAGCAGGTGTCTTCGAAGCCAGAGAGTAGCGTGGAACCTTCCCTCCGGTGCTCATCCGCGCCTTTCTCTTGAGCTTCAAGGGGTTAGCCACCACCCTAATGCTTGCAACGGTGGTGCATGGACGCACTCGTGGGTTTTCTTCTACATCACCTTCAAGTCCACTCTCGATCTCCTCCTCCGGCTTCAGGTCTTGGACATCATCTTCCTTGGGTCCCTTCCCCTTGTTGTCGTTGGCGAATACCATGATGCTTCTAAAACTGAAAACAGATCCTGGCAGAAACAGCTCGAAACAGAAACACGATGAGAAAACGATATACGGACCTTGGGGGGTCTGGGGGATTATATAGCAAAAAGTTTCATAACGAAAGGAAAGTCCAGGCCGAAAACGAGTCGGAGAGGGGTTCCGGGGCACCCACACCTAGGGCTGGCGCGCCCAGAGGTGGGCCCGCGCCACCCTATTGTGTGGAGCCTCCGGGCTCCGTCTCCCTCTCGTTTTCGGCTCATAATTTTTCATATTTTCTAAAAACAACAAAAATATAAGTTGAAAGATGTTTCGCGAACATTTTCTTACCAAAACTGTTACCTATTCGAAAACTGACTCTGTAGTTTCTGAAATATGCTTCCTAATAAACTCCTCCGGGATCATGGCTTGAATACAATCAACATTTTCATTATAAGGATCTCCGGAGATATAATGCTTCAGTCTTTGGCCATTCACCACTTGAGAAGAGTTGTCTTGAAGGGAAACAGGTTTAATTGCCCGCGAACGATATACCTCTTCGATAACAAAAGGTTCTTCCCATCTCGAGAGTAATTTTCCTGCAAAAAATCTGAGACGAGACCTATACAATAACACTTTCTCACCAACATGAAATTCTCTTTTAATAATTCTTTTATCATGCCACATTTTAACTTTCTCTTTAAAGAGCTTAGCATTTTCATATGCTTCACTCCTCCATTCATCTAAAGAACTTAAGTCAGGCAGCCTTTTCTCACTAGCAAGTTTAAAATCTCTATTTAGCTCTTTCACTGCCCAATAAGCTTTGTGTTCTAATTCTAGGGGAAAGTGACAAGCTTTTCCATAAACCATTTTATAAGAAGACATGCCCATGGGATTTTTGTAAGCAGTTCTATAATCCCATAGAGCATGATTTAATTTCTTAGCCCAGTTTTTTCTAGATTTGTTAACAGTCTTTTGCAAGATAGATTTGATTTCTCTATTTGATAATTCTACTTGCCCACTAGTTTGAGGATGATAGGGTGAAGCAATTCTATGATTAACATCATATTTAGCAAGGGTTTTTCTAAAAGCACCATGAATAAAATGAGAACCCCCATCAGTCATAAGATATCTAGGTACACCAAACCTAGGGAAAATAATGTCCTTAAGCATTTTTAAAGAGGTTTCACCATCAGCACTTTTAGTAGGTATAGCTTCTACCCATTTAGTAACATAATCAACAACAACAAGAATATGAGTATAGCCTTTTGAAGGAGGAAAAGGACCCATAAAGTCAAAACCCCAACAATCAAACGGTTCAATAACAAGAGAATAATTCATAGGCATTTCATTATGTCTAGAAATATTTCCAACCCTTTGACATTGATCACAAGATAAAACAAATTTTCTAGCATCTTTAAAGAGAGTAGGCCAATAAAAACCTGACTGTAGAAATTTATGTGCAGTTCTACCTCCAGCGTGATGTCCTCCATAAGCACTACAATGGCATTTTCTCAATATCTCTTGTTGTTCATTTTCAGGAACACATTTTCTCATAATACCATCAACACCTTCTTTATATAAGTGTGGGTCATCCCAAAAATAATGCCTCAAATCATAGAAGAATTTTCTTCTTTGCTGAGCTGTAAAGGTAGGAGGCAAATACTTGGAAACAATAAAGTTAGCATAATCAACATACCATGGACTCTCTTGAGAGTTCACTTTTATTGCAGCTAACTGTTCATTAGGAAAACTATCATTAACATGAATAGGGTCATCAGGGATATTTTCTAATCTAGACAGTTTATCAGCAACAGGATTTTCAGCACCCTTCCTATCCAGAATATGTAAATCAAACTCTTGTAAGAGAAGTACCCATCTAATAAGCCTAGGCTTAGCATCTTTCTTTTCCATAAGGTACTTAATAGCAGCATGATCAGTATGAATAGTAACTTTAAAATCAATAATATACTGCCTAAATTTATCACAAGCAAAAACTACAGCTAGGAATTATTTCTCAGTGGTAGCATAACTCTTTTGAGCAGCATCAAGAGTTTTACTAGCATAATGAATAACATTTAACTTCTTATCTACATGCTGTCCAAGAACAGCACCTACAACATAATCACTAGCATCACACACAATTTCAAATGGTAAATTCCAATCAGGTGGTTGAACAATAGGAGCAGATATTAAAGCCTTCTTTAAAATTTCAAAAGCTTCTTTACAATCTTCATAAAAAACAAATGGTACATCTTTTTGAAGAAGATTAGTAAGAGGTTTTGATATTTTAGAGAAATCTTTAATAAACCTTCTACAGAAACCAGCATGACCAAGAATTCTATGAATACCTTTAACATCCCTGGGACAGGGCATTTTCAGAGATTTTATGTCCAAGAACAATTCCTTCAGTAACCATAAAATGACATTTCTCCCAGTTAAGAATTAATATTAGTCTCCTCACATCTCTGCAAAACTTTATCAAGATTCTGCAAACAATTATCAAAAGAAGTTCCATAGACGGAAAAATCATCCATGAAAACTTCCACAATTTCTTCACAAAAACCATGAAAGATAGCAGACATGCATCTTTGAAAAGTAGCAGGAGCATTAAATAAACCAAAAGGCATACGTGTATAAGCATAAATTCCGTAAGTACAAGTGAAAGTTGTTTTCTCTTGATCAATCTTTTTAACAGCAATTTGAGAAAACCCAGAATAACCATCAAGAAAGCAGAAATGAGTTTTCGTAGACAACCTTTCTAACATTTGATCAATAAAAGGCAGAGGATAATGATCTTTCTTAGTGACTTTGTTAACCTTCCTAAAATCAATGCACATCCTATAACCAACTACTACTCTCTGAGGAATAAGTTCATTGTTTTCATTTGGCACAACAGTCATCCCTCCTTTCTTAGGGACACAATGCACAGGACTAACCCATCTACTATCAGCAATAGGATAAATAATGCCGGCGTAAAGGAGTTTTAATACCTCATTTCTTACCACATCCTTCATTTTAGGATTTAAACGGTGTTGATGTTCAACAACTGGCTTTGCATCAGGTTCAATATTAATAGCATGCTGACAAATAGTAGGAGAAATCCCTTTCAAATCATCAAGAGTATAACCAATAGCACCTCTATGTTTCTTCAATATCCCCAATAATCTCTCCTCTTCTTTATCAGAAAGTTGAGAACTAATAATATCAGGATATAATTTCTTATCATCAATATGAGTATATTTAAGATTATCTGGAAAAGGCTTTAAATCAAAAATTATCCTCCTTGGGTGGTAATGTTGTACCCAAGTCTTCCACAGGTAAATTATGTTTCAGCATTGCTGGCTGATGTAGGAAAATCTCATCAATTCCATTCCTTTCTTCCATAAAGACATCACTTTCGTGGTCTTCCATGTAATGCTGCAAAGGATTGTTAGGAGCAAGAGCAATAGCAGCCAATTGTTCGACTTTATAATTTTCATTAGGCAGTTCAGCTTCATAAGGTGCTTTAGCAAATTTGGAGAAATTAAATTCATAAGACTCTCCATCAAACTTTATAAGAATTTTCTCCTTTTTACAATCAATAACAGCACCACAAGTGTTTAAGAAAGGTCTACCAAATATAATAGGACAAGTATCACTAGCAGAAGTGCCTAGTACTAGAAAATCAGCAGAATACTTAGTTTTACCACACAAGACCTCCACATCTCTAACAATACCAATTGGAGAAATAGTTTCCCTATTAGCAAGTTGAATAATCACATCAATATCTTCAAGTTCACAAGAACCAATTTCATGCATAATTTCTTTATAAAGCTCATACGGGATAGCACTAGAACTAGCACCAATATCACATAAACCATAATAACAATGATCACCTATCCTAACAGATAACACAGGAACACTGGGTTTCCTAGATTTACTAGGATGAGAGACAATATTAGAAGCGTCTTCACAAAATATAATGTGTCCTTCTTCTACATTTTCAGAAACAAGGTCCTTTACTATTGCTACTGTAGGTTCTACAATTATTTGTTCCTCGGGTTCTAAAGGTTTCCTTGCACTTTTATTAACCACACTAGCTAACATAGAGTGTTCTTTTACCTTAGCAGGGAAAGGCACTTTCTAAATATAAGGTTTAGGCACAGTAGAATCAACAATATGAACTTCTATATCTCAATCAGGAACACAATTAACAGTATCTTTATAAGGTGCATGGTACTTGTCCCATTCCTTTTTATGAATCTCAAAATAAGAAGCAAAATCCTTATATAAGTTTGAAAGTAACTTGAGAATCAAGACCATAAGCAGTACTAACATTATGAAAATCCTCAGATGACATAAAGGTTTTAATGCATTCATAGTCATAATTTATACCCGACTTTCTACCTTTGTCATTCTCCCATGTTTCAGTGTTTTCTTGAATACAGTCAAGAAGATCCCATTTAGCTTCATCTTTCATACGTGTAAATGATCCAGAACAAGAGGCATCCAATAAATCCTTATCATCAAGAGGAAGCCTTGCATAGAAATTGTTAATAACAACATTACTGGGGAGCTCATGAATGGGACATTTAAGCATTAGTAACTTCAATCTCCCCCATGCTTGGGCAATACTCTCTCCGTCATGAGGCCAAAAATTATATATATAATTCCGATCTCTATGGATTTCACTGGGAGGATAGAATTTAGAATAAAAGAGAGGTACAATTTCCTCCCATTCAATAGTCTAGCTATTTTTCAGCAGTTTGAACCATTCAGAGGCTCGGCCTGTCAATGATATAGAGAATAATTTCCTCTTCACTTGGCTCATCGTAATACCTGCACACTTGAACAACTCCCATAATTCATGTAAAAAGAGCAAATGATCACCAGGATGGACATTTCCTTCACCTGAATAGCAGTTATCCATAACATGTTTAACAATCTTTATAGGTATTTTATAAGGATCTAAATCATCATGCAGTGGGTCACCTACTACCCTAGTAGTGGCAGCAGTGCCCGCAAATAGGGACTCAAAAGGAGTTCCAAACATACTGTAATAAAGCAGTAAACAGAAATAAAAACAACACTTATAGCAGAAGATTCCTTTATCAATTCCACTTCCCAATAGCGCTTCACTCCCCGGAAACGGCTCCAGAAAATAGTCTTGATGACCCACAAGTATAGGGGGTGTATCGTATTACTTTTGATAAATAAGAGTGTCGAACACAACGAGGAGCAGAAGGTGTTGACAAGCAGTTTCGATGAGGGAATAACTGTAAATATTGGAAAAAAGATTTGTAGGGGTTTTTGATATTGCAGATAAATAAAGTGTGAGTAGTTACTACTGCAGCAAGTGGCCCAATCCTTTCTTCAGCAAAGTACAAGCCGGTGAGTTTACTTATGATTATCAAACGTTCTCGAGGACACACGGGAGGTTTTTGTCAAGTGCTTTTGTTCCATGCAGCTGAATAATGTTCGGTGTTTTGATAAGTGTTGTGTGGGTGAACCTATGCTAATGTACCATCCCATCCAATACTAATACATACTTGTGATTATACCCCTTGCAATAATCCGCAGCTACAAGAAAGTAATAAGAAATAAATCTAACCACAACTTTAAACTCCGGGATCCCACGCTCCCTCGTGTAATGGTTTCCTAAAGGGGGTTTAGGTTTCTGTCACTCTGGCAACCCCACAATTAGTAGCCAAATAGACGCTGCATTACCCTAGGCCCATAAATGGTGAAGTATCATGTAGTCGACGTTCACATGACACCACTAGAAGAATATCACCACAACTTAAATATCAAACATTAAATATTATTCAACATTACTTCACTACTAACAACTTGACTTCTCCCATGTCCTCAAGAACAACACGAACTAATCACAACACATCATATGGATCATAATCAGAGGTGATATAATGGATGATAACAATTTGGTCATAAAGTGCAAACACCGATAAATCTCGCAAGCATCAACTACTAACAAGTAATCCACACCGGGAGAGAGATCTAATGCAAAACAACGATAGAGGACCCTAATTGTTACAGCGGGAGGAAGGTGTATGATGAGGGTGATGGTGCTGGTGGTGATGACGATCTTGATGATGCCCGGACCGATGACGGTGACGATGGCGGTGATTTCCCCTCTCCGGAGAGGAATTTCCCCGACAGATTTCTCCATGCCAGAGAGATTTTCTCTCTCGGGTGTTTTCCGCCCCGCAGCGGCGGCGGAATAATTATTTGGGGATGGAATGAGTATTAGGGTTCCCTCGGGGTCAGGGGGCCAAAGATGACCCCCGGAGGTGGGCCAGGGTGGCCACACCCCTAGGTGGCACGACCAGGGGGAGGGCGCGCCACCCCTAGGTGTGGGCCCCTGGTGGACCCCCTCTAGCTCTCCTTCTGGTTGTGTTCCTCCTCGGGACTTTTAGGGACCCCCGGATATCCCCCTTCTTCTTCTGATCTTCTGAAATATGGTATCTCGACGGTGCTTTTTTCCATCAGATTTCTGGTCACGGTGTTTATTCTCCAAAAATTATAAAACATGCAAAATAAGATAAAATAACATAAGAGATGCTTCATAACATGAAATATATCGATGAATAATATAAAATTATGATATAAAATAGTGACACAAAATGGACGTATCAGGCATCACTCAATACATGAAAACAATCATGGAGAAAAATAACCATTAAAACTAGAGATGGAAATAGGGCTATTTAGACATGCATACATGCATAACAATAATAGATCATCAACCAAGACTTATTCTAACATGATAGATATATAAGATAGATCCATATAACAGAGAAACATCACCTAAACATTCTAGTAATATCAAAATAACCACCTAATCAATTTACCAAAAAGCTAAGCATACAAATGACATCTATGGCAGAAAAACATCTAAAACTAACATAGCATGACAAATTGATCTAGAGCTCACTCAAGCATGAAAGCAAGTCTAATATGCTAGAATAATAGTAGCTATGCTATGGAAAACAATACTAAGGCATTCACCCAAGTTATCATACTAATATGAAGAATAACAAAATTTAACCTATGTTTACTAGGAAAAACAACCCTATGAGAATTAAATTATAACAAACATGACTTTCACAAACAATTTCCTAACATGCTATTGACACACTCAAAACACATCTAAAACATGTATTAATACCCTACACATGCTAGGAATCACTTCTATAACAAAAACATTATAACACAATAATCAATAAAGGCATAATAATAACAAGCAGAAAGGGGCTAAACACTAAATAAATCACCAAGACTTTTCTGTAACTCCTAAAATCATGAAAAACTAGTATTAGGTGCTCCAAGTCACTAGAAAACCAAAACAATTGGATTCACATCAAAATTCATGACCAAATAAATTAAACAATTCACAGAATTGCTCTTTGGCCTAAAACTAACATGCAGGTCATTTTCACTCAACAACTCAAGTCAACACAAGGCCAATTGCCACCCATAGTTATTATCAAGGGCTACTTAGAGCATTTTAGTTTGCATGTTTTGGATACATAACACTCAAGTTATTAAATAAATGGTGTTAATGAGTAGTTCTGGCATTTATTTTAATTCTCCTAAAATACAGCACAAAACCTAGATCTACAAGTTGGAGATGGTTAAGAATATGCAGATCTACTACTAGTATTTTTGGTTTGACAAGTTTTACACATTTGCATTTTTGTTTCGATTTAAAGTAAACAGATAGAAACAGATTTGCATGGAAAAGATTCAACCACCTGCAGAAAAAAGTCAGCAGGACAGATTTGTGAGGGAAATGGGCCGCACAGGAGCAGGCCGGCCCATGAGCGAGCGCGCGCTGCCGAACCGGTATGCTGCCGTCTGATCAGAAATCGGCGGCTGAGATTCAATGTTCAAGGATTTAAACGGATCCGTTGGATGCGGATCCAACAGCTGTGGGGAGGCGGCGTCGATGCCGGCGACGACCATTCCCTGGTGGTGGAAAACAGAGGAAGCAGCGGCCCGAGGTGGATTTCACCGGAAGTTCGCCGTGGGGAGATTTAGGGCACCTCTGGAAATGAGACTTGCACCAATCGGTTGCTGAGGGCGCCACGAACCATACGCCCACAACCACGCATGCAGAGAAGGCGCCTGCATCGGAATTCCTCGGGGCCAGCAGAGGCCGAGCGGGGTCGGGGATGGTACCGTCCCTGTGGTGGATAGAAACCATAATTAAAGCGGTCACTATCATATTGAGGTCAAGGGGAAGGTGAGAGAGAAAACATCATGGACGATGAGGGCCTGGAGCGGCAGCTCGAGGAGATGCTCACCAGTGGAGCCTCAAGCTCGATCTCGAGGATTGAGAGCCAACCAGAGGTGGCTTTTGCTTCCATTGCACGATTGAGAGGGAGTGGAGCTTGTGAGACATGGTTGTAGACAAAGGGAAGGCTTGGTTCGGTCCAGAGCCGATGCTCGGTGCGCGGTGACAATGTTGGACATGGCGGGGGAGTTCACTGGAACATCAGTGCCATAGCGCATGTCTGGCGTGGTCTCTGTGGTGAGGAGTCCTAGCAGGCGAGAGGGATTGGAAGGAGGAGGTTCGAGGCGAATGGGAGTCGAGTGTAAATGACGATATCCGTAGGTGTTGAACATCAAGTATAGGGAAGGAGGGAGAGAGTAAACAAATGGGAGGCACGGGTGTGCTCCATGAGATCTTGTGGAGCTAGTAGACAAGTCCGCGAAGATCGGCATGCTGCCCAAGTGTTGGAACGCAAGCGACATGGCGAGGGCGTTCTGGGCGCCATGGCCAGCTCACAGGATAGGAAGAAAGAGACAAGGAGAAGGGAGGAGGCTTCACCAGAGGGTCACAGGGTGCGAGAGGAGTGTGTTGGCGCGATGGTTTCTTCTGGGATGCACTGTGGAGGTGGACTGAGAAGAGGAGGGTGATCACCATCCTTGTCCACTTGCTATTGGCTAGGAGAGAGAGGCGTAGGAGCATGTAGACCATGTCTAGGAGATTGGGGAGAAGGTTTTCCATCTCTCAGAACAGGAGTGAGGTGGAGAGAGTGCAATTATTGGCCAGGGCATGCATGAACTTAACCATGTCCAGAATAACCAGCTGAGGTTTTTGATTGTTTTCACAAATAATATGAATAGAACATATGTGCAAGATTGTGTCCAATAGATAGAGGATAAAAAATGGAGTCTAGGGATGGTGGCCTCAAGAGTTTTTGAAAATATTTCTTTTACAAAATTTTGGAATTTAAAAAATGGCAGAAACTGTTTTTAAATGTTTTCTCCAAAAATTTCCACACAACTTCCAAATATTTTTGTACAAATAAGTCCCACATGACCATAGGAATGTTGAGTATTTTTTCCAATATTTTAGGAAATACTTCTCTTCAAAAAATATTTAAAAGTCCATTTCTGGTCTTTTGGAAAATGGAAAATAATAAATAGTAAAATGTTTTTTTGAAAAATATTTTTGAGTTGGGATGAGATAGTATATAATATAGGTCTCAATGTGATTTTTAATAAACAACTCCCTTGAAAATATTTGAGGCACCAAGTGGAAAAAGGGTGAAAATAGGGGTTTATTTAATAGGCCAAAACCCATGAGAGATGAATAATTAAATGGCCATAGAAAAATAAATGGACCACATGGAGGTGATATATAAGTCATGAATATTACAAGGATAGGTTTATGGGGATTGAAAACAATAAGAAGTGATTTTGAGTAACAGGGACAAAGTGCTTGAAGATAACAGGGATATGATCGTTATATTGGGATGCCTTCTAAAAGGCTTTTGAAAGATGATGCAGAAGAGTTTCAATATCCAAAATAACAACTTGGATGGGTAGCATATATATAGACACTGAGATGTATGATGATGCATTGATGAATAGCTCAAGATTTTCCATAGGAACATGTCTCCAAAGTTGGAAGTTTTTAAGAAAATAGAAGATGATATGAACATGTGATGGAATATGATATTGATGCTTGGTCTTGTTATTACTAGGTTTTATTCACTTAAAAACATCACACACCCATCACAAACATAAATAAATACTTCAAGGAAAACACAAGATAAGATCACACAAAACAGGTAATAACAATCACTCAAGCAAAAACGATTTTTCAATTTAATTGCCAGGTGTTTTTCTCAAGTATTAGATAAAGGAAGTGATAAATACATACATGACAAGAGGATTCATACAAAGTTACAACTCAAAGCTTGTTCTTTCCAAAAGAATCTAATTGAGGTAAAACACAAGGGTAACATAGTCCCCTCTTATAGTTTTTGCAAAAGAAGGAAGTGAGAAGGAATTTTTGAAATACTTGCAAAAACATCTTGGTTGAAAATAGGTTGGAGATGATTACCTCCAAAATTCTTTTCCTATGGTTTTGGAAAATACCTTTTGTTTCTCAAAACTTGGCTTTTGGGTTTCTTCTAAAATCAAAACATTTTCAAAAAGGTTTTTGCCAAAAGAGGGTGATAGATGAAGGTGATAAGCTATCTTGTCATGACTTTATCACAAGGGTTGTGTTTTAAGAAATTTATGATCATTGGTTTTAGTGTTAGTGGTTAACAAACTCAAACACAAACATAAACAACAAACAAATATAAATGAAAACACAAGCATAAGTCAAACATATTAAAAGTTTTTGTTGGCCTTGATTTTTTGGGTTATTGAAAACAAGTTTTTCATGTCTTCCAAAAATTGGGATGTTGCATACAGTTAGCGGACTTCTTTACGAAGGCCCAGACTAGAGCACATCATAGTTTCTTTCTTTCCAAAATCAGTGTTATACATCCACCATGAGTTCGAGGGGGGGTGTTAGAGAGTTTAGTGTATATTTGTAGTTCTCCCATTAGCTAGGGGGTTTCCTGCATATTTGCCACATGTACATGTATATATATTATGGCCTTTTGGCCCCGTGGAATACAAGTTGCATATTCCTCTACTCCTAACAGATTCATCCTTGGCCAAAAGGTGGCTTAATTGTGCGGAATAATTACACTTTCTCGCTTCGACAGGTCATTCAAGACGGAATCCACCATATGAGGATTTCCTTGTTGGAATACTCCAAGGAGTTCACCGAGATGCTCTCTGGGCTGCAAAGGATGAGCCAGGTATAACTCCAACCCCCAAGTATTAAGACAGAAACATTCTTTTCATTTTAATACTTTTCAACTTTCCCTGCTTATCTTTCTAACAAGTCTTTTCTTTTGTATGCTTTCAGCAAACTGCCGAGAGCATCAATGTGGAAGTTTTCGACAAACTCATAGTGAAGAACAAAGAGGTGAAGCTCTCCTTGCTATCACTAATGTGAAGGAGTCGGAGATTGCCGAGCTTCAAAACCAGTTTAAGGAGAATGCTGGTAAATGTCTTATTCCTTCCTTGTTTTTTATTTTGATCTTGCGAGTTTTTTTTCCTTTAAGTACCTTTCCCGTTAAAACCTTTGCCTACTTTTCATTTCAGCCTTATTAGCTGAAGCTCGGCAAGCAGCTAAAGATGCTGGGAATGCCCAACATCTCCGGAACAAGAACTTGGAGTGTCACAAGATTAATGTGAAGCTGCAAAAGGACTTGGAAGAAAGCCAGTTGGCCCTGGGTTTGTCCGAGTCTCGGCTTTCTTCGCAGGCCGAGAAAGAAAAAAGTACCATCCAGGATCTGGAAGCTGCTCTTCATCTCCGGCTTGAGGAAGTCGCCATATGGACAAAGTCCTAGGTAAGTTTTGAACTTTTACCATTTTTATCATTCATTTCCCAAATGCATACTTTTTCACCTAAACATTTGGCTTATACTTTGTCCTCTGTATTTTGCAGCAGAAGGCGGTCCTTCATCTTCTCGGATCGATCACATCCGAGTCTTCGGGGCTTTCGTCACCGAATTGAAGAAAGCCGGAATGCTACTTATCAATAAGTGCCTTCCGGATAAAACGGATGAATTCTCGAATGTAAGCAAGCTGTCAGAAGCCTTCACAGAGGTTGTCAATCAACGTGAAAGCTGGCTGAAATCTGCCGCTCGCGGTGGGGTGCGCATGGCCTTAGGGATCATGAAGATGCACTATCCCACCTCCAAGTCCTGGCGCATCGCCACCGGCATTCCCCATGGATATAATGAGGAGAAAAGGGCGGAAATTTTTGACTCCATCAAAGGGCATGACTCCAAGATAGCTCTGATGGTTTCTACCGTCACATTCTACCCGGAAGAAGTAATCCCTTGTACTCCGGAGAATTCGAGCGATAGTGACGGCGATGACGATGATGGCGACTTTGTCGATGTCGTCTAGGTCCAAGCCCTGCAATGCTAGAAGCCAATAGAATGCATTACTTACTTCTATGATGTAATATTCATATGTAATGCATTCTTTATTTTGTATAAATAAGGAGATCCTTTTGTAGTTGAGTAACTTTGCAAGTTTAAAATTCATCTCCCTTTCTTCTTAGTTATCTGGTTTGTATTAGTGTTTAAGTGATTCCGAAAGTATGAGATATTCACGCCAGTGACCGGGTTAAGTAACCAATCAGTCAAAACTCGGAATCATGGATCATTCTTTCGCACTTTACTTACTAGATCAAGTGACCCAGCAAAACAAACAATCAGATAATACTTAGGAAAATAAGGAGTTTAAGAATATGAACTCTAGGCACACATGCACAATCTGGTGTTTTGTAGCCTTTGCTGGCCAAAAGAATTCAGTTTTATAACTCCGAGCACACAGGCAAAATTCGGGTTAACATTGAAGCAAATTGAAAGATCATTGGGAAATATAAAAGGCGGAACATACTTTGAATAGTAAAAGACAGAAAAACAATTTGCATGCATGTTTGACAACTTTATTTCATGGTCTCAATAATGTTTACATAGAACTGGAGTAGATATAGAGAGGACGTAACTGTTGGATGCTCCAGGGCCTGTTTGTCTGTCCTAGCTCTATATATCTATGCTTCCTTTTCTCTTGCGATTCGACCTTTTCGGGTCATCTTCAGTGTCCCAAATGTCTACAAGGTAGTATGACCCAGCTTTCATAGCTTTGCTAATGACGAACGGTCCATCCTAGATTGGAGCTAACTTGTGCTTTCTTTCTTGCACCAACATTAGCACTAAATCACCTTCCTTAAAAGAGCGATGTTTGATTTTTCAGCTATGATATCGCCGTAAACCCTGCTGATAAATGGCGGACCTTTGCAACACAAGCTCTTGTTCTGTCGGGGGGTTACCCCCGAGTAGGGGTAAGGCAAGTGCTAAAGGCAAGGTCAAGGTGCTGTTTGACCAGGTAGATGGCTACCCGGTGGTTTCTATCCTGCCGTACCCACCAATGGCAAAGAGGAGAAATCAAGCAAGTTATGTTCGTCCGAGTAGAGAAGTTGGTCCGAGTAGAGGGAGTGCTTTCCTACTCGGGCCGGAAGTCAATGGAGCCGTTCTGACAAGGGATCCCGCGTATCCTGCATCCGTACCGGCGTGCGGTTCAACTTACGGAGCGCGTGATTATCCGCGCTACGGCGTGGCTACAGTGTGGTAGGCGCCTGTCAAGTCCTATCACTGACAGAGGGGACAAGACATGCCTAAGGGCCTACCCTATCTCACTGACAAGGTGGACAGGTCCCATCTGCCGAACGGCGCGGCGACTTCCCGCACCCGCGTCTGCGAGAAGTCGGAGGCGTGCGCTGTCCTGCAGTGGGCAAGTCCCATCACCGTACCTTTTAGTCTTTCTTTATTCGGCTGGGCACCAGTATATAAGGTGCCCTGCCCCCTCCTGCGCGAGGGACGTTGCCACACTTCGCATTTATTGCTAGAGCTTACAGTAGAGCAAGAGAGAGCAGCAGAGTGGCTACTCGGTGAGAGGCATATATTGTACTGTGGCTACTCGGTTACACACGTATAGAGAGGAAAGGCAGGAGTAGGGGTGTTACCTCCACACGAGGGCCCTGAACTTGGGTAAGATCGTGTTGTTTGCAGTGCTTGAGACATCTTAGCGCGGCGCTACTCGCCGTGCGATCCCTCCCCGGATACCTCCAGCGTCCATCGGCCCCAACACTTAAGCCATCCCATGGCGTCTGCCGTGATACCACCACGACAGTTGGCGCCCACCGTGGGGCCAGCAGCAGCGCTGGCTGGAGTTCGCATTCGGACGGGACCGGTTTCCGCATCAGGGGAGCGCATGGTCTGTGGCCTTGTCCACAGATTCGGCTCCTTCGACTTTGTATCCGACAACGCCGGAGATTTCGGCGGTAGGCCCATGCCTGCAGGTGGCTTGGTGCTCTCCTTCGGCACGCACCTGGTCTACGTCGCCACCACCGTCATCCGCGAGTTTCCAGAGGTGGTGCTCGACGCGGAAGATCCTCCTGCTGTACTCGCTGCCCGCGAGAAGCCAACCGGCTGCTCTGCGGACATCGTGGAGGTGATGATGACAAGCCCGGCTATCGATGGCGGGAAGGGCGCGGCCGCTGCCGCTGGCGTCTGATGGCTCCCAAGTGCAGGAGATCAATTGTAGTACTTTTCGAATTAGAAAGGTTGTCAAACCCACGAGGAGCAGAAAGAACTGGTAAGTAGAATAGAAAAGGAACAATAAAAGCAACATGTGTTTTTGTGTTTTAATTGTGTAGTGCAAGTAAAGTAAAACGCGGAAAGTAAATTGCAGCAAGTAGTAGGTCTCAATGAGAGACAAAGCCCAATCCTCTAATGCACAAGAGGACAAGCTCAAGTGTGTGTTTGTGTCTTATATGTGGAAAACGTTCCCGAGGGCTGCACGGATGTAACATCCCAAGTATGAAAATACTCCTAGAATGCTTTGTTCCTTGTTTTATTTCAAGCAATGCATCATGTCATCATGTTTACTTATTGTTTGCATTTGTTTTCCATCTGTTTTATTCTGTTTTCACAACTCAAATTCAAACCTTTTTCAAACATGGTTTCATACTTGCTCTGTTACAACTTTTGGAACCAAAATAACAAATAAAAACAACCCTTTTATTCCTTGTTTTCACTTATTAAATTGTTGCTTTAAATCCAACCAATAAATCAATCAATAATTCTCAAATCACCTTTTAAATTCCCAAACCAAGTTCAAATCAGTACCTAATTTAACCATCACAATTCACCACAAATTTGGGGTCCTAAACTCATTTATTTTAACCTAGGGATAACCCTATTCAAATGTTTGTTTTCAATAAAGAAATCTAATATGAAATTCTCCCATATTTGATTTCAAACACTAACTATAATTTTAAATTTCCATTTTTGAAATCCAAGCTTGCAGGGTGGTTTCTAATTGCCTAGAAGGCTTAACCAATTTTTTTCAAAATTTTCTATAAGCAAAACCCTACCTTTTTCTTCCAAAAGCAAACTGCAAAAAAAAAAAATACAAACAGAAAAGAATAAAAGGAAACAGGAGACAGCTAACTATCTACCGCTTGGCCCAAGCCCACCTAGCCCTAGCGCGCAGCAACCCAGCCCGCGCAGCACAACTTACCGGTTCGAGGGCGCCAAGATTCGTGCGCGCGCCCTCCTTCTTCGTCTTCCCGTACGGCCGCGCATCGGCGGCATCCACCGCGACCGCGCGCGACCACGGCGGCCACCGCAGCGCCTCCAGCCTATAAAAGGAGCCCTAGCCCCCCTAGCTGTGCCCTAGCTGCTAGGGTTTCCGCCTCCACCTCTCCAGCGCCGCCAATTCACCTCCTTCCTCGAGCTCCACCTCTCTGCATCTCCTTCCCGCCGGCGAGCCTCTGAAGTTTTCCATGGCGCCACCGCAGATAGCTCCCACCTAGCCACCCGCCAGCCGGAATCAGACCGCCGTGGTTACCTCTTCCCCTTGGACACCTGCAATCGCCACGGTGAGCCTCCGATCGTCGACGCCGTCCTCTCTTTTCCCTCCGGCCGCCGCGCCCCGTTCTCTGAACTTGCACACCCCGTCGCCGTTGCAGATCAGCGCTACGGCTTTGGAGCACGGGAGTAGCACCGCCGCCATCTCCTCTACATCTTGGACACCCGCGGGGGCACGGAGACGCACCACGCCCTCGACACCGTCCGCGATCGCGCCGCCGTCGAGCTCGCTGCCTCCTCTGAACCTCGACGCAGCCACGGTGAGCCCCACCGTCTCTCTTCCCTCCCTCTGCTGCTCTGCTACGGCACCGTGTGCACGCCCTCTGCGCCCAGCACGACCACAGCAGCGCCACCGTGCACAGCCACCTCGCCGCCGTTGAGCTCGTTAACTGACAGAGACGCAGTGTTGCGTTTCGTCGTCAGTTAAGTTCAGTGGCGTTCACTGAACCTTAACCTTGTTGCCTCCCTGTATCTGTCGAGCAAGCGATCGTAGCGCAGTGGTTGCGCCCTTTCTGAACCTCCTCGTGGTCGCGGGTTCGAGCGCTGGCTCGCGCACGGGAGAAAAATCCCACCTTTTTTTTTTCTCCCGAGTGCTGACAGGGAGGGCCCCCTGTCAGTCACTCATGTGGCCACGTAAGCACAACAACACTCGGGCCCCCCTGGCAGTGGCTGGGTGTATGTTTCTGTGCGTATAAAAAGATTAAAACAATTTCTGTTTTTGTTTTCTAATTATTTAAAATAGCAGATTAAGGAATAAACTTTAAAATGCAATATCTTTTGTTTTATAAACCCAACAAATACAAACTTTATATGAAACTTGATCTAAATTTCATAATCTTTCCAAATATGCAATTTGTGTTCTGTTTTGAATTTTCAAAATGCAATCTAAATTCAAATTCAAATAATTCAAATGCAAATTGAAATAATTCATAACTAATTCATACTGTTTTCAAATAATTCAAATAAAATATGTTTTTCACACCATTCTGAATGCTCTAATCAAATATAAATTTTGTTTTCTGGTTTGAATAATTTAAATTGCCTAAACAATTTAAATCTTGTTTAATTCAATTAAAAATTGTCTAATATTGTTTAATTCATACGTAATTAATCCAAAGTCCAATTTCAAATTGTGAAACATGTAATCCAACTAAAATTTGATAAACTTTTCAAATACAAAATTTGTAAATTGTTTTGCACACTTTAACCTGATGAAAACAATAAGTGTTTTGTGTACCATGTTTAAGTAACAAAATTCCAAATTTGATAAATGCCTTTCTAAATTGTTAACTATTATTCCAATTGCAATTAACTTGTTATCTTATTGTTCCTCATCATGCATGCATCATGCTAATTCAACTACACCTAATGCTTAGTGATAGAACAATTAATTCACCTCCAAGCATGGGCTTCCATATGCACCCTTTGCATATGGAATCCATTTAAACTTGTGTTTCATGTCAAGCAAGTTATTTTGGTGCATCTATTAAACATGACATGCATCATCCAATGTTTGTGCACCTATACCATGTATTGATTGCCCGTCTTCCTTCGTTGTTGTTTTTGCTTCTTCTCGATTAGACGACGACGTTGGTACCGACGAGCCTTACGACACCACTACTCAGGACCTAGCCCAGTACGAGGCTGAGCTGCCAGGCAAGTTATCACTCACATGAATCATCGAGTTCCTTTCCACACTTGTTGTCGATACTATCTTTTGTCTACTATTGCTAGCCCTATGTATCGTTGCTTGTTCTCCGAACCCATCACATGATACCTTGAGCCATGATATTGCCACCACCTCCATACCTACAGCCATTGCTTGTGCCTGTTGTCATCTAGCATGCTTAGGGTTGCTTTTACTCGAGTCTGTTGTCGGTTACTGCTTTTACTATCTTATTATATTGTACCGGGGCTCGTTATTAATCAATCAATCCTGTTAATTGTTAATGGTAATAATAATTTGATGATAAGGCACCGGCAGGAGGCCCATGAGTGGTTTTGGAGCCTGCTGGTGTCGACCCTAATAGGAAAAGGGTCTTGTCTACTGATCCATGATGAGCGCACTACCCGCATTTGGGAAGCGAGTATGGGCGCCCCCCTCAACTTGACCTGATTCGCATCTCGTCCAAATCGCCTCATTTAGTTCGTGTTTTCCATTTGCCGCATGCATGTTTTTGCGAGCCCAGCGCAGGGTGGAACTTTCGTAGTCGGCATATAGGGGGACACGTTCTTAGAGTGCTATGAGGGTCCATTTTCTTCTGGGCTCGATTAGCCGTGCGCCCAAGGTGCTTTGGGCTTGATGCGAGGAATGGTTGGTTGTGTAGAGTACCCCGCTTGGTGGAAGTGCATTTCCATCTGGCGGGTTATTCTTGAGTGTACGGCCAAATTGGTGCAACCCTGCAGGGATAATCTTCTCGAGAAGCCGTGTTTTCCGCGGTTATGGATTACTTGGTGAAAGTACTGGCTAACAAGTACTCAGGACAACTTCAACATAATGATCAATCATGTTTCACCCAATGATTAATAACCTGACTAGTAATAGGTTATTCACACAAATAACTTGATTCATCTTAATCCAACTGTGTGAGTTATCCTCGGATTGCTTCTTTGGATAAGGGGCGAGATCCAGGATGGGTTTGGTTGAAGTTATCTTTCAGTTGGTTACAATCCTCGATCTTATCTTTTCTGTTAGCCGGAACTTGTAGTTATTTCAGTAGTTGGTTAGTGCAGCCAGCAGCAACTTTTATATCACCCCTTTCTTCCGTTGATCCCAAGCATCTATGCTTGTGTTGACGGGTAACTCCTTGATGAACTGTGAGTCTTGCTTGCCAGTACTTGGATGTACTGACCCCGTTGGGGCTGTGGTTTACGCAGAGTACTACTACGACTACGATGCTTCCCAGGATGGCTACTTTGTGGAGTTCGACGACGCTGCAGACGAGTAGTTAGCTGGACCAGGGCAGGATCCAGACCTACGTGGATGGGCTTCGCTTCTCTTTATTTTTCTCCGGCTTCTTAAGCCATGGATTTGTCTGTACTCAGACCCCTTTGATTGCTTCCGCTGTTGTAATGGATGATATGTTGGGACATGTGTCCTCTGGATGACTGTATTCGATATTTCTGCCTTAGTGAAGGCCAGTTGCACTTATTTCATTCTTTTGTGTCTTAGAGACATTCTGTGCTATCATTCGTACCAAACTGTTGACGTACCGTGCGTGTTTGATTATGAAGTACGTCGACAGTAGTGCCTTTAGGTTCCTATCGGATAGTTTACTTCGACGGTGGAAGCAGGGCTTGTGTTGTCGCGCATAAGCGCAGGCCTACCAGGAAGCTGGGACGTGGGAGCATGTATGCCCCATAATCCAAGCACCTGACTTCCAGTTCGTGCGGAGAGTATCCTCTAGAAACCTTGGGGTGCGACAAATGGTATCAGAGCCTGTCTGCCTGTAGGATCCCTTTTTACTGGTCGCAGTTGAGTCTAGAAACTATTTTGTAGCTATATAGGAAAAATGAAACGTGAGAGTAGGAATTCTGCCATTTTTCTTCTTTCCCCCACCCACCCACCCTTTTCTGGTAAGGAAGTGCAACGTTGTTTTCTGTTCTCACCTAAACTTTCAAGTTAGGATTTCACGTGTTTTGGGTTCTCCTTAGTACCTCAGGACTTTTGGTCTCGTTTTCCCGATGTTGCTTCGATATCATGTTCTTTTCAACATCCTTTTCATCCGTTGAACCTTGTTGTTGTTTTCCACATCCTTTTCCTTCTACCGGAGTCTAATCAAAACCTTCCAAATAATCTGCAGATGGGTCTCAGCTACTATCCGCAGGTGGTTCGCAT
This sequence comes from Alopecurus myosuroides, assembly GCA_028641055.1. NCBI lineage: Eukaryota > Viridiplantae > Streptophyta > Magnoliopsida > Poales > Poaceae > Alopecurus > Alopecurus myosuroides. The sequence continues at coordinate 471,161,007 of CM054057.1, read as the reverse complement.
GACTCGCTGTGAGAGCACCGCCGGTTTTCCGGAGTTGCTGAGAGACATGGTTACCTATCTGGGGTTCCATTGGGCACCAGAGTACCAGGTCTACGAGCACCAGCGAGAGTGTGACCAGACTTGCTACCGGGCTATCGTCTACATTCTGTCGGATGATGGCAGGAGCATTGCACACCAGTACGAGGCAGTAGGGTCCACAGTGGATATGGCCGTGCAGCAGGCAGCGTACGTGAGTATCACCGTTCTCCGTGCTGACTACTGGGGGTTTGATAAGTCCAGTTTTCGTCACATCCCCCGTGGTTACATCACGGCAGCGGGAGTTCACTTCACTATCCACCGCGACATGGATACCTATGAGACTGATAGCTCCAGGCTCCAGGTCACTGCCCAGTTCGCTAGTCACAGTGATGCCGTTGCTTCCGCACTTTCTCAGGAGTTAGCCTCAGTCAGGGAGCAGCTCCACCTTGCTCTCACTCGTCTGGCGACGTACACCACAGACTTTGTTGGAGACGAGCGCTTCGCACGTGTCGTTCAGCCAGCTGGTCTTCCGTTGCCAGATGCTGGAGGTTACGAGCCGATCAGAGGCCCACTTCTCGACCTCGGAGCTGGTTACACAGGGATTCCCCGCTATGGAGCACAGGGAGAGGACGCTTTCTACTTCACCACAACGAGAGTTGCTCTCAGAGCAGTTCCTATCTACATGGATCGTCGTGATACCTACTTCCGTGGGATTCCTCCTCACCGTATCTCTCGTCGTACTACTCACCGCCGTCCTGCGTGATGAGCATGGGAGTACCGTTGTATCCATTACTAGCTGTGTCTAGTTTATCCTTTCGTTTTCGAACCATGTATTGGTCTGTTGGATATTCTGATGTATTTGAACATGTGATGATGTACCTGTTGGTTATCTATTCATGCGTCGGAATAATCTATCTTTCGGTTACCAAGTCTATCCTTTTCTGTTGTTGTGCTAAAATGAATTTCTGTTCAGGATGCCTCCAACCAGGAACAACCCGCCTCCGCCACCACCAATGGGGGAGCTGTTGGCTCAGATGACCCAAGTGGTGACACAGATGGCCCAGATCCAGGCTAACCAGCAACACAACCAGAATGCTCCAAGGGTCACCATCAAGGACTTCCTCAGCTTGGGCCCAAAAGCTTTCGTGGCAACACGTGAGCCCCTGGATGCTGATGACTGGATCCGTGACGTAGCAAGAGCTCTGGAGATAGCTCATGTTGCTGAAGAGGATAAGGTCAAGTACGCCACCTACCTACTGAAGGGTCAGGCAGCTACTTGGTGGGAGAACTACCAGGCCATGAGGGCTGGTTTTCCTATCAACTGGGGATGTTTCAGAGATGCCTTCCTGAAGCACCACATCCCGGATGGTCTCATGGAAAAGATGCGTGAGGAATTCTGCTCTCTCAGACAGGGCAAGCTGGACGTTCTCGGCTACCAGAACGAGTTCAATCGTCTCGCTCGGTACGCTGGTGACGAAGTGTCCACCGAAGCCAAGAAGATGGCAAGGTTCCGCCGAGGTTTTAACCCGGAACTGAAGTACGCTCTCACAAACATCAAGTGCAAGGACTTCGTGGAGCTCGTGAACACCGCGCTCAATGAGGAGAATGGGCGCAAGGCGTTCGAAGAGTCGCGCAAGCACTCGCGTGAGGGTGGTTCCTCCTCCAACATGACCACCCCTCCGCAGAAGCGCCGCATCTGGGTGCCAAATGGTGCTGTCACTCGGGCTCCAAATGCCCAAGCTTCTCCAGGCTTTGGTCCCCGCCCACCCAACCCATCTCAGATGCAGGGTCAGAGGTTTCCTATGGGGCAGCCAAGGCCAGGTCCTTCTCGTATCGTCACTTGCTACAAGTGCAAGGATACTGGACATTATGCTGATAAGTGCACTCAGAAGCAGCTACCCCTACCTCCTCGCCCCAACACCAACCAGGCTATGGTTCGTGCTCCTCCGGCTAAAGCCTTCAACTCCAACAATAGGCCTGTCGGGAGGAACGCGAGGGTGAACCATATCAAGGCCGACAAAGCCGAAGAGGCTGCTGACGTCGTTCTCGGTATATTACCCGTAAACTCTATTCCAGCTAAAGTGTTGTTTGATACTGGAGCATCGCATTCATTTGTGTCAAAGATTTTTGCAAAAGCATACAACCTAGTTCTGGTTCCGCTAAGCAATCAAATGACTGTTCACTCTCCGGGACCGCAAATGTTGACTTCCAAGATAAGCATGGACAATGAGATCCTAATTGGAGGTCGTGTATTCCTTGCTTCACTCATGTTGCTGGGAAATTCTGACATTGATGTCATTTGGGTATGGATTGGTTGAAGACCCACAAAGCTAAAATTGACTGTGCTCAAAAGTCAATAACTCTCTCCCACACTTCAGGCCAGATAGTCTATTCTCCATATGGATCAACTTCTGTTCAGCTGTTCAGCCTCGAGGCCAAACCCCTTCCTGCAATTGAAAATGTTCCGGTGGTTTGTGAATTCCCTGACGTCTTTCCAGAAGAGTTGCCAGGGATGCCTCCGGACAGAGCAGTTGAGTTCGTGATCGAGCTTGAGCCAGGTACTGCTCCAATCTCTAAGCATCCATACAAGATAGCTCCTCCTGAACTGAAATTGTTGAAGGAGCAAATCGATATGTATATGGACAAAGGATTCATTCAGCCTAGTTCATCCGCTTGGGGTTGCCCAACTCTGTTTGTTGCCAAGAAGGATCAAACAAAAAGACTCGTGGTTGACTATCGTCCTCTCAACGAGAAAACAATCAAGAACAAGTATCCACTTCCTCGTATCGATGATCTTTTTGATCAACTTGCTGGAGCCTCAATATTCTCAAAGTTGGACTTGAGGATGGGTTACCATCAGATAAAGATCAGAAAGGAAGATATTCCTAAGACAGCTTTCACCACTCGTTACGGTCTATATGAATACACCGTCATGTCCTTTGGTCTCACCAATGCACCGGCGACCTTCTCAAGACTCATGAATTCTGTCTTCCATGAATACCTCGACAAGTTCGTTGTGGTATATCTTGATGACATTCTAGTCTACTCCAAATCCGAGGAAGAGCATGGAGAACACCTTCGTCTCACTCTCATGAAACTTCGCGAGCATCGTCTGTATGCCAAGTTTTCCAAATGTGAGTTCTGGATCCCAGAAGTTGCATATCTTGGTCATATCATCTCTGCCAAAGGCATAGCCATTGACCGGAAAAGGTTAAGGCAATTGTTGACTGGAAACCCCCTAAGACGGTGAAACAAGTAGAAGCTTTCTTGGCTTGGCTAGCTATTGCCGTTGTTTCGTCCAAAACTTTTCCAAGATTGCCAAACCTCTCACTGATCTCACAAAGAAGGACAAAAAGTTCATTTGGACTCCACAATGTGATGAGAGTTTCAACCTCCTGAAGACTAAACTCACTTCCACACCTGTTCTAGTTGGCCCCGACACCACCAAACCTTTCCAGATATTCTGTGATGCATCTCTCCAAGGCCTAGGAGCAGTTCTTATGCAAGAACGTCAAGTTGTCGCTTATGCTTCACGTCAGTTGAACCCACATGAGCAAAACTATCCCACACATGATCTTGAACTTGCAGCAGTTGTGTTTGCCCTCAAGAAATGGAGACAATACTTGTTGGGTAACAAAACTGAAATCTTTTCCGATCATAAGAGTCTGAAATACATCTTCACTCAGCCAGATCTGAACCTCAGGCAAAGGAGATGGATTGAGAAGATTAAAGACTTTGATCTCACCATTTCTTACACTCCAGGCAAGGCTAATGTTATGGCCGATGCTCTCAGTCGCAAATCTTATTGCAATAATCTCATGATCATGGAAAGCCAACCTCCACTCCATGAAGAATTCCAGAAGCTGAACCTTGGTCTTGTTCCGGAAGGATACCTTGCTAGCTTGACAGCCAGCCCAACTCTAGAGGACAAGATTCGTTTTGAACAACTTCGTGATAATGAAATCAAGAAGATTGTGGATCACATCAAGGAGGGCAATGATAAGTTCAAGTCCTTCTCAATTGATGACAAGGGAACAGTGTTCTTCGAAGGACGCATTGCAGTCCCTCAGATTCAAAGTCTCAAGGATATCATTCTCAAGGAGGCTCATGAAACTCCTCTATCCATTCACCCAGGAAGTACAAAGATGTACCAGGATCTCAAGACTCTGTATTGGTGGTCTGGCATGAAACGTGAAATTGCTCAATACGTTTCTGAATGCGATGTTTGTCAACGTGTTAAGGCAGTCCATCAGAAGACAGCAGGTCTACTTTAACCTCTGAAAATTCCTGAGTGGAAGTGGGACATGATTGAAATGGACTTCGTTACTGGGTTTCCAAAGTCCAAAAAGGGCAACGATGCAATCTTCGTTGTTATTGATCGTCTCACTAAAGTTGCTCACTTCTATGCTGTAAAGGAAACTATCTCAGCTAGCCAGTTAGCAGAGCTCTACACAGCAAAGGTTGTTCCCCTTCATGGTGTTCCATTGGAAATAAGCTCAGACCGTGGAAGTATCTTCACTTCTCATTTCTGGAAAAGCTTTCAAGAAGCATTGGGCACCAAACTTCTGTTCAGCACAGCTTATCACCCTCAGTCTCAGGGGCAAGTCGAAAGAGTCAATCAGATTCTCGAGGATATGCTCAGAGCATGTGGTCTCTCCTTTGGCATGAAATGGGAGGATTGCCTTCCATATGCTGAATTCTCCTACAACAACAGCTACCAGGCAAGCCTAGGCATGGCACCATTTGAGGCACTGTATGGTCGCAGATGCAGGAGTCCAATCAATTGGTCTGGAGCTGGTGAACGTTCACTTTTAGGCCCTGACATTGTTAAGGAAGCCGAGGAGAAAGTTCGTATCATTCGTGACAATCTCAGGATTGCTCAGTCCCGTCAGAAGAGCTATTATGATAGCAAGCACAGGGATATGGTCTATGCACCTGGTGATAAGGCATATCTCCGTGTAACTCCCCTCAGAGGCACCCATCGTTTTGGTGTGAAAGGAAAGCTGGCACCAAGATACATTGGCCCTTTCAACATCCTCTCAAGACGTGCAGAGAATGCTTATCGTCTTGAACTTCCAGAAAAACTTTCCAAAGTGCACGATGTGTTCCACGTGTCACAACTCAAGAAGTGTTTCAAAGATCCAGATCGTGCAGTTGATCATGATTCCATCGAACTGCAAGATGATCTGTCTTATGAGGAGCACCCTATTCGTATTCTCGATGAGACCGAGCGTAAGACTCGCAACAAGAGCACCAAGTTCTTGAAAGTCCAATGGTCGCATCATTCTGATAAAGAGGCAACGTGGGAGACCGAAGAGGATCTTCGCAAGAAGTATCCGGACCTGTTCATTTCTCAGTAGGGAATCTCGGGGCGCGATTCCTTCAAGAGGGGGCGTTTTGTAACATCCCAAGTATGAAAATACTCCTAGAATGCTTTGTTCCTTGTTTTATTTCAAGCAATGCATCATGTCATCATGTTTACTTATTGTTTGCATTTGTTTTCCATCTGTTTTATTCTGTTTTCACAACTCAAATTCAAACCTTTTTCAAACATGGTTTCATACTTGCTCTGTTACAACTTTTGGAACCAAAATAACAAATAAAAACAACCCTTTTATTCCTTGTTTTCACTTATTAAATTGTTGCTTTAAATCCAACCAATAAATCAATCAATAATTCTCAAATCACCTTTTAAATTCCCAAACCAAGTTCAAATCAGTACCTAATTTAACCATCACAATTCACCACAAATTTGGGGTCCTAAACTCATTTATTTTAACCTAGGGATAACCCTATTCAAATGTTTGTTTTCAATAAAGAAATCTAATATGAAATTCTCCCATATTTGATTTCAAACACTAACTATAATTTTAAATTTCCATTTTTGAAATCCAAGCTTGCAGGGTGGTTTCTAATTGCCTAGAAGGCTTAACCAATTTTTTCAAAATTTTCTATAAGCAAAACCCTACCTTTTTCTTCCAAAAGCAAACTGCAAAAAAAAAAAAAAAAAAACAGAAAAGAATAAAAGGAAACAGGAGACAGCTAACTATCTACCGCTTGGCCCAAGCCCACCTAGCCCTAGCGCGCAGCAACCCAGCCCGCGCAGCACAACTTACCGGTTCGAGGGCGCCAAGATTCGTGCGCGCGCCCTCCTTCTTCGTCTTCCCGTACGGCCGCGCATCGGCGGCATCCACCGCGACCGCGCGCGACCACGGCGGCCACCGCAGCGCCTCCAGCCTATAAAAGGAGCCCTAGCCCCCCTAGCTGTGCCCTAGCTGCTAGGGTTTCCGCCTCCACCTCTCCAGCGCCGCCAATTCACCTCCTTCCTCGAGCTCCACCTCTCTGCATCTCCTTCCCGCCGGCGAGCCTCTGAAGTTTTCCATGGCGCCACCGCAGATAGCTCCCACCTAGCCACCCGCCAGCCGGAATCAGACCGCCGTGGTTACCTCTTCCCCTTGGACACCTGCAATCGCCACGGTGAGCCTCCGATCGTCGACGCCGTCCTCTCTTTTCCCTCCGGCCGCCGCGCCCCGTTCTCTGAACTTGCACACCCCGTCGCCGTTGCAGATCAGCGCTACGGCTTTGGAGCACGGGAGTAGCACCGCCGCCATCTCCTCTACATCTTGGACACCCGCGGGGGCACGGAGACGCACCACGCCCTCGACACCGTCCGCGATCGCGCCGCCGTCGAGCTCGCTGCCTCCTCTGAACCTCGACGCAGCCACGGTGAGCCCCACCGTCTCTCTTCCCTCCCTCTGCTGCTCTACTACGGCACCGTGTGCACGCCCTCTGCGCCCAGCACGACCACAGCAGCGCCACCGTGCACAGCCACCTCGCCGCCGTTGAGCTCGTTAACTGACAGAGACGCAGTGTTGCGTTTCGTCGTCAGTTAAGTTCAGTGGCGTTCACTGAACCTTAACCTTGTTGCCTCCCTGTATCTGTCGAGCAAGCGATCGTAGCGCAGTGGTTGCGCCCTTTCTGAACCTCCTCGTGGTCGCGGGTTCGAGCGCTGGCTCGCGCACGGGAGAAAAATCCCACCTTTTTTTTTCTCCCGAGTGCTGACAGGGAGGGCCCCCTGTCAGTCACTCATGTGGCCACGTAAGCACAGCAACACTCGGGCCCCCCTGGCAGTGGCTGGGTGTATGTTTCTGTGCGTATAAAAAGATTAAAACAATTTCTGTTTTTGTTTTCTAATTATTTAAAATAGCAGATTAAGGAATAAACTTTAAAATGCAATATCTTTTGTTTTATAAACCCAACAAATACAAACTTTATATGAAACTTGATCTAAATTTCATAATCTTTCCAAATATGCAATTTGTGTTCTGTTTTGAATTTTCAAAATGCAATCTAAATTCAAATTCAAATAATTCAAATGCAAATTGAAATAATTCATAACTAATTCATACTGTTTTCAAATAATTCAAATAAAATATGTTTTTCACACCATTTTGAATGCTCTAATCAAATATAAATTTTGTTTTCTGGTTTGAATAATTTAAATTGCCTAAACAATTTAAATCTTGTTTAATTCAATTAAAAATTGTCTAATATTGTTTAATTCATACGTAATTAATCCAAAGTCCAATTTCAAATTGTGAAACATGTAATCCAACTAAAATTTGATAAACTTTTCAAATATAAAATTTGTAAATTGTTTTGCACACTTTAACCTGATGAAAACAATAAGTGTTTTGTGTACCATGTTTAAGTAACAAAATTCCAAATTTGATAAATGCCTTTCTAAATTGTTAACTATTATTCCAATTGCAATTAACTTGTTATCTTATTGTTCCTCATCATGCATGCATCATGCTAATTCAACTACACCTAATGCTTAGTGATAGAACAATTAATTCACCTCCAAGCATGGGCTTCCATATGCACCCTTTGCATATGGAATCCATTTAAACTTGTGTTTCATGTCAAGCAAGTTATTTTGGTGCATCTATTAAACATGACATGCATCATCCAATGTTTGTGCACCTATACCATGTATTGATTGCCCGTCTTCCTTCGTTGTTGTTTTTGCTTCTTCTCGATTAGACGACGACGTTGGTACCGACGAGCCTTACGACACCACTACTCAGGACCTAGCCCAGTACGAGGCTGAGCTGCCAGGCAAGTTATCACTCACATGAATCATCGAGTTCCTTTCCACACTTGTTGTCGATACTATCTTTTGTCTACTATTGCTAGCCCTATGTATCGTTGCTTGTTCTCCGAACCCATCACATGATACCTTGAGCCATGATATTGCCACCACCTCCATACCTACAGCCATTGCTTGTGCCTGTTGTCATCTAGCATGCTTAGGGTTGCTTTTACTCGAGTCTGTTGTCGGTTACTGCTTTTACTATCTTATTATATTGTACCGGGGCTCGTTATTAATCAATCAATCCTGTTAATTGTTAATGGTAATAATAATTTGATGATAAGGCACCGGCAGGAGGCCCATGAGTGGTTTTGGAGCCTGCTGGTGTCGACCCTAATAGGAAAAGGGTCTTGTCTACTGATCCATGATGAGCGCACTACCCGCATTTGGGAAGCGAGTATGGGCGCCCCCCTCAACTTGACCTGATTCGCATCTCGTCCAAATCGCCTCATTAGTTCGTGTTTTCCATTTGCCGCATGCATGTTTTTGCGAGCCCAGCGCAGGGTGGAACTTTCGTAGTCGGCATATAGGGGGACACGTTCTTAGAGTGCTATGAGGGTCCATTTTCTTCTGGGCTCGATTAGCCGTGCGCCCAAGGTGCTTTGGGCTTGATGCGAGGAATGGTTGGTTGTGTAGAGTACCCCGCTTGGTGGAAGTGCATTTCCATCTGGCGGGTTATTCTTGAGTGTACGGCCAAATTGGTGCAACCCTGCAGGGATAATCTTCTCGAGAAGCCGTGTTTTCCGCGGTTATGGATTACTTGGTGAAAGTACTGGCTAACAAGTACTCAGGACAACTTCAACATAATGATCAATCATGTTTCACCCAATGATTAATAACCTGACTAGTAATAGGTTATTCACACAAATAACTTGATTCATCTTAATCCAACTGTGTGAGTTATCCTCGGATTGCTTCTTTGGATAAGGGGCGAGATCCAGGATGGGTTTGGTTGAAGTTATCTTTCAGTTGGTTACAATCCTCGATCTTATCTTTTCTGTTAGCCGGAACTTGTAGTTATTTCAGTAGTTGGTTAGTGCAGCCAGCAGCAACTTTTATATCACCCCTTTCTTCCGTTGATCCCAAGCATCTATGCTTGTGTTGACGGGTAACTCCTTGATGAACTGTGAGTCTTGCTTGCCAGTACTTGGATGTACTGACCCCGTTGGGGCTGTGGTTTACGCAGAGTACTACTACGACTACGATGCTTCCCAGGATGGCTACTTTGTGGAGTTCGACGACGCTGCAGACGAGTAGTTAGCTGGACCAGGGCAGGATCCAGACCTACGTGGATGGGCTTCGCTTCTCTTTATTTTTCTCCGGCTTCTTAAGCCATGGATTTGTCTGTACTCAGACCCCTTTGATTGCTTCCGCTGTTGTAATGGATGATATGTTGGGACATGTGTCCTCTGGATGACTGTATTCGATATTTCTGCCTTAGTGAAGGCCAGTTGCACTTATTTCATTCTTTTGTGTCTTAGAGACATTCTGTGCTATCATTCGTACCAAACTGTTGACGTACCGTGCGTGTTTGATTATGAAGTACGTCGACAGTAGTGCCTTTAGGTTCCTATCGGATAGTTTACTTCGACGGTGGAAGCAGGGCTTGTGTTGTCGCGCATAAGCGCAGGCCTACCAGGAAGCTGGGACGTGGGAGCATGTATGCCCCATAATCCAAGCACCTGACTTCCAGTTCGTGCGGAGAGTATCCTCTAGAAACCTTGGGGTGCGACAACGGATTTAGCTGGCATAGTGATTCATTGCATAACATGTTTGTATATCTTGTCTAGTTTCAATCTTCTTCGGACGGAGCCACAAATAGGAATAGCTAAATAAATAAACTATCACCCCTTATGATGGATCACTTGGCCAATTAAATGACAGCACGAGAATTATTAGGACATGATGTCCCACCATAGCCGTATGCTCTAAGGTCCCCGATACAAGTACCCTCATAATGCAATTCAACGACTTTGTCTCAAGTTCCTGTCACCTAAAGACATCATCACATCACTACACTACGGTGTTCTCCTATGAGCCCATGTAGGTGAAGTGTTGTACAGTCGACGTTTGTCGCACCCGGACTTCTAAAGGATACTCGCAGTTCCGTTGAACAATAGTTGATTGGATTACGGGGCTTACCGACACCCGCACCTCTTACGAGTAGGCCAACACACGTATGTGTGACAACCAACCCTTACTGTTCATCGTCTACGTAAACCATCCCATAGAAATCAGGATACTACCATTGACGTACTTCATACCATACACACATGGTACGTCAACGGCGTTTAACAGAATGATAGCACAACATATCTCTAAGACACAAAAGATGGAAATAAGTTGCAATTAGCTCTCACTAGAGCAGAGATAGCAAATACAATCATCCAGAGGACACATGTCCCAACAATTCATCATTACATCACAGCGGAAGCATTCAACAGGTCTGAGTACAGACAAAATCCAAATAGGCTTAAGAAGCCGGAAACGAAAAGACGGAGCCCATCCACGAAGTCTCGGATCCTGCCCGGGTCCGCTATCTAATCGTCAACAGCCTCGTCGTACTCCACATAGTAGCCACCATGGGGATCCTCGGAAACGTAGTCTGCGGAAACCACAGCCCCAAAGGGGTCAGTACATAAACGTACTGGCAAGCAAGACTCACAGTTCACCAAAGTGTAACCCGTCAACACCAAGCACAGATGCTTTGGGTTCAACGGAAGAAAGGGTGATATCAAAGATGCAGCAGCGGGCTGCACTAACCAACTACAGAAACATACTATAACTTCCGGCTAACAGAAAAAGGAGATAAGATAGCGTATCGTAACCAACTATAACTAACCACCCAAACAAACCCATCCTGGATCTCGCCCCTTATCCAAAGAAGCAATCCGAGGATAACTCACACAGTTGTATTAATGATGGTTCAGGTTATTGTGTCAATAGACCTATTACTAGTCAAGTTATTATAGTTAGGTGTAAGTTGTCTGAGTACTTGTTAGCCAGTACTTTCACCAAGTCGTCACATAACCGCGGACAACACGGCTTCTCGAGAAGATTCATCCCTGCAGGGTGTGCTCCAGTACACGTACACACTCAAGCCACCAACTAAAACTCAGGTTGGCTTGACACGACTCAAACCATCTCTACAGTCTGTCCTAGGAGCCACGGAGCTATAAGGTCCCAGCCACGCAGCCGAATACTCAGCGCAAGTGTGCAAAACTCCCGCAGGACGCAACACCCCGGCAATACAGGCCTCGCCCTATATGTGTGCGTCATCATCATCATCAGTAACCATGGGAGCGACCCATTTATGCGTATGAGCCAAATGGAACACCCGAACTTAGTGTGGCTCTTCGGACAAACTGCGGATCTGATCAAAGCCGAGGGGGGTTCCATACCACCACCCGGATGCGGTGAGCACGCTCATCATGGATCAGTAGACAAGACCCTTTTCCTAATTAGGGTCGACACTAGCAGGCCTCAAAACCACGCCGGGCCTCCTGCCGGTGCCTTACCAGCAAATTATTATTACCCAAGCGTTAACAGGTTGATTGTTTAACATCGAGCCCCAGAACATAATGAAATATGATAACAGAAATTAACCGACAGCAGACTCGAGCAACACAACCCTAAGCATGCTAGTAAGACACGGGCAACAAGCAACGGGGTTATAGGTGTGGAGGTGAGGCAATATCAGGGTTAAGGATAACATGTGATAGGTTCGTAACAGAAGCAACGATTCATAGGGCTAGCAGAATAGACAACGGAAAGTATCGGTATCCAATGTTGAAAGGAACACGATGGTTCATGTGAGTGAATACTTGCCTGCAAACTCAGTAGCCTGGTACTGAGCTAAAATGCTCAGAAGGGGTGTCGTAAGATCGTCTGTCTCAACGTCGTCGTCTATTCGAGAAGAAGCAAACAAACAACGCAAGGAGACAAACAATCAATAACATGGCATAATGCACAATCATGGGATGATGCATGACAATTTAATAGATGCATCAAAAATAAACTAGTTGACATGGTAACACAATTTAAATGGACCCACATGCAAGTTGAGTTGCACATGAAAAGCCCATGCATTTAGGTTGAAATAATTGTTTTACAACTAATCAACAGGTGAAAGTGGATTAGCATGATGCATGGATGATGAAACAGAAAAAATAACAACAATAGAAACAAGTTGAAATAAGGTTTAACAAATTTGGAATTTTATTTATTAAGTTATGGAATTTTGGTTCCTTAAAGGTGTTACACAAGCATTTGTTGTTTTCATCAATTTTAATTGTTCAAATCAAATAACAAAATTCATATTTGGAAAGTACACAAAATTTTAGGTGGAATACATGTTTCAATTATTGAAAAAGGAATTGGGATGAATTATTTATGAATTAAACAAGTCAAACAAGATTTAAATTGGAATTAATTTAAGTATGAATATTATTTGAATTTTATTTGTTCAAAACATTAAACCAATTTCATATTTGAAAAGTTTATGTTTTTCTGGTTTGAAAACATATTTTATATGTTCCAAAATAATTTAATTTGAGCAAGTTATGAATTTAGCAAATTTAAACGATTTAAACAAGGTTTAAATTATTTAACCAATTTTAATTATTCAAAACAGGAAAAAAAATTTATATTTGAAAAGGTGGTTCAAAATGGCATGGAAAACATATTTTATTTGTGTTATTTGAATTAAGTATGATTTAGTTATGGATTTTATCAAATTGCAAATGAATTGTTTGAATTTGAAATTTGGATGCATTTGAACTAGTCAAAACAGAAAACAAATGTTATAAATGGATAGATAATTAAATTTGGTGCAGCGTACATATTTTATTTTTATTATTTGGGTTTGTGAAATAAAAGTTATTAGGGTTTTAATTCTAGGGACTATTCTGTAATTTAAACTGGACTGATAATGAAAAATAAAAAGACAGAAAAGATAAAGGCACCGAGCAGTGACCCAGAATGGGCCACTGCCAGTGGGGCCATCGCCTGCGTGGCGCCTAGGTGGCGCGGCTGGAGGTTGACGTGGCCCTGCAGGTCACTGACGCGCGGGTCCCGCGTGGGTGCGCGTGGAAGGAAAAATTGGGGAGGCAAAATGCCTCCCGCGGGACTCGATCCCGCGATCCCGGGCGAGCGCACAAGCGTGTGTTGCCAGTGCGGTAGGGTTCAGTTGCTTGTCAGGGTAGGGGCTGGTGGGGGAATAAGGTGCAGTTAGGAGCGATTTTAACTGAACTCGAAACAGAACAGGTGCAGGTTCAGGCTACAGAACTGAATTCGACGGAGGGACAGTGAACGCCGGCGGCCGCTGTGCTGCTCACGGGCGCGGTCCGTGCGTTTGCTTGTGCTGCGGTTGCGGCGCTCGTGCGGGCCGTGTGCGTGGACGTGCCAGAGAGGGAAGGAACGAGGAGGGAGGGGCGGCTCACAGCGAGATGAACGGAGGGGTCGGTGCAGTGGTGGCGACGACGGCGAAGTCGGATGGCGGCGGCGATTCCGGTGCCCTCGGGGGAAACGGAGGGGATGGCGAGGACGAGGGGGACGAGGCGTTTCCGTTCCCGGCCCAAGCGCGGCCGGGCGGGCACCGTGGCGCCGGCGGCGAGCCGGAGAGGGAGGTTGCGGTGGTGTTCTCGGTGGAGTAACAGAGGAACAGGGAGGAGCAGAAGGGTGCAGAGAGAGGGAGAAAGGAGCTGCGGCGCTCGAGGGAAAAGAGGAGGTGTAAGAAGATTAGGGTAGGAGGGGGGAGCTCGAGCTAGGTTATAGGAGGAGGGGAGCTGCCGATCACCGTTGCCCTCCTCTGTATCCCACGTGGACACCATGGATGGAGGTCGTACAGGAGGTAGATGACGATAGGTGGGGGGGTACGGGCCAGGAGCACTTGGGCTGAATGCCTTATTCCCCCTCTCCTTCTTTATTCCTTTTCTGTTATTTGTTTTTGCAGATCTGGGAAAAGAGAGAAAAACAAATGGTGTTAGGGTTTAGCAAAATTTTTGGAACAATTTTTTATTGATTAAGTTTTGTAATAGCATCAAGTACCCACTTTGGTTTTCCAAATTTTTTAAATATGTTGTAGGTTTGAAGTTTGTTTGAAATTTGATTGAAATCAATATTAATTGACTAATTTTGATTTAAGCCACTTAGAAATTTTAAATTCAAATTTATTGTGAAACAAGTGATTGCTTTGTTTTGCGATTTTCATAATTTCAACAATGGTTGCTGTTTGTAATTGACTTTGAATGCAATTTGAATTAAGTGAAACATTAGAAGAACAATTCCATTGTTTGAGCTTTTAATTCTTAATGGAAACAAATGGATGTTTTATTTGAACTTAGTATTTGGAAAATTGTAACATAACAAGTATGCATAAAGGTTTGAATTATTGGCTTGAAATTTCAAATGAAAAACAAAGAAAACAATGCCAACAAAAGCAATGCTTATGATGCCATGATACAAAACAATAACTTAACAAGAAATAAAACATTCTAGGGGGAGATTTTCATACTTGGGATGTTACAAAACGCCCCCCCTTGAAGGAATCGCGCCCCGAGATTCCTACTGAGAAAGGAAAAGGACCGGGTACTTCTTGCGAAGATCCTCTTCGGTCTCCCACGTTGCCTCTTTATCGGAATGATGTGACCATTGTACTTTCAAGAACTTGGTGCTCTTGTTGCGAGTCTTACGCTCGGTCTCATCGAGAATACGAACAGGATGCTCCTCATAAGAGAGATCATCTTGCAGTTCAATGGAATCATGATCAACTGCACGATCTGGATCTTTGAAACACCTCTTGAGCTATGACACGTGAAACACATCGTGCACCTTGGATAGTTTTTCTGGAAGTTCAAGACGATAAGCATTTTCCGCACGCCTTGAGAGAATGTTGAAAGGACCAATGTATCTTGGTGCAAGCTTTCCTTTCACACCAAAACGATGAGTGCCTCTGAGGGGAGTTACACGGAGATAAGCTTTGTCACCAGGTGCATAGATCATATCCCTGTGCTTGCTGTCATAGTAGCTTTTCTGACGAGACTGAGCAATCTTGAGATTGTCACGAATGATGCGAACTTTATCTTCGGCCTCCTTAACAATGTCAGGGCCTAAGAGTGAACGTTCACCAGCTCCAGACCAATTGATTGGACTCCTGCATCTGCGGCCATAGAGAGCTTCAAATGGTGCCATGCCTAGGCTTGCCTGGAAGCTGTTGTTGTAGGAGAATTCAGCATATGGAAGGCATTCCTCCCATTTCATGCCAAAGGAGAGACCACATGCTCTGAGCATATCCTCGAGAATCTGATTGACTCTTTCGACTTGCCCTTGAGATTGAGGATGGTAAGCTGTGCTGAACAGAAGTTTTGTGCCCAATGCTTCCAGGAAACTTTTCCAGAAATGAGAAGTGAATATGCTTCCACGGTCTGAGCTTATTTCCAATGGAACACCATGAAGAGGAACAATCTTTGCTGTGTAGAGCTCTGCTAACTGGCTAGCTGAGATTGTTTCTTTGACAGCAAAGAAGTGAGCTACTTTAGTGAGACGATCAATAACAACGAAGATTGCATCGTTGCCCTTCTTGGACCTTGGAAAACCAGTAACGAAGTCCATTTCAATCATGTCCCACTTCCACTCAGGAATTTTCAGCGGTTGGAGAAGACCGGCTGTTTTCTGATGGACTGCCTTAACACGTTGACAAACGTCGGATTCAGAAACATATTGAGCAATTTCACGTTTCATGCCAGACCACCAATACAGTGTTTTGAGATCCTGGTACATCTTTGTACTTCCAGGGTGTATGGAAAGAGGAGTTTCATGGGCCTCCTTGAGAATAACATCTTTGAGACTTTGAATTTGAGGAACTGCAATGCGTCCTTCGAAGAACACAGTTCCCTTGTCATCAATTGAGAAGCACTCATACTTCACATTGCCTGCTTTGATGTTATTTGCGATCTTCTTTATCTCAGCATCACAAAGTTGTTCAGAACGAATCTTGTCCTCGAGAGTTGGACTGGCTGTCAAGTTTGCAAGATAACCGTGAGGAACAAGACCAAGGTTCAGCTTCTGGAATTCTTCATGAAGAGGAGGTTGGCTTTCCATGATCATGAGATTATTGCAATACGACTTGCGACTGAGAGCATCGGCCATAACATTAGCCTTGCCTGGAGTGTAAGAAATGGTAAGATCGAAGTCTTTGATATTTTCAATCCATCTCCTTTGCCCGAGGTTTAGATCTGGTTGAGTGAAAATGTATTTCAGACTCTTATGATCGGAAAAGATTTCAGTGCGATTACCCAACAAGTATTGCCTCCATTTCTTGAGGGCAAACACAACTGCTGCAAGTTCAAGGTCATGTGTGGGATAATTGAGCTCATGTGCGTTCAACTGACGTGAAGCATAAGCCACAACTTGACGTTCTTGCATAAGAACTGCACCCAGACCTTGGAGAGAAGCATCACAGAATATCTGGAAAGGTTTGGTAGTATCTGGGCCAACCAGAACTGGTGTAGAAGTGAGTTTAGTCTTCAGGAGATTGAAACTTTCATCACATTGTGGAGACCAAACGAACTTCTTGTCCTTCTTTGTGAGATCAGTGAGAGGTTTGGCAATCTTGGAGAAGTTTTGGACGAAACGACGGCAATAGCTAGCCAAACCAAGAAAACTTCTGACTTGCTTCACCGTCTTAGGAGGTTTCCAATCAACAATTGCCTTAACCTTTTCTGGATCAATGGCTATGCCCTTGGCAGAGATGACATGGCCAAGGTAAGCAACTTCTTAAATCCAGAACTCACATTTGGAGAACTTGGCATAGAGACGATGCTCGCGAAGTTTCATGAGAGTGAGACGAAGATGTTCTTCATGCTCTTCCTCAGATTTTGAGTAGACCAGAATGTCATCAAGATATACCACAACGAACTTGTCGAGGTATTCATGGAAGACAGAATTCATGAGTCTAGAGAATGTCGCCGGTGCATTGGTGAGACCAAAGGACATGACGGTGTATTCATATAGACCGTAGCGAGTGGTGAAAGCTGTCTTTGGAATATCTTCCTTTCTGATCTTTATTTGATGGTAACCCATTCTCAAGTCCAGCTTGGAGAATATTGACGCTCCAGCAAGTTGATCAAAAAGATCATCGATACGAGGAATTGGATACTTGTTTTTGATTGTTTTCTCGTTAAGAGGACGATAGTCAACAACGAGTCTCTTTGTTTGATCCTTCTTCGCAACGAACAGAGTTGGGCAACCCCAAGCCGAGGAACTAGGTTGAATGTAACCTTTCTCCATGTACATATCGATTTGCTCCTTCAACAACTTCAGTTCAGGAGGAGCTATCTTGTATGGATGCTTGGAGATTGGAGCAGTACCTGGTTCAAGTTCGATCACGAACTCAACTGCTCTGTCAGGAGGCATTCCTGGCAATTCTTCTGGAAAGACATCGGGAAAGTCACAAACCACCAGAATAGTTTCAATAGATGGTAGAGGATTTGCATTGAGAGTGTAGAGTTGAACAACTGGATTTTCAGCATGGAAGTAGACTATCTGGCCAGAAGGGTGTGTGATTTTGACAGACTTAGCAGGACAATCAATGACTGCTTTGTTGGCTACCAGCCAATCCATCCCAAGAATGACATCAATATCTGAAGAGTGGATAGCTATCAAAGATGCCTGGAATGGAAGGTTTCCAATTGTGATCTCGATGTTCTGGCTAACTTTATTGCTTTGCCAGCTAGATCCCGGTGATTTCACTAGGAAAGGGATAGACAACTGTTCGAAGTTGATTCCACTGTTGTTTGCAAAGCATTGAGAGATGAAAGAGTGTGAAGCACCAGAATCGAACAAGACTTTAGCACGAAACGAGTTCACAAGAAGTGTTCCCATTGCAACCTCTGGAGATTCTTCTGCTCCCTGGGCCTTGACATGGTTCACCCTCACAGTTCTCAAGACATACTTGTTCCTGTTGCGGGGCCTAGGCGAAGAAGTGTGTACCACCACATGATTGACCTTAGAGATAGGTAGTGATGGTAGCTTGTTCTGCGGGCACTTGTAAGAGTAGTGTCCTGGTAGACCGCACTTGAAACATGTACTAGCAGAACGAGGAGCTGTTGGACTTGGCTGAGATGGAGCACCTCCTGAAGATACCACTGGGGTGGGAGGGCGGGCAAGAAATCCTGCCGGGCTTGGCAAGCAGATGGGCGGTGTTGGAGTGGTATATGGAACCCAAACTCTTCATTTTTGTGGAGGCATGACAGCTTTTGAGAGATTAGCCTGTTCACGAGAGTGCTTACGAGATTCCTCAACCAACTTGCGCCCATGCTCTTCATTTAGAGCGATGTTGATGAGGTCCTCAAAATTCTTGGCCTTGACGTTGGTGAGAGCATACTTGAGTTCCGGGATGAGACCCCTGCGGAACTTTGCCATCTTTCTCGCTTCCGTGGAGATTTCATCTCCGGCGTAGCGAGCCAGACGATTGAACTCTCTTTGGTATTCGAGAACGTCCAGATTGCCTTGTGTGAAACAATAGAATTCCTCACGCATTCTCTCCATGAGCCCATCGGGAATGTGATGGCGCACGAAGGCTTGCTTGAAATCCTCCCATGTGATTGCCACACTAGGACCTCTCATTTCTTGGAAATTCTCCCACCAAGACATGGATTGCCCACGGAGAAGGTAGGTCACGTAAGGAACACGATCCTCGTCAGCCACATGAGCTACCATAAGAGTGCGGTTCATTTCACGGAGCCAGTCATCAGCATCCAATGGCTCGGAGGAGTTATCAAACGTGCGCGGATTGAGCTCAAGGAACTCCCGAATAGACACACGAGTGTTGCCATTACTCCCAAGGTCTTGGTTCTGCTGCATCTGCTTCATAACTTGTGTCATCTGAGACAACACTTTCCCCATCTCAGGTGTCAGTGTGGGTTCTTCGTCACCACTTTCCATCCTGAAGAGGATACCAAGATTAACACACTAACCGGATAACAAAATCCAATATAAGTGCTTAAAAGGATTACTTCAGACGGTAAGTCGACAGCATAGAACAAGGATGGAGGTTAACAACGGATCAACAGATAAGTTGTTACAACGGAAGAGAAGATTTGTGAAGGATGATATCGAAGCAACAACTGGGAAACAGGAGACCACAAACACCTGAGGTACTACGGAGAAAAACCCATCCGGGCTTCTAAAGGATCAATATCTACTGCTTAAGGAATAGAGGATCTGCTTCCGGGGCTTATGTGCCTCCGTTCTCAATCATGAGTAGGCAACATGATAACTCATGTCACAGCCACCTCCATTCCTATGGTCTAGTAGATATAACCATCCTAGACAAACCAGGATACGTGAAATCCTAACTTGAAAGTTTAGGTGAGAAGAGAAAACAACGTTGCACTTCCATACCAGAAAAAGGGAGGGTGGGTGGGGAAAGAAATAAAATGGCAGAATTCCTACTCTCACGTTTCATTTTTCCTATATAGCTACAAAATAGTTTCTAGACTCAACTGCGACCAGTAAAAGGGATCCTACAGGCAGACAGGCTCTGATACCATTCGTCGCACCCGGACTTCTAAAGGATACTCGCAGTTCCGTTGAACAGTAGTTGATTGGATTACGGGGCTTACCGGCACCCGCACCTCTTATGAGTAGGCCAACACACGTATGTGTGACAACCAACCCTTACTGTTCATCGTCTACGTAAACCATCCCATAGAAATCAGGATACTACCATTGACGTACTTCATACCATACACACATGGTACGTCAACGGCGTTTAACAGAATGATAGCACAACATATCTCTAAGACACAAAAGATGGAAATAAGTTGCAATTAGCTCTCACTAGAGCAGAGATAGCAAATACAATCATCCAGAGGACACATGTCCCAACAATTCATCATTACATCACAGCGGAAGCATTCAACAGGTCTGAGTACAGACAAAATCCAAATAGGCTTAAGAAGCCAGAAACGAAAAGACGGAGCCCATCCACGAAGTCTCGGATCCTGCCCGGGTTCGCTATCTACTCGTCAACAGCCTCGTCGTACTCCACGTAGTAGCCACCATGGGGATCCTCGGAAACGTAGTCTGCGGTAACCACAGCCCCGAAGGGGTCAGTACATAAACGTACTGGCAAGCAAGACTCACAGTTCACCAAAGTGTAACCCGTCAACACCAAGCACAGATGTTTTGGGTTCAACGGAAGAAAGGGTGATACCAAAGATGCGGCAGCAGGCTGCACTAACCAACTACAGAAACATACTATAACTTCCGGCTAACAGAAAAAGGAGATAAGATAGCGTATCGTAACCAACTATAACTAACCACCCAAACAAACCCATCCTGGTTCTCGCCCCTTATCCAAAGAAGCAATCCGAGGATAACTCACACAGTTGTATTAATGATGGTTCAGGTTATTGTGTCAATAGACCTATTACTAGTCAAGTTATTATAGTTAGGTGTAAGTTGTCTGAGTACTTGTTAGCCAGTACTTTCACCAAGTCGTCACATAACCGCGGACAACACGGCTTCTCGAGAAGATTCATCCCTTTAGGGTGTGCTCCAGTACCCGTACACACTCAAGCCACCAACTAAAACTCAGGTTGGCTTGACACGACTCAAACCATCTCTACAGTCTGTCCTAGGAGCCACGGAGCTATAAGGTCCCAGCCACGCAGCCGAATACTCAGCGCAAGTGTGCAAAACTCCCGCAGGACGCAACACCCCGGCAATACAGGCCTCGCCCTATATGTGTGTGTCATCATCATCATCAGTAACCATGGGAGCGACCCATTTATGCGTATGAGCCAAATGGAACACCCGAACTAAGTGTGGCTCTTCGGACAAACTGCGGATCAGATCAAAGTCGAGGGGGGTTCCATACCACCACCGGATGCGGTGAGCACGCTCATCATGGATCAGTAGACAAGACCCTTTTCCTAATTAGGGTCGACACTAGCAGGCCTCAAAACCACGCCGGGCCTCCTGCCGGTGCCTTACCAGCAAATTATTATTACCCAAGCGTTAACAGGTTGATTGTTTAACATCGAGCCCCAGAACATAATGAAATATGATAACAGAAATTAACTGACAGCAGACTCGAGCAACACAACCCTAAGCATGCTAGTAAGACACGGGCAACAAGCAACGGGGTTATAGGTGTGGAGGTGAGGCAATATCAGGGTTAAGGATAACATGTGATAGGTTCGTAACAGAAGCAACGATTCATAGGGCTAGCAGAATAGACAACGGAAAGTATCGGTATCCAATGTTGAAAGGAACACGATGGTTCATGTGAGTGAATACTTGCCTGCAAACTCAGTAGCCTGGTACCGAGCTAAAATCCTCAGAAGGGGTGTCGTAAGATCGTCTGTCTCAACGTCGTCGTCTATTCGAGAAGAAGCAAACAAACAACGCAAGGAGACAAACAATCAATAACATGGCATAATGCACAATCATGGGATTATGCATGACAATTTAATTGATGCATCAAAAATAAACTAGTTGACATGGTAACACAATTTAAATGGACCCACATGCAAGTTGAGTTGCATATGAAAAGCCCATGCATTTAGGTTGAAATAATTGTTTTACAACTAATCAACAGGTGAAAGTGGATTAGCATGATGCATGGATGATGAAACAGAAAAAAATAACAACAATAGAAACAAGTTGAAATAAGGTTTAACAAATTTGGAATTTTATTTATTAAGTTATGGAATTTTGGTTCCTTAAAGGTGTTACACAAGCATTTGTTGTTTTCATCAATTTTAATTGTTCAAATCAAATAACAAAATTCATATTTGGAAAGTACACAAAATTTTAGGTGGAATACATGTTTCAATTATTGAAAAAGGAATTGGGATGAATTATTTATGAATTAAACAAGTCAAACAAGATTTAAATTGGAATTAATTTAAGTATGAATATTATTTGAATTTTATTTGTTCAAAACATTAAACCAATTTCATATTTGAAATGTTTATGTTTTTCTGGTTTGAAAACATATTTTATATGTTCAAAAATAATTTAATTTGAGCAAGTTATGAATTTAGCAAATTTAAATGATTTAAACAAGGTTTAAATTATTTAACCAATTTTAATTATTCAAAACATGAAACAAATTTTATATTTGAAAAGGTGGTTCAAAATGGCATGGAAAACATATTTTATTTGTGTTATTTGAATTAAGTATGATTTAGTTATGGATTTTATCAAATTGCAAATGAATTGTTTGAATTTGAAATTTGGATGCATTTGAATTAGTCAAAACAGAAAACAAATGTTATAAATGGATAGATAATTAAATTTGGTGCAGCGTACATATTTTATTTTTATTATTTGGGTTTGTGAAATAAAAGTTATTAGGGTTTTAATTCTAGGGACTATTCTGTAATTTAAACTGGACTGATAATGAAAAATAAAAAGACAGAAAAGATAAAGGCACCGAGCAGTGACCCAGAATGGGCCACTGCCAGTGGGGCCATCGCCTGCGTGGCGCCTAGGTGGCGCGGCTGGAGGTTGACGTGGCCCTGCAGGTCACTGACGCGCGGGTCCCGCGTGGGTGCGCGTGGAAGGAAAAATTGGGGAGGCAAAATGCCTCCCGCGGGACTCGATCCCGCGATCCCGGGCGAGCGCACAAGCGTGTGTTGCCAGTGCGGTAGGGTTCAGTTGCTTGTCAGGGTAGGGGCTGGTGGGGGAATAAGGTGCAGTTAGGAGCGATTTTTAACTGAACTCGAAACAGAACAGGTGCAGGTTCAGGCTACAGAACTGAATTCGACGGAGGGACAGTGAACGCCGGCGGCCGCTGTGCTGCTCACGGGCGCGGTCCGTGCGTTTGCTTGTGCTGCGGTTGCGGCGCTCGTGCGGGCCGTGTGCGTGGACGTGCCAGAGAGGGAAGGAACGAGGAGGGAGGGGCGGCTCACAGCGAGATGAACGGAGGGGTCGGTGCAGTGGTGGCGACGGCGACGAAGTCGGATGGCGGCGGCGATTCCGGTGCCCTCGGGGGAAACGGAGGGGATGGCGAGGACGAGGGGGACGAGGCGTTTCCGTTCCCGGCCCAAGCGCGGCCGGGCGGGCACCGTGGCGCCGGCGGCGAGCCGGAGAGGGAGGCTGCGGTGGTGTTCTCAGTGGAGTAACAGAGGAACAGGGAGGAGCAGAAGGGTGCAGAGAGAGGGAGAAAGGAGCTGCGGCGCTCAAGGGAAAAGAGGAGGTGGAAGAAGATTAGGGTAGGAGGGGGGAGCTCGAGCTAGGTTATAGGAGGAGGGGAGATGCCGATCACCGTTGCCCTCCTCTGTATCCCACGTGGACACCATGGATGGAGGTCGTACAGGAGGTAGATGACGATAGGTGGGGGGGTACGGGCCAGGAGCACTTGGGCTGGCCCAATTGGGCTGAATGCCTTATTCCCCCTCTCCTTCTTTATTCCTTTTCTGTTATTTTTTTTTTGCAGATTTGGGAAAAGAGAGAAAAACAAATGGTGTTAGGGTTTAGCAAAATTTTTGGAACAATTTTTTATTGATTAAGTTTTGTAATAGCATCAAGTACCCACTTTGGTTTTCCAAAAAATTTAAATATGTTGTAGGTTTGAAGTTTGTTTGAAATTTGATTGAAATCAATATTAATTGACTAATTTTGATTTAAGCCACTTAGAAATTTTAAATTCAAATTTATTGTGAAACAAGTGATTGCTTTGTTTTGCAATTTTCATAATTTCAACAATGGTTGCTGTTTGTAATTGACTTTGAATGCAATTTGAATTAAGTGAAACATTAGAAGAACAATTCCATAGTTTGAGCTTTTAATTCTTAATGGAAACAAATGGATGTTTTATTTGAACTTTGTATTTGGAAAATTGTAACATAACAAGTATGCATAAACGTTTGAATTATTGGCTTGAAATTTCAAATGAAAAACAAAGAAAACAATGCCAACAAAAGCAATGCTTATGATGCCATGATGCAAAACAATAACTTAACAAGAAATAAAACATTCTAGGGGGAGATTTTCATACTTGGGATGTTACAACGTTCGTACAACACCATCATAGAATCACATAAAAGATAAATACTAGACCAAATAACAACTCATCTTATGTAACAAATCTTTGCCAATTCATCCTATGCCCTCAGGAACATGCGGGAACTACTCACAACATGCAAACATGATCATGTATGGTGATATATGTGGTACAACACAATCTGAAACAATGGATCCACCACCAAATAATGACAAGTACTCAATCCCAAACATGCAACGGAGTACAATAACACATATCTAGGGTGTAGAAATGATCAAACTATGAGGGGAACGGAGTGGATCACGGTGATGGTGATGGTGGAGATGCAGGTGCTGGTGAGGATGGTGATGGAGATGCCTCCTCCCACGCCAAGGAGGAGATGGGGATGAAGATAGGGATGATTTCGCCCTTCTCCGGAGCTCCGGAGCAGCAGGATCTGTCTCCCCGCAGAGAGTTTTTAGAGTTTCGCCGTCCTGGCGGCTCCGTCTCGTCTCGGGAAAATTAGGGTGTTCGTTTTCGGGGAAGACGGAGTCGTCAGCAAAAAGACCTCGGGGAGGAGGTGTTGTGGGCCCATTTGGGGGCCCCACACGCGGCCAGGGAATCTGGCCGCGTGGGCTACCCCCTTTTGGGCCTCCTGGCCCTCCTCCTTTGTGTCTTGTGCCCACGGCCTTTATCCCAAGAAAAACTGACAGGGTTTCTTTCCTTTCGCAATTTGGATACCTGTAGCTCCTGAAACATCAAAAACATGAAAACAGGTGTTTTCTGACACCCAGAAATTAAATACCAAAAATAGGGACTTTGTAGGAAAGTCCCATAAAATCATCTAAAACATGCAAAACAATGACATAACATTGATAAAACATCCCAATAATTCCTATATGGAGGGTATAAATGATGATATAAAATGCACGTATCAGCGTCATCGAGGAACCTGTGGGTGCAAGGGTCCACAAGCCCTACGAGAAGGACTCAAACCTGCCTCCTTCCACCTCTGCAGTCATCCCGGCTGTTCGCGCAGGCGCCACCATGCCGCTGGGCATGCCGCAACCCACCGAGGCGGAACTCGCCGCCATGAGGGCGCAAATCGAGCAGCAGCGTCAAGCGCTACTCGCTGAGACCCAGGAGCTGGAAAAGGTTAGGCTTGAGCTGAACCTTGCGCAAAATGAGTACAACGCAGCGCATGGCTTTACTCCTGTTGCTAGGCTGCCTAGCAAGGTAGGCTTTACGCGTCGCAACTTAGGCGCTGATATGGCTAGAGATGGTAGGGCTGCTAGCAAATCTGCTAGTCTAAACACTGTTGATAGGCCTAGGTACAGCACCCCCGCCAAAACTCTTAGGGCTGCAGAGGAAGTGGCCGCTGAGTTGCCGCATCTCACCGGCGACGCGCGCGCTAGGCAGCAGGAAAGGCTTAATGAGCTAGTGCTAGAGGCTAGCCGGCAGAATGAGCAGTTTCGGAAAGCCAATCCGGGTGCTGGCGCTTCTCAGGTTGTGCACTCGCGTGCGGCCGGATCTATGGATCAGGCCTCATCGCCGCTTCCCGGTAACGAGAGGGACCAGAGTGTGCAGTCTGGGAAGAGAAGACAGATGCAGGTGTACGACCCTGCTTGTCGTGGGATAATCACGGCAGATGTTACCTGGGGTAACTGATCTTGGGGCAAGTCGACACAGGTATTCGGGAGAGGGTTTAGCTCAAAGGAAGACATAACGGAAAGCAATATAAGAACCGGAAATTTACTCGCCGGATCTCAATACGAATTATGCTGGATACTCGATAACAGGTGTTACAACTATGACTTGAATCTCTGGCAAACTAAACCTAGGGGCCGGTTTATAAAGCACCCGTACACCCCTAACTTGCCCTTCAAGGCACATCATGAGTCCTACTCGAACTCCACATACAAACCCTAACTTCCCTTACCGCAGCCCACAATCCGGGTTACGAATCTTACAAGCCTTTGGGCCTTCCGGTAATCTCTTTACCCCTAGCCGGATATCGCTCAGCACACCTCGGGCCGGATTATATCTTGAAGTAGGCCTACCGGGTTACTATCCCCCCATCAGTAGTCCCCAGGATAGCGCGGGTTTCACGGATTCATCCTTGAAGCACTCGCTATTCCCTGAAAAAGATACGAAACACCCAAGTTCATGGGGACCGAGTTAAATGGCTTCGATAGATGGCTAGGCACAGCTCCATGACGGCCATACGATAACTCGATTTTCCCCCGAATGTCTAACATGCCTTTCCAAATTTGAACCCTAAAATGCCAAGGTTCCACTCACGATACCGGTCCCTGATATCTCGGGGTAGGTTACACTTCCTCCGCCAACGGAACATTTTATTCCATTCCGGGCGCATACACCACCAAATCCGCTCGGATAATTACTGCCCCGTAGCTTCCGATTTTCCAGTCGCGGGGGTGAGCTCACCACCTCCCTTATAAATATCACCCGAAGGTAACCCTAGGCCTTTCACCTCATCTCATCATACCCTTTCTCCTCGCTCCCTCGCAGTTTCCGCCGCCGGAGCCCGCGCACACTACAACAGATAAGATCACTGCCGGCCGCGCTCGACCTCGAGCTATCCCGCGCCGCCGTCACGCATTGTCGTCGCATCTTCGTTTCTCTCATTGAGGGCTGTGGAACAATACTCAAGCCGCACCTCTCATCACCCTCATTTCGGACATCAATCTCTTCGGTAAGCCCCTCCCAATCATCCAATTGAGCCTCGCAATTTTTTCAATTTGACTTGGATCGGATCTGGATCAACCCGTAAATTACCTTTCCGGTATCGTCAAATCAAGCCGCTTCGGTAGTCCTCAGCTCCTTCAAGCACCTGATGCGTAGTCGCAATTCATCCCCGCACCTTTTTCAACCATCAAACTTTATATAAGATCGCTCGCAAGCTTTTCAACCTAGATCCGTTCCACCTTGTTTTTTCCGCTTGTCTCATTAACATCCGGAAAACCCTCTTTTTCCAGCTATTTTCTTCGCAGTAAAAGTATGGGAAACCATCCATGTTCGCCCAACCCACCTCCATACGTAAGTAATTAATAATTTACTCAACCTCATCTGTAACCCGGAAAATCCTCCACACTTAACATCGTAGCGCATTATCCGGGTATTATTTTAGCCTTCGCATTGTCTCGATATTCCCAGACTCGGATAATCTGATACTCCGAATCTTACTCCATACATCTCTTGTCCCTTGCAGGTCAACTCCATGGCTCCGAAAAGACAGGGAAGGCACCCGGCTCCGACCAAGACCCCTCAAACCACTTCTGCCAACTAGGGTCGGTCTTTAACGACAAAGGCCAAGCTGGAAGGAATGGCCGAATTAGGAATTCTTCCCTCTCAAAAGGAGATACATTGGAGGGCTCCTGGCGATGAAACCAGTCCTACTCCTGCCGGGAATGAGGTAATCTGTTTTACCGAGCACGTGACCCGGGGATTTCGTCCTCCGGGTCACCCTTTCTTCCGGGAAATCTTAAGCCACTACGGCCTCCGGGTGTTCGACATAGGGCCTAACTCTATGCTGAATATTACCCATTTCATAGTCTTGTCCGAATCTTACTTATGCATTCCGCCAAGCCTGGATCTTTTTATTGAGTTATTCCAATGCGAGCTGTGTCGTGAGAGCGATGACGGAGCTCTTCTTACCTGTGGCGGGGTATCTATCCAGCGCCGCAAGCACTCACTAATGCCAACTCTTAACTTGAACTCCCACGTCAACAACTGGCAACTATCTTTCTTCTATTGCCACGACACTTCTCCGGATGGTGAGAGGAAATTACCGGGTTACTCGGAGAGCCTCCTTGAACCCTCCGAGTCTTTTAGCGCTTTTGCACCCGAGCCTGATAGGGAAGCCATTCAGCCCTTTTTGACCAAACTAGCAGCCCTCTCAGCCCATGGCCTTCTTGGGCTTAATCTAATAAAGACTTGGGTAGATTTCCGGGTTCAGCCCAACTCCATTCGTTCGAAGTTGCTACACGAGTACTCGGGTCACATCACGGACTCCCTCCGCTACTCCACCAAGAACTTCCCTGCTGGCAACACCAACAAGACCATCAAGGGTTTCCTGATGGAGAGGCTAGACGTTATAAAGAACGGTACCGGGTTACCCCCGTTTACTCGGGAGAATCCTGCTCCAGCGGTAAGACCTGACCCCCTTTTTCTTGTTTCAGCACATTTATCCGCTATAGTCTCTAACCATTGCTTGCATTTACTTGTTCACAGGCTGACGATCCCTTCTGGAAGGTCGAGAACTCTCCTCCCTCCCAAGACCCCGAAGGGGAAAACGAGTCCATTGATGACGACGAGGGTACTCTTTCATAACCTTTATATCTGCCTTTCATCTGTGCCACCTTTCTTACCACTCGTCCTTTCTTATCTGATACTTACTCGGCTTTCAGGGTCAGAGGACGAAGAGGAGGAAGAAGAAAATGACCCGGAAGCCACCGAGTCTGACCAAGAACCCCCAGTTGGAAGCAAAAGGAAAGCTAGAGGGGTAGTTGAAAAGGTTCCCTTCTCTTCCATGTCTTGTGCGCCTTACTCCTTTGCCACTATGCGTGAACTTAATGTGCGATTATCACATTCACCCTTCTTGAAGGACCCTTTCCCGACTAAACGTAGGGTGACCCGGAGTTCTCCGGGGGATGATCCCCTTAACCCGGGTATCTCCACCTCACCCGCTCGTCGAGCCAGCACCCCTCCAGCTCAACCTTCCCAATCTCCTCAACGTCATCCATCTTCTAGTCATCCACTTGCCGGGCAATTTCGCGTACCGCAGCCAGTGCTTTTACCAACGTCATCCGCCTCCAGCTGCGAGCTTCCCCCGGACTATGCTGTGAACACCGGGTAAACTACCTTTGCTTACATTCTCTCGCACTTGTTATCTTTGTTTTTTCCATACATTCCACTAATCAATGTCTCCTTTTTTCCTTTCAGCGCCACAGTTACGCTGAGTGACCCGGATATTCCTGAAGCAGAAAGGCAGGGAGAGGAGAAGCCGAGTAATAACATGGACATTGAGGTTGAGGACGAGGCCGAGGACGGAAATAAAGAAGACCCTTTTAAGGACCCACCTCCACCAAAAACTGCATCACCCCAGCCCTCTGAGGAGGTGGATGAAGATATCATTTTGGAGACCAAGTCGGGTTCTCCTAACCCAGACACTCAAATGGTCCGGGTTTCGACCCCCAGACCCGGAGCAACCCTTCAACAGGAAGACCAATCTTCCGGCCCTTCTCGACTTCGCCCTGAAGACATGACCTTTGCGCAAATGCTAGATGCCCTCCATACCTTGAAGGGTGATGAAGAAAACATACTGGACGCCTTAATAACCAAGCACGAGGTAATCCCGAGTAGTACCAATTGTTTCCACACATAGTCCCCAAGTTCCGAGTAAATTACTAGGTAACTTGCTTGGAACTTTGTATAATGTTTCTGGCTAATCCCTCTTCATGCTTCCTTACAGGACTATGTTTCACAGTTGGAGAAGAAACTGGCCAAGTCCACCAAGCGTATTGAAAAAGAAACGGCCCTTCGTGAAGCTGCGGAGACTGAAGCTCGCAGGTGCCAAAAAATGACGAAAAGGTACAGGAAAAGGGCTCACAAGGCTAAGGACAAACTGACAACACTTTCCGTGCAAATTGCTGACGTTTATCGTACCGCGACCGGTAGGATTTTTGAATTTCACCTTTTCTATGACCCGGATTTCTTTGATATGAACCACTGTACTTGCTTACTTATTATCTTTGCTCCTTTTGCCCCTTTAGCAGGCCCAAGTGATGCTGCCCCCGAAGAAGATGACGCTGCTAAGCTAAAAACCATCAAAAATACTCTTCGCCAACTTTGCGGCGGAGTTAGCTGGATACTTGATGAGTTGCGACTGCCGGGTGTTAGGCCAGATAATATGAAGAGATTACTGGAATTCTGCTCCACGATCCCCGAGTGGATTTGGCACTGGAAACGGTCCTCCTGCCGATATGGGGTAACCCGGGGGCTCGCATTGGCTAAAGCCTACGCTCCCAAGCTAGAGCTGGCCAAACTTATGAGCGGA
The DNA here is from genome assembly GCA_028641055.1 of Alopecurus myosuroides. NCBI lineage: Eukaryota > Viridiplantae > Streptophyta > Magnoliopsida > Poales > Poaceae > Alopecurus > Alopecurus myosuroides. Next base: position 471,130,758 of record CM054057.1, on the reverse strand, counting down.
TTTCCAGAGTTCAACTTGGATGGGTCCAAGTTTTTGCCAAAGGACTTCAAGGCTATTCAGAAAGAAGTCCGTCATCCGGCTAGCGTTATCGCTGATAGCTTAGAGATTGATGTGATTCTCCCTGCTTATGATGCTAATGACAAGATTGTCAAGGCGAACCGCCCCCAACCGTTCGATATGCTTGCCCGTTGGAGGGAGGAGGCAATCAAGATAAGGGACGAAGCTGCCAAGAAGGCCGATGCCGACTCTGCTCCTGCCACTTCGCAACCCGGGACTGCTACTGATCCGAGTGGCGCCGCCACCACCAGTGGCAACAAGGGCAAGGCCAAGATGGATCCTGCAGCTTGAAGTAATGAATATCGCCTGTCATTCCATATGCGTCAGTCGGCAAAGCGTCATTAAAACAGCTTTATTATTTGTTTTAAGCGGAGCGCCTGTGCTCTTTTGATACTTTAGGGTTTTTGTAATATTTTTGCTTATACTCCCGATGCACTTTGCGCCCCTTTGGGCTTTTGATTAATGTGTCTTTGCACCCGCTTTTTCTTGATACCCACTTACTTTATTCTTGATACCTTGTACTTTTACCCCTTCCTTTTTTTTTATGCTTTCCTTGGCGAGACCCGACCTCCGGGTTTCGTTGACATCTGGGGAACGGGCTTTCACCCGGATCCCCAAGCCCCCGAGACCCGGATTCATGGCTCGTTGGAATTTTATCGGCTGGATTACGCTGTTTCTTCTTCAGAGCTCCCAAGTCCCCCAGTCCGGGTTTCCGCGACTGGGACACGTGATTGTTTCTTTTCAAGGAAACGAATCGCCTGTCGCTAAATGCCCAAGACTTCAGGACAGCTTTTTATGATGTTTGAAGCTATGCTTGATAATCGTTGAGTTTCCGGCTGCTAGCCTTATACTCTGCATAACTTGTGGTTTAGATGACCCTTTCAACTACCTTGTACTATAAGCCGGCTTTCGCGTGGATACCATGTTGTTACATCAATACGAAAACGGGGTCAAGCGAGTCCCGTTTGGGTCTCATGACCGACATTAATCGTAAGCGAACGAATCATGCCACTTTGTTGCGAGTCACATCGAGCTTAAGTAAGAATAGCCGAGAAATTTGGACTTCTTTGTCCGGTTATAAGATTGTAGCCGCACTCGTTTTTTCGAGTGACGGCCCCTATAACTCATTGGCATCAAGGCCGGGTCTTTTTTTTTTTTTTTGAGTTTGCAGCTGTGCTTATAGGAGCAACCAGCCCTCAAGACCTGAATATGCACACCGTATAAATGACAATTGCCTCTTTTCCTGATAATCTCCTTTTTATTTGATATGAGAAAATTAGGCCAACAAGCCGCCTCATTAAAAACCCATCCAGTCCCCAAGGGTGCCCCGGATAGGAAAAGAGTGCGTCTGAAACCTGCTGCCTGTTACATCGTTTTCTACTAAGTATAGTACGGACGTAGCTGAGCCACGTTCCATGGTCTATCTCTCTCTTGCATAGGTGCAGTAGTGTGAGCAGTGTCGTTGATTGTGGCCGATTCTTCTCTTGCATCTATCAAGTAATATGACCCATTATGCAGACTTCGGCTTACGATGAAAGGTCCTTCCCATGGTGGCGATAGTTTGTGCTTTCCCTCGTTTGTCTGAACCAAGCGCAGGACCAAGTCTCCCTCTTGGAAGACCCGGCTTTTCACCCGCCGGCTATGATATCTTCGCAAGTCCTGCTGATATATGGCTGATCTTTCCAAGGCTTGCTCCCTTTGCTCTTCTAACATATCCACGGCGTCTTGCCGAGTCTTCTCGTTCTCCACTTCGACATAGGCTGTCACTCTTGGTGAATCATGAATGATGTCGCTTGGTAATACTGCTTCCGCGCCGTAGACCATGAAGAAAGGTGTCATCTGGGTGGATCGGTTGGGTGTAGTATTGATACCCCAGACCACGGAAGGAAGTTCTTCAACCCATGCCCCAGCGGCCCTGATACAAGGAACCCTCAGTCGTGGTTTCAATCCACGAAGTAGCTCTTGGTTTGCCCTCTCCACTTGCCCGTTGGCTTGCGGATGTGCCACTGATGCTACATCAAGCCTGATTCCATTGCTGCCACAAAATTTTTCCATCTCTCCAAGGGACATGTTGGTTCCATTATCGGTAATTATGCTGTGGGGGTATCCAAACCGGTATATAATTCTTTTCAGGAACTTGACCGCTGTGGCCGCTTCGCAATTGGTGACTGGCATAACCTCCACCCATTTGGTAAACTTATCAACAGCCACTAAAAGGTGCGTCTTCTTGCATGGTGACATATGGAAGGGGCCAACCATGTCCATACCCCAAACAGCGAATGGCCAAGTTAATGGGATGGTCCGTAACTCCATAGCCGGCACATGAGTTTGGCGAGCGTACCTTTGACATCCGTCGCACCTTGCCACTATCCGTTCCGCGTCTGCTAGGGCTGTGAGCCAGAAGAACCCATGCCGATAGGCCTTGGCCACAAGGGACCTTGTGGACGCATGATGCCCACAATCACCTTCATGGATCTCCTTAAGGATCTGTCGGCCTTCTTCTGGTGTCACACAGCGCAAAAAGACTCCTGCTGCACTTCTCTTGTACAACTCCCCATTGATAATAGCATATCCTTTTGCCCGCCTCAGGATTTGTCTTGCTAGTACCTCCTGTTCTGGTAGTTCGCCCCGTGACAAGTAGGCCAGATATGGCTCTGTCCACTCGGGAATGTCACGTATTGTAGCCACGAGCTCCACATCCGGGTCTCGATTTGCTAGTTCTTCTTCAGACTCGGATTTAACTGATGGTCGCCATAGCTCGTCCAGGAAAACATTAGGTGGAACCGGCTCCCTGCGCGAGCCGAGTCTAGCGAGTGCGTCTGCTGCCTCGTTTTTTCTTCTGTCTATGTGCTCCACTTCATACCCGGAGAAACACCCGGCAACCCTATCAACCTCCCTGCGGTACGCTGCCATAGTGGCGTCCTTCCTATCCCAGGTTCCTGATACCTGCTGCACCACGAGATCCGAATCTCCAAAGCATCGTATCCTTTTAATGTTCATCTCCTTGGCTACCTTTAAGCCATGCAACAGAGCCTCATACTCGGCCACGTTGTTTGAACAATCGAAGTGAATCTGCAGCACGTAACTTAGTTTATCCCCCTTTGGTGATGTCAGCACCACTCCGGCTCCTGACCCCTCGTACTGCTTTGATCCATCGAAGTGCATGGTCCATGACTCGGAACTTGGAACTGCGGTAACCATTCCAGTGTGCGTCCAGTCGTTAATGAAATCAACCAAAGCCTGTGACTTGATTGCCGATCTGGGCTCGTAGCTGATATGATAATCTCCCATCTCTATTGCCCACTTGGCTATTCTTCCCGTTGCATCCGAGTTTCTGATGATATCCGACATTGGTATTGAACTAACCACTGTTATGGGATGTTCTTGGAAATATGGCTTCAACTTCCGGCTGGCCATAAAGACCCCAAACACCAACTTTTGCCAATGTGGGTAACGCTGCTTCGCTTCCGATAACACCTCGCTGACATAATAAACCGGCCTCTGGACCGGGTAACCTTTCCCATCTTCTTTGCGTTCCACGACAACTACTGCGCTGACGGCTCGGGGACCGGCTGCCACGTATAATAACATAGGCTCTTTAGGGCCCGGCGCCGCTAGTACTGGCGCTTCAGATAACTGCTTCTTTAGTGCTTCAAACGCCTCATCTGCCTCCTGATCCCATACGAACTTATCTGATTTCCGCAAAAGCCGGTACAAGGGTATTGCCTTTTCTCCAAGCCTGGATATGAACCGGCTCAAGGCTGCTACGCAGCCCGTGAGCTTTTGAACGTGCTTCAAATTTTCCGGTTTCTTCAAACTCTGGATGGCCTTGATTTTATCCGGGTTTGCCTCGATTCCTCTCTCGGAGACTATAAAGCCGAGTAACTTCCCGGCCGGAACTCCGAATACACACTTCGTTGGGTTAAGCTTCATCTGATACCTTCTCAAGTTTTTAAACGTTTCCTTTAAATCATCAATAAATGTCTCTGCCTTCCGGGTCTTAATAACCACATCATCCACATACGCGTGCACGTTGCGCCCAATTTGATCCTCGAAGCACTTCTGAATACACCGCTGGTAAGTTGCACCCGCGTTTTTCAATCCAAACGTCATGGTTTTGTAACAGAAGGCCCCAAAAGGGGTTATGAATGACGTTTTCTCCCAATCCTCCCTCTTGAGTTTAATCTGGTGGTACCCCGAATATGCGTCCAAAAAACATAGCAAGTCGCTTCCGGCGACCGCGTCTATGATTTGGTCTATTCTTGGCAGCGCGAACGGATCCTTTGGGCAATGTTTGTTGAGGCTCGTGAAATCGATGCACATCCTCCATTCATTTGTCTTTTTCATCACAAGCACCGGATTTGCTAACCAGTCGGGGTGAAATACTTCCATGATAAAGCCTGCGGTTAATAGTCGCGCGATTTCCTCACCTATAGCTCTTCTCCTTTCCTCGTTCATTTTTCTCAAACCTTGCTTCACAGGCCTGGCCCTGGGATCCACATGCAAACTGTTCTCTGCCAACTCGGTGGGGATACCCGGCATGTCGCTGGGTGTCCAGGCAAACACGTCCGCATTTGAGCGTATGAACTCCACTAGAGCCTTTTCTTGCGCGCTTTCCAAATTGGACCCTATAGTGAACTGCTTGGTGGGGTCTCCTTCCACAAAATCTACTTTCTTGGTGTCTTGAGCCGCCTTAAATTTTACTCTTTCGTCCTCAGAATCTGGTCTTCTCAATGCTGTGCCATCATCCGGATCCACCTGAGACCGGTAATATTTAAGTTCTTCCTTTCTGCAGGCTTGCTCAGCCATTACCGAATCTCCCTCATCGCACTCTGCTGCTATATCCCGGTTTCCATGGATAGTGATGGTCTGCTTGGGGCCTGGAATTTTTAACTGCAAATATACATAGCACGGCCTAGCCATGAACTTAGCATAAGCCGGCCTTCCGAACAATGCGTGGTAAGGACTGTGCAACCTGACCACCTCAAACGTGAGCCATTCTACCCGATAGTTATCTACTGACTCTCCGAAGGCTACTTCCAATGTAATTTTTCCTTCGGGGCGCGCCGAATGACCCGGCACGATTCCATGAAAAACCGTCGAACTTTTCTGTAGCTGAGATTCTTTGAGGTTCATGCGCAAGAAGGTTTCCCAATATAGGATGTTGATGCTGCTCCCTCCGTCCATCAATACCTTTCTCAATTCATAACCATTGACCTGTGGCGAGACTACTAATGCCAGGGTTCCGGGGCGCTCTATTCCTTCCGGATGATCCCTTCTGCTCCACGTTACCTCTTGCTCTGCCCATCTCAAGTATCCCGGAGTGGCCAAGGAAACTGAATCCACTGTCTGTTTTAACGCCTTTTTGTCCCTGTTGGAAGTCCCTGTAACATGCACATGATATTGTCCTTCTAAATTGAGCGTACGTACCATACCGATGAAGATGCTGATTTGGCCAATCGACACCGTGGATCCGGATTCGAGGTGATCCGGCTCCAACTCCCACCCGGAATTGTCCACTATCTTTTCTCCTTCGTCATTGGAGTAGATCTCGCCGACGACAAAGTTCTTCATGTTCTTCCGAGCTTCTCCCGTGATGTAAACACCTTTGGACGCAGGCCCCACGGTGGGCGCCAACTGTCGTGGGATAATCACGGCAGATGTTACCTGGGGTAACTGATCTTGGGGCAAGTCGACACAGGTATTCGGGAGAGGGTTTAGCTCAAAGGAAGACATAACGGAAAGCAATATAAGAACCGGAAATTTACTCGCCGGATCTCAATACGAATTATGCTGGATACTCGATAACAGGTGTTACAACTATGACTTGAATCTCTGGCAAACTAAACCTAGGGGCCGGTTTATAAAGCACCCGTACACCCCTAACTTGCCCTTCAAGGCACATCATGAGTCCTACTCGAACTCCACATACAAACCCTAACTTCCCTTACCGCAGCCCACAATCCGGGTTACGAATCTTACAAGCCTTTGGGCCTTCCGGTAATCTCTTTACCCCTAGCCGGATATCGCTCAGCACACCTCGGGCCGGATTATATCTTGAAGTAGGCCTACCGGGTTACTATCCCCCCATCACTGCTGTCGCCGCAAAACAGCTCGCTGTGCCGCGGTAGCCCGGTCAGAAACACAACACTGCAGGAGCAGGCTATCAAGCCACTAAAGCTCAGAGTAAGAGGCAAGGAGGAAACATTGCAGGGCCTTCTCGGCAGCAGGACACTCAGCCTACTCGGCAAGGGGCGCAGCAACCAGCGGCAGCGCAGCCGCGTGCAGCTGTGCAGGCAGTCAACCTGGTTGTGCAACCCGCAGCGGTGGAGCAAGACCGCTATGATGATGGTTACTTGGCCATGGGGCTGGCCGGGTACGCTGACCCAAGAAACATCGCTGATCGTGTGGGTGACCGCATATTGGAGCCCAGCGATGCAAGGTACAAGCTGGACCAGATTAATCTGTCCGCGCAGCTCGAGAACAAGGGGCCACCTGGCCCAGAATGCTTTGGTCATCGTATCATGGATGAGCCATCTGTGAACCACTTTCAGCTGGCCAGGGGGACCAAGTGCTACAACGACAACACCAAGCCAGAAGACTGGCTGAGTGACTACGTCACGGCCGTGCACATTGCAGGCGGCAATCGGAGATGGGCTGTGCGGTATGTTCCGCAGATGCTGGAAGGTCCGGCTAGAACTTGGCTCAACAACCTGCCCAAGAACAGTATCAACTGCTGGCTCGACTTCTCGGAAGCCTTCATCAGCAACTTCACCAGCACCTACAAGAGGCCGAATAGGCCGCAGTAGCTGTCCGCTTGCAAGCAGCGAGAAGAGGAAACTAACCGCGAGTATCTTACTGGGTGGAGCACCTTGAGGAACACCTGTGAGGGTGTGAATGAGGCTCATGCCATTACTTGGTTTGCCCAGGGGTGCAGGCATGGCAGCATGTTGTGGCAGAAGCTGCAGAGAGAGATGTCGAGTACGCTCGCCGAGACGATCAAGATTGCAAATATGTATGCACTCGGTGACCCAACTCAGCCTCTGCTCGATTCTCCTGAGCCGAGAAGGAACTACAACAACAACAACAAGCGCAATGATTTCCGCAACAAGCGCAGAGGTGACCGGATTGATACTCGGTATGATCCAGAGGAGGTGAATGCTGTGACCACGGCTGCTGGGAGTAGCCAAAGGCAAAAAACTGCTGGAGCCCAATACAGGCAAAACCAGAATCAGGGCCAAGGCATCAAGAAACCTTACACTGCTCCTCAGCAGAGTAGCGGCAACTCGGATGCAGCTCCGAACTTCATCTTTGCGAACATGAAGGATGGGCCATGCAGCTTCCATACTCGGCATCCGACTAGGCCAGCCAACCACACTACTCGGCAGTGCAGCTGGTGGGAGCGCATCAAGAATGAAGACTTGGCCCCTCCTCCTCCTCTGCCGGCTGCGAATGCCAATGTGCAGCCTATTCGGGCAGCTGTTCCCAGGCCTGCAGCGTTTCCGAGAAGAGAGAATGTGAATTAGGTGGCTTTAGGAGCCAACCGCAACTACAACTACGACAACCGCAACCGCAACTTCTACACCCGCAACAACCGAGGCAACAACAACAACAACAACAACAACAACCAAGGCAACAACAACAACGGCAACAATGGTGGTGGAGACCGCAACCAGTACCAGGAGCATCATGAGAGCTACATGATCTTCGTCACCGAGCCAGTCGACAAGCAGTCGCAGCGCAGGCGCGCAATGGAGGTGAACGCCGTGATCCCGGCTGTGCCTCACTATCTGCGCTGGTGCGACCAGGAAGTGACTTGGTCCAAGGATGATCACCCTAAGGTGATGCCCAATCTGGGTAGCTATGCTCTAGTGGTGGATCCCACCTTCCTGGGACCCGAGAAGAACGTCCGTTTCAGCAAGGTGCTGATTGACAACGGCAGCAACATCAACATCATGTATCTGGACACACTGAAGAAGCTCGTCCTTGCCGAGAACATGCTGCTACCCAGCAAGACCACATTCCATGGAATTGTGCCGGGAGTATCTTTGTCTCCAATCGGCCGCATCTGGATGGATGTCCTATTCGGCACCAGGGAGAACTGGCGCACCGAGTGCGTTCAGTTCGAGGTGGTTGATCTTCAGAGCCCCTACCATGCCCTTCTCGGTAGGCCAGCCCTCACCAAGTTCATGGCTTCAACCCATGCTACTTATCTGAAGATGAAGATACCTGGTCCCAATGGAGTCATCACCATATCGGGTGATTACAAGAGGTCTTTGGAGTGTGCCTCTGCTAGTTCTCAGCTGGCGGAATCCATGGTCATTGCGGCCGAGAAGAAGAAGATGTACGAGGTGGTGGCTATGGCGCAATCCGCGCAAGGTGGTGCGCCTGGCATGCCGAGTTCCCAGTACGGGACTGCGTTCCAGGAGTCCCAGGAGACAAAGAAGATCCAGATTGACCCTGAGTTCCCAGACCGTGTTGCCATCATTGGCGCAGGGTTGGGAGAGAAATCCGAAAGCGAGCTCATCCACTTCCTCCGTGAGAATCGAGATGTCTTCGCATGGTCCAATTAGGATCTGTCGGGTGTCCCGAGGGAGTTGGTTGAGCACTCGCTACATGTGCGGCATGATGCCAAGCCGGTTAAGCAGGCTATGCACCGCTTTGGTGATGAGAGGAGGAAAGCTATCGGTGATCAGATCACCAAGTTGCTGATAAGCAACTTTATCATGGAGGTGTTGCATCCGGACTGGCTAGCCAACCCGGTGATGGTTGAGAAGAAGAAGGAGGACCCCAAGGCCGACACCGCATGGCACATGTGCGTCGACTACACCGTTGAACAAGGCCTGCCCCAAGGATCCATTTCCGCTACCCCGCATAGATCAGGTGATCGATTCCACTGCTGGTTGAGAGCTTTTGTCTTTCATAGATGCCTACTCTGGTTTTCATCAGATAGCTCTCAACCCTGATGATCAAATAAAGACTGCTTTCATTACCCCGTACGGGGCTTATTGCTATCGTGTCATGTGCTTTGGGTTGCGGAATGCTGGGGCTACCTATCAGAGATGCATGCAGAAATGCTTGCATGACCAAATTGGCAAGAATGTGCAGGTGTACGTAGATGGCATTGTCATCAAAACGAATAAAACACATCCTCTGCTTAGTGACATTGAGGAAACATTTGCCAACTTGCGCAAGTACAAAATGAAGCTGAATCCGACTAAATGCACCTTTGGCGTCCCGGCTGGCAAGCTACTCGGCTTCTTGGTATCCAGTCGGGGCATTGAGGCCAATCCTTCAAAGATAAAAACTATAGAGAGCATGTCTTTGCCGAGATCCCTGAAGGATGTGCAGAAATTCACTTGATGCCTGGCTTCTCTGAGCCGCTTCCTGGGCAGAATGGGCGAGAAAGCCTTGCCTTTGTATCAACTCATGAAGAAGAGTGAAAAGTTTGTCTGGACACCGCAAGCTGATGTGGCATTCAAGGAGTTGAAGGCCATGCTGGGTAGCGCTCCCATCTTGGCTAGTCCGCTACCCAAAGAGCCAATGCTGCTGTACATTGCGGCTACCAACCGAGTAGTTAGTGTGGTGATTGTGGTGGAACGAGAAGAGGAAGGCAAGACTGTGCAGCGGCCAGTGTATTACCTGAGTGAAGTGCTATCCAACTGCAAGCAAAATTACCCGCACTACCAAAAGATGACTTACGGCGTGTACCTGGGTGCCAAGAAGCTGAAGCACTATTTCCAAGAGCATCCCATCACGGTGGTGAGTTCCGCTCCCATCTCGGACATCATGGGCAACAAGGATGCAAGTGGCAGAGTAGCCAAGTGGGCGATCGAGCTAGCCGCGTACACTCCCTTGTACGCGAGAAGAGAAGCCATCAAGTCACAGATCTTAGCAGATTTCCTAGTGGATTGGGCTGAGGTGCAGTATGAACCTCCCTTGCCGGAAACCAACTACTGGAAGATGCATTTCGATGGCTCCAAAGTAAAACAAGGCCTTGGTGCTGGCGTGGTGCTCACGTCACCCAAACGAGATCAACTCAAATATGTGCTGCAGATTCACTTAAGGCATCCAACAATGTGGCTGAGTATGAGGCCGTGGTACACGGCTTGAGAGTAGCCAAGGAGGTTGGCCTTGCAGCGCATCATCAGTTATGGCGACTCGGACTTAGTGGTGCAGCAAGTATCTGGTACCTAGGATGCTCTGGATGCCAACATGGCGTCATATCGGTTTCTGGTGCAAACCATGACAGGGTTCTTTGAAGGATGTGAGTTCCAGCACATACACCAAGCAGAGAACGACGCAGCTGATGAGTTGTCCAAGTTTGGGTCTTCTCGGCAGTTCATCCCGGTTGGGATTGCCTTGGAGCATGTCGCACCCGGACTTCTAGAGGATACTCACAGCCCGCTAAACAGTAGGTAAATGGCTTACGGGGCATACCGGCACCCGCGTCTCAATATGAGCAGGCCAACACGTAAACGTGTGACAACCATTCTCTACTATCCATCGTCTGCGTAAACCATCCCATAGAAATCCGACTACTTCCATTGACATACTTCATAAACATTCACACATGGTACGTCAACGGCATTTGAACAAGTGATATCACAACATATCTCTAAGACACAAAAGATTGAAATAAGTTGCAAATAGCTCTCACTAGAGCATAGATAGCAAATACAATCATCCAGAGGACACATGTCCCAACAATTCATCATTACATCACAGCGGAAGCATCCAAAGTGTCTGAGTACAGACAATATCCAAAAAGGCCTAAGAGGCCGGAAACGAAAAGACGGAGCCCATCCACGATGTCTCGGATCCTGCCCGGGTCCGCTATCTACTCGTCAGCAGCCTCGTCATACTCCATGTAGTAGCCACCATGGGGATCCTCGGAAACGTAGTCTGCGGAAACCACCGCCCCAAAGGGGTCAGTACAGACAAGTACTGGCAAGCAAGACTCACAAGATACCAAAGTGTACCCGGCAACACCAAGTACAGATGCTTTGGGTTCAATGGAGGAATAGGTGATACAAAAGTGCGGCAACAGGCTGCTCTAACCAACTACAGAAACACGCTACAACTTCCGGCTAAAAGAAGGGGATAAGATAGCGTATCGGAACCAACTACCACTATCCTCAAACAAACCCATCCTGGATCTCGCCCCTTATCCAAAGAAGCAATCCGAGGATAACTCACTCAGTTGGATTAATGAAGGTTCAAGTTATTGTGTCAATAAGCCTATTACTAGTCAAATTAGTATTAATTAGGTGTAATTTGTCTAATCCTTGTTAGCCAGCCCTATCACCAAGTCATCCATAACCGCGGACAACACGGCTTCTCGAGAAGATTTAACCCTGCAGGGGTGCACCAATTTGGCCGTACACGTAAGAATACCCCGCCAGACGGGGATCAAACCCACCAAGCGAGGCACTCAACACAACCCAACTCTTCTTCGCATCAAGCCCAAAGAACCACGTGCTGTGCGTGCGCGGCTAATCGAGCCCCCACGAAGAAAAGGGGGACCCTCATAGCACTGGAAGACCACGCCGCCCTAAATGCCGACTACAAAAGTTTCCACCCTGGCCTCGGGTTCGTACCTGCATATGAGTGCATCAAATGGAAAGCCCGAACTAAGTGTGGCGATTTGGACGAGATGCGAATCGAATCAGAGTTGCGGGGGGCGCCCATACACGCTTCCCACATGCGGTTAGCGCGCTCAACATGGATCCAGAGGACAAGAACTTTTCCTGAGTTCGACACTAGCAGGCCTCAAAACCATACCCGGCCTCCTGCCAGTGCCTTATCATCATAATTAGCATTACCTCAAACATTAACAGGTTGTTGTTTAACATCGAGCCCCCAGAACATAATAAATATGGTAAAAGAAATACGGACATCAGACTCGAGCATAAACATCCCTAAGCATGCTAGTAAGACACAGGCAACAAGCAATGGGGTTATAGGTGTGGAGGATAGGCTATTTCAGGGTTACCGGATAACATGTGATAGGATCGGAACACAAGCAACGAATCTTAAGGCTAGCAGAATAGACAACAGAAAGTATCGATATCCAGTGTAGAAAGGACACAATGGTTCATGTGAGTGAATACTTGCCTGCAAACTCAGTAGCCTGGTACTGGGCTAACTCCTCAAGTAGTGTCGTAAACCTCGTCTGTCTCAACGTCGTCGTCTATTCGAGAAGAAGCAAACAAACAACGCAGAAAGACAAACAATCAATAACATGGCATAATGCACAATCATGGAATGATGCATGACAATTTAACTGATGCATCAAAAGATAAACTAGTTGACATGGTAACATAATTAAATGGACCCATATGCAATTTGGATTGCATATGGAAAAGCCCATGAATTAAGGTTGAATTAAATGATATACCAATAATCATCATGTGAAAGTTGATTAACATGATGCATGGATGAGGAAAACAAAAAGAAAACAACAATAGATACAATTTGAAAAGGTGTTTACCAAGTTTGAAATTTTATTTATCAAGTTATGAAATTTTGGGCTTCTTAAAGGAGTTACACAAGCATTTGTTGTTTTCACCAATTTTAATTGTTCAAAATAAATAACAAAGTTCATACTTGGAAAGAACACAAAATTTTGGGTGGAATACATGTTTCATTTGTGGAAAAGGAATTAAGATAAATTAATTATGAATTAAACAAGTTTAAACAAGATTTAAATGAATTTAATTCATTTATGAAATTATTGGAATTTTTATTTGTTCAAAACATTAAATAAAATTCATATTTGGAAAGATTTTAATTTTCTGGTTTGAAAACATATTTTATATGTTCAAAAGAATTTAATTTGACCAAGTTATGAATTTAGCAATTTTAAATGATTTAAACAAGGATTAAATTATTTAACCAATTTTAATTATTCAAAACAGGAAACAAAGTTTATATTTGGAAAGGTGGTTCAATTTTGCATGGAAAACATATTTTATATGTGACATTTGAATTAAATTTGAATTAGTTATGAAATTAACCAAATTTGAAATGAGTTGTTTGAATTTGAATTTTGAAAACATTTGAAATGTTCAAAACAGAAAACAAACTGCATATTTGGAAAGTTTATTTTATTTAGAGTGGTTTACATGTTTTACATTTTGAATTTGGATGAGTTTTGCAATTTTTATAGGGGTTTGAAAACTAGGGACTATTCTGTAATAAAACAGGGACTTAAATTAAAAGAAAAGGGCCCAGATTTGGTTTCCACATCGCAGTGACCCAACCTGGGCCACTGACAGCGGGTCCTGGCCACCGTGGCGCTTAGGTGGCAGTGTGTGCGTGCTGACTGGGCTCGCAGAGCCACAGACAGGTGGGCCTGGGCGAGGGATTTATTCCCTAAAAAGATTGCGCGCGGGGGGCTCGAACCCACGACCTCGCGGGTGTGTGCGCTGCGCAGTGCCACTGCGCTGTGCTCGATTTCTTGTCAGGTTAGGGGGGCGTGGGGGGTATAAGGTTCAGTCGCGTGCGTTAACTGAAACTGAAACTGCAAGTTTCAGTTTGCTGAAACTGCACCGAACGGAGGCAGTCGCCGGCGGCGAGCTGCTGCTGCTCGTGGTTGCTGTTCGGGTGCGTACAAGGGAGGCGTGCTGGTGCGTGCAGGAGGAGAAAAGAGAGAGGGAGCGAGAGGTGCTCACCGAGGGAAAATAGGAGGGAGCAGGGCGTGCTCGTGCTCGACGGCGACAGGGACAGGGATGGAGATGGCGGCGGCGATCCGGGGGCTCTCAGCCCCTGCTGTTGTGTCGAGGAGGTAGACGACGTCACGGGGAGCCGATTCCCGGCCCTAACTCGCGCGGAGGAAGTCCATGTCGACGGCGATCGCCGTAGGTGGACGAGGTGGTGCTCGGTGGTGGTTCAGAGAGGGAACAGTGGCCGAGAGGAGGGGAGAATTGGCGGCGGCGGCGGAGAGAGAGGAGGGAGAAGAACTAGGGCACGGGGGGAGGAGCTCGGCCAGATTTTTTAAGGAGGAGGAGGAGGAGCTGTGGACGTTCCCCCCCTCTGCTGTCGACGTGGACATACCCGATCCTCTGCCGTACAGAGGTAAGGGAAAGAAGAGAGGTGGGCTGGGCCTGGGGCTGGTGGGCGCAGCCCACTTGGCTGGCCTGCCTCTCCCTCTCTCTGTTTTCCTTTTTTTTTGTTTCTTCCTTTTTTTTTGCTGAAAAGAATAGCTAGGAAAAAGGAGAGAAAAGAAAGGTGTTTGGGGGTTTTAAATTTTGTAAAAAAAATTATAGGTTGATTATTTCAAAAGCCCAACTGTGCAAGTGTTTGTTTTCAAAAATTTGAATTTGGTTGCTGTTTGGAAATTTAATTGAATTTGAGTGAAACATTGGTATAATTAAATGATTGAAACTTAAGCAATTTCATAGTTGAACTTTATAGTTTATTGGAAACAAAAGATTGGTTTGATTTGAATATTTCATTTGGAAGATTGTAACAGAACAAGTATGAAACAACTATTGAAAATTGGTTTGAAATTCATACGGAAAACAAAGGAAAACAAATGGAAAACAAATGCAAAACTTATGATGACATGATGCAAAACATAATTTAACAAAAAGCAAACATTCTAAAGGTGTTTTCATACTTGGGATGTTACAGAGCATTTGAGAAAGCCATCTATCAAGCCATCCCCCAACTCGGAGTCCATCTTCGTTCCTTCGCTGCCAGGAGAGGAAGCTGTTCCCATGGAGATTGACTGGGAGGGTGCAAAAGAGAACCCGGGGACTACCGTCTCCATCCCGGGGACTGGCGCCTGCAACCCGGGGACTGTCCCTGCTTACTCGGGGACTGCCCCTCTTAACTCGGGGACTATCGCATTCATCGAGGGGGTCATTTCCGAGTACTCGGGGACTCGTAACCTTGTCCTCAACTCAGAAGAGGTAGTGGTGGCTGATCCAATGGAACTGGACGAACCAGTGTTTCCCATCCGGGAGACACCGAGTTGGGCTCTGCCCATATTATCCTTTCTAAAGGACGGCACCTTGCCGAATGATGAGGTTACCGCGAGGCAAATTCAGAGAAGATCCAAGGGCTATACTATCCTCAGAGATGTGCTGCATAGAAGAAGTCCTACTGGTGTGCTGCGGCGCTGTGTAGAGCCAGAAGAAGGAGAAGAAATTCTGGTGGAGATACATCAAGGGGAATGCGGGCATCACGCCTCTTCTCGGGCTCTGGTCAACAAGGCTTTTCGGCACGGATTCTTTTGGCTCACTGCCTTGAAGCAAGCTGAAGATATCGTGAGAAAGTGCAACGGCTGCCAAAGATTTGCAGGTAAGATTCATATGCCAGCTTTCGAGTTGAATACCATTCCCATTACTTGGCCATTTGCAGTTTGGTGTTTGGATACGGTTGGCCCCTTCAAGCCGGCTAGAGGCAACATGACTCACATCCTGGTCATGGTTGACAAGTTCACCAAGTGGATTGAGGTGAAGCCTATTTGGAAGTGCGATGGAGCCACAGCTGTGAGTTTTCTGAAGGATGTGATCCTGAGATACGGCTACCCGCACAGCATTATCACGGACAATGGCACAAACTTTGCTGAGGGTGCTTTTGCAAGGTTCTGCAGAGAGAAGCGCATTCGGCTAGATGTTGCATCTGTTGCGCATCCTGCCTCCAATGGGCAAGTTGAAACAGCAAATGGCATGGTGCTATCCGGCATAAAGCCAAGGCTGATTGAGCCACTGCTGAAAACACCTGGGTGTTGGCTAGATGAGTTGCCAGCGGTGTTGTGGAGTCTAAGGACTACCCCTAACCGGTCAACCGGCTACACACCATTCTTCCTGGTATATGGAGCTGAGGCCATGTTGCCCACTGATCTAGAGCATGACTCGCCCCGAGTAACCCTCTACACTGAGGAGCAGGCTAGAGAAGCTCGAGAAAATGACGTTGACCTGCTAGAAGAAGCAAGAGAGCTAACTCTGTCACGTTCAGCTGTTTACCAGCAAAACTTGAGGCGTTATCACAGCCGGAAAGTTAACCCGAGGGTTTTCCGAGAAGGAGACATGGTCCTTAGGCTCGTGCAGCGCACGGCCGGGATGCACAAGCTTTCCCCTCCGTGGGAAGGGCCTTTCATTGTGAGCAAGGCTCTGCACAATGATGCCTATTACCTAGTTGACGCACAGGCACCCCAGAAGTATAGGCCGGATAGAGCTGGAGAGGAATCTAAGCGCCCTTGGAATGTAGCTCTACTCCGACGTTTTCATTCATGCGCAAACTGTGTATGTATCCTCACCCGAGTTAAATTCTAGTCGACACTCCGAATTCGAACTCGGGGACTGCCCTTGCTCAAATTGTTCCTTGTGTTTACTCTGTTTTACTTTGTCTATTCGGTTGAAACACTTAGAATTTCGAAAGCATACAAAGTAGTGTGTTTAAACCCACAGGACACTCTGCGACTCTGCTGCTATCCGCAACCCGGCTTCATGGCAAGCCGGAGAAAAAGCCAAAGGGTCAATGAACACATGAAAAATTGCAAAGGGAAGGAAACGTGTGGCAACCGAATAGAGCGTTTTTTACTGTCTTTTCTTTTCGGCTAAGTGGTGGGTAGCGTTACCATGCACTTTTCTAAGTGGCTAAGTATTTGAAACTCAACTTTGAACTCTTGTGGCTCGACTACCAAAAAAGCAACAAGTTGCAGGTAAGAGCTGAGATAAAAAGGAAGAGTGGATAAAAAATGCAACTCGGGGACTTGCATAGAAACGCAACCCGGCATTAAGCCAGAGTTGCTAAAATATCAAACTGAGTTAAAAACTGAGTAGCAGCGAAATAATAAATTGTGCGGTTACATCTGCACCCGGCATCCCGGGGATCTGATAAGAGTTCAAAGTAAAAGTTTTTCAGGAGTTGTTCAGAGGGTGGTGGCAGTATTGGCCGCATCGGCGTTCTCGGCATCAGCATCAGCATTGGCAGCTTGGTCAGAGGTAGCCGTGGCGACGGAGACGAGATCTGTATTGGAAGTGGAGGTAGCAGACTGGGTCCTAAGTAGCTCAGCGGCGTCAGTTGCCACAGCAGCAGTCGTGCCCAGCTCGGGAGCCTCCTGGTTGATCACCATCTCGGTGGTGATGGTGGCCCCTTGAGCGCTGGACTACGGCTGCTCGGCATCCGCGCCGGTGGCCAACTCGGTCCCCTCGCTAGCCTGTGCCTTCCCCTTCTCGGCTGATCCTTTGGCGGCGTCTTCATCAAACATGGCCAACTCCTCACTGGGGATGTCATCATCGTCTTCTTCGTCCTCGTCTTCATGTTCGGGCTCAGTATCTGGCTCGGGGAGGCCGTCGATGTAGGTGGCGGTGTCAGCATAGGAGGCTATCTCGTAAGCCACGGCTTTCCGGCGAGTGACCCGGTCGGGATTCTTGGTCCACTTGGAGTCTTCACGCATCACGAGGACCCTGTCGAGATTGAGATTTTCGTACCAGCTGGTGATGAAGTGCAGCAGCTGATCAGCTCCTGCCCGAGCTGCAGAGGCACGCCACTTCTTCAACTCGGCCTTCACGCCGTTCAGCTTCTCGGTGATATCACTGAAGCTGTCTGGCGCGGCTTGGTCCGGCCAGAACAGATCATGCAGCTTGTATGCAGTGGACACCATGGTGGTGCCCAAGCCCTTGAGTTGGCGGAGTTGAGACTTGATGCTCAAGAGGTAATCATTTATGGTGGACTTGGTGTCGATGGGCATTCCGGAATCAGCTCGGAGTTGCCTTGCCTTTGCCAGAGCAGGAACGCTAGCAGCACGGAGATCAGGGAAGATATCTAAAAAAGAAACCAATAAGAGTTAGAAATGGAGGCAGAGAAGAGATGAAACCAGTTAGAAATGGAGGCAGAGAAGAGATGAAACCAGGTAGAAAGGTGGCAGAGAAGACAAACAGTCAGGTGCAGAGAAGAGAAAACTTACGTTCTAGATCCACTAGCAAGGCCCCCAGCTTGATTATCCAGTCCTCCCCGTCCGAGATGTGCCTATCTTCAATGCTGCGCGCATTGGCAATCTGGAGAATGAGTTGCTCGTTGTGTTTCTTCAGTAGTGAGATCTCCATCTCGAGTGTTTTTTCCCGGGCCTTGGCGGTTTTCTTGACCTCGTCCTTCTCGGCAGCCTGGTCGAGGGCATCCTGGAGGGCAGATTTCAGCTTGACCTGCATCGCCTCAAACTCCGCCCTCTCGGCGGTGCGCTCTTTCTCGAGCTATGCATCTCGGGACTGCAACTGTTGCTGCACCTCGGCAGGCGTGAGGCAGTCTTGGTGTTGCTCCCGGAATTTCTTGTATTCTTCTGCAAAGAGAACAACAGCGTCAGCAGAATAACAGAGTAAAAGGAGACACATGGGCAGAGAAGGAAGGCAACTCACCTTCGAGAGTGGTAATCTTGCTTTGGGCAGAGGCAGCAAATACCTCGCAGTCACGATGTTTTTCTATCAGTTCGTTGAGCTTGCCTGCAGAGTAGACAAGGTTATAGCAAAAAAGCAAATACGGGCGTAAACATAAAACGCATAAACCGAGACGCTAAAAGCTTACCTTCAACTTCAGAAATTTGCAGAGTGCGGTCCAAGGACAACTTTTCCACCGCATCATTGTCTTTCTTTTCGGCTTCAAGAGCCTCGATGCGGTCCTTGGCAATGCGGTGGTTCCAGAGCAGCCGACGAAACAGCTTGGTCCTCTTCAGGAGGCTATTATGTAGAAGAGAAGAGAAAAAGTCTAAGTATTTTGGAAGATTTGGCCCGGGTAGACGGCAACTCGATTCAGTTTTCGCCTACTCGGCCCAAATCTCGGGGAATGGGGGAATGGCTGAGAGGTAAAGAGCTAAAAAGGTAAAGAGGTAAAGAGGAAAATAAGAGAAGAGAGGAGGAAAAGAGAAACTGCAACTGGGAAAATGCAAAGAAAGGAGAAAACACTTACAGCATAAGTTTGCTCGATATCCTCGGCAGCTTTGCGCAGGCAGAACAGCTTCCCGGCTAGGGTGTAGGTGGGGCTGGCGATGGTCATCGGAACAGAGCCGACATCGGCCTTGTTCCAGTCGACGCGATAGTGATCGAGCGGACCCAGCTTAACGCCTTTCCACTTTGGGTTGCCATGTGCATCGCTGTCCCAAGCTGCATCCACGAACCCTACTCGGTCCAGGATCGTGGTCAGGCCCTTCGATTCAATCTCATCGTCATCTGCCTCGCGCGACGAGAGTGAGGGAACCGGTGCTGGCCCTTTGCCCTTGGACTTGGCGTCGGTCACCTTGGCCTGGCCTTCCTTCAGTGCAGACAGCTTCTTATCCCCTTTGGCCAGAGAAATCTCATGGCGCTTGGATACCTCCAGCATGTATTCTGGCCAGCTAGCTTGGGCACGGAGAACAGATCCTTCGGCAGCGCCAGCAGATCCAGCAGCAGTCGGGTTGCTGCTAGAGGTGGGCGCGCCGATTGTCAGTTGCTTGCTCTTTGCCACCTGCTTCGCGGCTGGCACAGTTGGTGGCTTGGGTGGCGGCATCTGGTCTCCAGCCTGCGCAACATTGCACGGTGGGTTCTTCCGTGTAGGTGCAGCTCCAGACTTAGCAGTCTTCATGGGGCTAGGAGCAGTGTCCGCCCGAGAAGCGGACGAAGGCACTTGCTCGGAGGTAGTTGTTGAGGCAGTCTTTGTTGCTGGAGGGATTGGCGCTTTCGGTGGAGTCGCCTGCTGGGTAGGCGGCACAGGGGGCCGGTTACCCGGCGCAGCATCTGGCTGCGCTTGGCTCTGGCGGACGGGCTCTACCACAGTCTCTTCTACCCGCTGCTCGGCAGCGGGATCAGGATGGGTGTCTGTGACTTCTTCTACCCGCGGCCCGGCCGCGGGATCGTCTTGAGCTGCAGCTTGAGTATCCTGCTGCTCGGTGGTGTCGTCTTGCCGCTCCAAGGCGGCACTGTCTTGTTGCTGGAGGTTTTCTTCATTATTTTCCCCAGTTGATGCAGCTGGGGGAGACGGCAGCGTCTCGTCATGAGCAGCATCTTGCTGCTGTTGGAGGTTGGGATCAGTGTCATCACCAGCGCCAGTGTTCTCGGCGCCGGTATCTTCTTCCACTTTCATAGGAGAGGACGCACGCGTCCTGTCTTGCTGATCTTGCTTTTCCTCGTCGTCTGAGAGATCGACGAGTTTATCAAGGTCCACGACGGCCTTCCTCTTGGGGCGAGTGGTGGCTGCAGCGACATCAGCGTCCAGTGGGACGCTGGGAGAAGGAAATAGTTCAGAGAAGCAGAAGGAGAAGAGCACAGCGAGAAGCGGTAACGAGTTGGTTTTCGGATGGAATAACTTACCCTTTGCTGGTGGGGGGTTGTCTTCTGGCGGTGGTTTTCTTTCCACCTATCTTCTTGGCTTTCTTTGGAGGAGGCTCCTGGTCACCACTGCCAACCCTCTCCCGAGTGTTGGGAGCTGACACGGATATAGGATTAACCTCCAAGGGCTCATCATCATCGTCCGCCTCAAGATCCTCTGCAGAGTAGAAGAAGAAAGGAATTCAGAAACACAGAAGGGAATCAGAGTGCGCTACTCGCGAGCAGAGAGGTGAACTTAGTCACCTTCGTCATCCTCGGACCAGTCCCGAATAGACGCATCAACTCGGGGCTTACCAGGCTGATTGGCGTGGGGGATGCAGAGGGTGTGTAAGGACCCCAGACCGGCAGTCTGAAACCCTACGTATGCATACATTCACGATCCCAGAAAGATCAGTCGTGAACAACATACAAAGTTGGCACACAGAAATACATCATCCATTACATGAATACATAAAGGTATTACACAAAAGATCACATGATCAAGTTTAACGCAACTGCCACATGGGGCAGGCAACTTATCAAACACAGCGGAAGACAAATAAAACACAACGTAGTTGAGCCCAAGTCACGCCTTAACCTACAGGCTGCTGACCCGGAGACGATCCTAGTTCGCAAAGCCGTCAACTCCGTACTTCTCTTCATAGATCTCCTTTGGAGGCTCCTTCTCCAAATCTGATAAGTAGATACCAGGGGCGAAACCATAATGAGTACATTTGAATGTACTCCGCAAGACATCCATCATGTCACTTACCAACATGCAAATATGCTTATATGGTGGAATAGGTAGGCTATAAATAGGGTTCACTATCAATGGTGTTCATATATGATGACACCACAGTTGCAGTCAGGTTTATCTGTATCTTCGTTGAAGAAGATACTTCAGAAGAAAAATAATATATAGTTTTATTTCTCTTGTAGATCTCACATGTACAAGAGGTTTTGTAAAGTTTTGTTAAAGAATATTTTCTCTTTGCAAAACTTCTTGGAATCAGTTTCCAGAATTCTTGCTTAGAGTAGAAAAGGTTTTGTTTGCAAAACACTTTGTTTTGTATAACATCATCTGGCTTTCCATCATCGACGATACCTCCACGGTATATGTTTCCATTTCCTTTCCGAACTTCACAAGTTCAACACTTCCTTTCCAAAATTCCTTTTCAAAACTCCTTTTTGAAAACATTGACACAATGCTAGCTACATGGCCATTCAACTGTCCATATCCGAGGACGCGGCTTGTTCGAAAAAGTTGTACTCTGCAGAGGTGTACTCATCCACCAGATCCAGTACACCTCCCGTGAACAATCACGGACTGTAACAACAGTATGTAAACATCAGGTATCTGATCATAACCATCCACTATGTTCAAGCTAGTATATGCCTATCTCTCAGTTGAGTTTTACCACATCCCCGGCACCGAGCTAATCCCCGCCAAGCCAGGATGCCTCAACTGATGCATCCGGAGGGAAAATTAATCCCACACTTTATATGTCTCCACGACATTCGGTTCAGAGGATCGCATCCCCTATAGCACATTGAGATAGCACACACTAATAAGAACAAACTTCAAGTTAAGCCCCTTGCCCATGTTGGGGTAGGGTGGCAGTACGGTAAAGGTTGTCCGGCGAAGACTAGGTTATGTGTCATTTTTGAAAACACCACTTTCTCAAAAATGACCACTTCCACATTCCTCCGGAGAACAAGGATCCGCCTTTTCTCCGGGTTTTTTCCGTAAAGCCTTTGTTTTGTAGAATCACAATTTTAGGGTGTCCACTTAGGGACTAATATATTTGATGGTAATAAATACCATATGGTGGCTTATGGGCTTGGTATTACCAAGTTTAACTACTGGCATGATAGTAACCTATATAATAGTATAGTAGTAATTTCCACCTCAAAAATAGTTTTGATAATCAAGTTTTTTGGTAAAACTTCAGAGTTAAAGCATGCATGATAGATAATGATAAGTATTGTATCAGCAAGCATCAAGATGGCTTGCCTGGTATCTCCTTGTGTCCCTGGTTTTTGGAGTGACTGGAACTTGAAACAGATCTTCACGACACTTCCTTCCTCTTCGTTTTCTAACGTCGTAAAAGGAATAAAGGACACACATTCAGAACCAATCAAGGCAAGCAACCATACATAACAATACATACAGCAAGGAAATCTAATAATAACAAAATCACTCAATTATTAACTTAGGCAAACAATCAAACAAACACACTTGGCAGAAATGCCATTTAATAAGACAACTTAAGGTTGGAGGAACATATCTCACAACCTTAATATCATGGATTCAGTGGGTGTGCCACTCTCATACCAAGATATTAATAAACCCAAAATACACTTAGTTTCACAAAGGTGAGACTACTAAAAGTATATAAAACATGCACAAAAATAATCATGGCAATGGGTCTATCAACCAAACCACAAAAAGAAAAAGGTAGCTATCCTATTAAGGCTAAATTCACATCAAGAATAAATAAGACACATGATTTGCAAAAGTTACTTTTACAAATCAGTGAGGCTACCCAAGTGCAACAAGGTAATAGACTCATCACAAAACACACAATTTCTCATAGTGAGAACAATAGAAACAATGGCTAAAAAGGAGGAATCCTATAGACATGCTTCTACTAAAAGTTTGCTATGCAAGCATGCATAATATGTAAAGTAATAAAATGCAAACAAGGAACCATGTTATCATAATGGGAATGAAAACATGTCCTCATGCAAGGATACACAAATATCTACCAAACACAAGTTGGCAGAAAAATAATTCACTACAAAAACTGCTAAGGAAACTAGTACTACTCACACATGAAGAATCAATGGATGTGTTTCAATCAAGTAATTGAAATACAACCAGAGGGTCCATGTCATAAAAACAGTAGTGAAAAACATCTATTCTTTCTATAACAAAAATATCCCATTTGAGAAAACAAGACATCAATTTGCAGGGCAACTCCTACATACTAGTAGTAATAAAAAGGGCATTACTAGAGGAATCAAACAACACTCCAAAGATGGATTTTTCCTAGCAAGCCACACATGATTACAACCACTTACAAACAGAAGCATACCCATTTTTGTTTAGCACAAAAATTCCCAAAGCAAAAATACTAGGCACTCATTAGTTATGAAACTATATAAAAGAAAATACATCTAGTGTGGGGGAAATAATGTTTCCACCAAAAATGGAATGAAACCAGTGGGTGTTCCACTAGCATAACAAAGCATTAAGAGGTCACAATGCCTCTGGTCATACTTGACAAAAATTAGCAAAATGCTAAACTAGCTTCTAGTGCAATAACCATACTAGCAGAAAATAATAGGGTACAAAAATAAGCAAGGTAATGCTACTCATGCTATTGTTTTCACACAACTGAAAACTCTAGGGATCAAGTACTCATAATAACATCATCAAAATGCTACTGGTCTTATGAACATAACACAAAAATATGTGGCCACAAAACCACAAATGATTATGTCAAAATTCCACACATGAGGGAATTTTTCCATAACCATTCTCATAGTCTTGACAAAGCTACTCATGCTTTTCTACCAACTCAAATGCAAGCTATAAGAGGTGATAAAAACACAATATAAGTATCAACATGGTGCTGTATCTAATATCTCAACACAACAATCCAATTGTTTGCACACAAATTAATCAATCAACAATTCTATGCAAGTAATAACTAGAGATAAAACATATGCTATAACCATAAATCATATTTCTTCTCAACTCAAGTCCACACATTCTAACATGCTAAAATAGCAAAGCAACACTTAGAAAACAAGTTCACACATCTTATACATGCTAGAAAACAATATTGCAACACAAAAATATCATCACACAAATTAATTAACTAAAATGCCAAAATGGCAGAAACATGCCAAACCAAGATCTGTCCACCAAATTTTCTAGGATGCTCTAAAAATTAAACCAAGATAGTTTTGGATAGCCCTAAACATATACAAGACCATCCAATTGACTTTGCATCAAAAATCATTTTAATAATTTTATAAAAATCACCAAAGTGCTCTCTGGTGTTTTACCAAATTGCATGCCATTTCAAAAATACAATGAATTTGGAAGCAAGGTTAATTGATCCGGTTAGGAAATTTCAAGGGCTTTCCAATGCAATTGGACTCACTTCATTATGAGTTATGAAATAAAAATGGTGCTCACTTTGCTGTTTCTGGTAGCTGTTACCAAATCATTTTTCATTTCAAAAATGTTAATCTAAATGTAGATCTACAACTTTGAGGTGGTTTAGATTTTGTTGGTGTACCACTGTGATTTTTGGTTTGGCCAAATTCATCTTTTAGATTAGTTTTGAAGGCCAAAAGTAAAGAGGTACATTCTGTGAAAAAAATAAAAGGAAAAATACACAGATGGGCCAGATCCAACCATTTGGGCCGGCCAGATCTAACCGTCACCGCGGGGGAACCTAGCCGCAGTGGCTGACCAGCGGGCCTGGCAGCCACGCAGGCAGCGCGGCCCCACCCGCGGGTTCAACTGCGATGCGCGGGGTCTAGGCGCGGCTGGCGTCACCACGACGTCGTGATGACCTCACTCGCCGGCGGGGCGTCTCCGGCGAGCTCCCAATCCGGCGTTTTAAACCACCAAAACGCAAAACAAAGACATCTACACGTAGCTCTCGTCGTGGGAAGCGAATGGGGGCACCCTCGCTTCCAGGGATGCACCGGAGCACGGCCGGCGTCGACGGCGCGCGGCGGCCTGGAGAGGAAGACGGCGCGGCGACGAAATACGAGGAGAGGGAGAGGGGAAAAGGTGCGGCGAGCTTCGCCTGCTTACCACGAGCGCGCGGGAATGCTCGGAGAGGGCAGAGGAGAAGCGATGCGACGCCTATTTGCCGCCGGAGTCCCGCCGGACTCGAGGAAGGAGGAGGATGGCGCGGCCACCTTGAGGGCTCCCGCCTCGATTCCTTCTGCAGGGAGGGTCAGCGCGACAAGGCGGAGCTAATGGCATCAACGGAGAGCGGCGGCGAGCTCTCCATCGACCTAATCGATGGCGACCCAAAAACTAGGGTTTCGGTTTGGGCTCTTTGTGCACAGTAGAGAGAGAGAGAGAGCTTGTGGGGAGAGAGAGGGGGCATGAGCAGACAAGGGCACATGGGGGGCCTCTTTATCCCCAAGGGTTCCTTCCCATCGAAGCCATGGCTAGGGGTGCTGTTTGCTACAGAGAGCTAGAGGTAGAAGAAGGTGGTGACTCGGATTTCATTTTGGTCCCTGGGTATTTACAACTAGGTCCCTGTCCTCTCTGAAAAAGCCTGTTTTCACCAATCAAACAAAGTTTAAATTTTAAATCCTTTTGCCCAAAATTCTAATTAGTTGAGATACACCACATATGTGAAAATTGGCTCAATTAGATAAACTTGATAATTCAAAGTTGTTCAATTTTCAAATCTGACATAAATGGACATTGAATTTATTAGGCTACTTAGGAGCTTCCAAAAATGATAATTTTTGGCACACATTCCTTATTTGATGTGTTCCTTAGGTGGTAGAAAATTCAAGTCATTTTGAGTTACTTCATAGAACAAACTTGTTCAAATTTCAAAAAGGTGCTGTCAAGAAAACATGGGTTTTTGGCAACTTAAATTATTCAAAAACTTGTGCCCTTTTGGTTTTCATCCTTATTTATGATATAGAGAATGTGGTATTTATTTCATGGCATTTGGAAAAAGTTTGTAGAACAAACTTGTTCAAAATCCCAAATGTTGCTGTGGAGAAAAACCATGTTTTCAGGACTTTAATGGATTCAAATTTTGGTCTCCTCTTGTGTGTGTTCCTTATTTGTTATAAGGAAGCAATGGTATTAATTTCAGCTCATTTGATTAAAGTTTCCAATAGTAACTTGTTTTAGTTTTCTGTTTCTGGAAATATTGGAATTTCTATTTAATAAGGCACTTGGCTTTTCTTTAACAATGCTTTGCCAAAATATTTATGTGACTAGAGATAGCAAGTCAATGCTCTCCAATACCTTTGTTTTTAATCTTGCAAGGTTGGAAAAACATTTGATAATATTTTGGTGAAGCATTTAAGAATGCCTCTTTTTCTGATAATCTTTTTAGGGAAATTTATTAAGTGTTTCCTCTTTCTTAATTTAAGTCTTGGAACAATATTCAACAAGTATGAGATTCATAAGATGTTTTTGGAAAACTCTTTGATCAATATTTACTTTAGAAAATATTGTCAAAGTCATTGGAACAATATGTTGAATATTTTGTTTTCAATTTCTTAGCCATGTAAGTTTATATAATTAGTTTGTTTAGTTGCACTCAAACAAATACAATCAAAGTTTAATTGTCACAATCAAAGTTTAATTGTCAAGCAATTAGCAAAACAACTGTGTTAACAGGTATTCCAAAATTGGGATGTGACAGGTCTTCCCCCCTTAAAAAGAATCTCGTCCCCGAGATTCACAAGCGAGGACTAAGGGAGGGCCAACAAACACAATGTTAGTGTTGGAGTGCAGGTGCTTCCCCCCTTTGACTTTTCTTGGGAGGCGGGGTACTTCCCTAAATTAGCAAATTCACTTTAAAAAAAGTACACCAGTACTGTTTTAGGTCCAAAACTTTTGTTTCCTGGTTTGAACAAAATTTTAAGGTTAGTACATAACTACCTGGAAATGTACCGTCAATAATTACATGAGTTCCTATCTATATCCCACATCTTACATACCACATATGGGGTGGTGTACCACTCTCATAACAAGGTATATAAGAAGCTAAAAATATAGCTTGTGGGTGCAAAGGTTAGGTTGCTAAGGTAAAACAAACAGACAGAACAATACCCATGGCAGTGGGTATTACTCACCACAAGCAACTATCACTAAATACGTTCATGATTTTTGTTGGATGTTTTAGTTTCACAAGGTACTCTTAAGCACAAACATAACACAAGTAAAGACTCATGCTAAAGTAAAACATTTAACAAAATCCAATAAGCAAGCAAACAACACCATAGATGAATAGACTATTTATTCACTAGGTTATTGTTTATTAGAGGTTTTGGAATCCATCAATCATGAACAATTAGCAAACAACCAGTAGCTAAAAACCAATGAATACAATCATAAAGGTACTCTAAAACACCATCTTTACACAAGATAAAAACTCCTATTACATAGGCATAAAAAAAACAGGACTGCACAAATAACACACTAGTATGAAAAATCTATACCAGCATGCTATAAGAGACAATCATATCCTATAACCATAGAACATGCAACTAAATAATTCATGGCATGATAACAGAAGTAATAACTTCCTAAACATGCTATATCAATACATATACTCATAAAATAAAAAGAGGGTAATACTAGAGCAAAAATCACCATTTTCTAGTGGTGAAACTAGTTTCACTCTAGAGAAGCAAACAATGCTATCATGATGTTTAAAAATAAACAAGCAAGTCATGAATATAAATGTACCTAATAACAGTACACAAAACTTACTCATGCTAGTAAGCACAAACATCAAAACAATCCCATGAAACAACTATTAAACATGCAGAAATTTCTTCTAGCAATTTCTGTTTTTCTTAAACAATTACTAGCAAACAAGCAAGGTATAATTCACACAACCAGTAGCTATGAAATTAATGAAAAGTTATCTAAACCTTTTCAAAAATCCATACACTCAATTTAAAATTATTCACAAACAATCTACCAATCAAGAGGAATTTATTTTATTTTGTGAACAATTTAATTTTAGCACACGATAGTGAAACATTTCTTAACATGATACCCCTAAGGAATATTATGCTAACAAAAGGATCACACATAAACATATTAGTATTTACTAATAAGAAATAAACTTCTCACTTGCATAAGTGAAAACAAACAATTATATTTTCCATGGTGGAAAATAGAAATCAATCACATAGTGAAACATGCTATTTTCACACATGTGTATGGTTGGGGATTTTCATCCTCAAGCCAAAACACAATGGGACCAGTGGGCTATGGCCTACTAATACCAAGGAAAAATAGGTACTAAGCCTCTGGTTACTCATGAAAGACTTTGCATACAAGATAAAAATATAAGGCTATTTAATCTAGTGAAGCAATACTAGTGCATATTGATAGCAATGCCTACACATGCTTTACTATTAAGAGACATACAAGCTAACATAGGTACAAGCATCAAAATAACAGTACCTAAATGGTACTGGACTCAAAGAAAACATAGCACAAAATCTACTACGAAAGTATACACAGATCTAGCTCTCACAATTACCTCCAAATAATAAACTAGAAGGTAACAAATGCTATTTCATTTTTATTCGAGTTTCCAATCATGCACACACTTTCTAGGGTAGATGTATTGCAAGAAAACAACATAGTAACAAGTCCTAACAACTCCATATAAGGTAGGAAGCAAGATTGAACAAAACACAAATTTATTTCAATCAAGAGCACACAAAGAAACAAAAACAGGAAAACTGCTATTTTCTAGATTTATCGTAACCATTCCATCGTTCACTTAATTTCTAAACCCCAAAATTCATAGTACCTACAATTTATACTAAGATTTGGTTTCCAAAGTTGATACACCCGATATCCTATTGACTAGTAAACGAATGGGTCATCATCTTATTTTCTCGTGACTTCTCCTTTTTACCAACTAGATTAAAAGGTGTCGTAAGTCACTTAATTCTTTGGTTTAGAAAGAGTTGTCAGTAGTTCGCATGCTTTGGTTAGGTTTCAACCTAAGATTAGGCAAAGCATGTTAGTCTTGTTAGCTCTCTATTAAATCATGTTTGTCCGACAAGATACGACTAGCGTCATCGTACGTCGAATATTGAATTGTGCTCTTCGGATTGGTTTATGAGGGGGTTGCGTATCATGGCATGTGAAGACTTCTTTTTCACCTTTCTCCAGAGGAGGGAGGTACATAACTTTAAAAAGGGTATTTCTCTTGTTTGGTCTTTTAAAAGGGAACATAAAAAGGTGCGACATTTAGCCAACAGGGCAAAACGAGTCTTTTGCAAACAGACAAAACATAGAGGTTTTGGTCAGTATTGGTTGTTTTCCTTCACGCCTTTTCTTCTTTGAGGGTTGTCTTTGTTGGAGCTTTATCTGTTGGAGTGCATCACTGGTAGCAATGCTATCAGCTCGTGTGGCTTGATGGTCCTCTATTTAGGCCCAACGGTGCTTTCATTAATTGTGGGGGAGATGGTGGTGGTTCACGACGGGTCGCATTATGAAGCGAAAACAAGTATAAGTCTAAGCAACAAATTCTTGTTTTTGAATGCTATACAAACATTTTTGCTTGCAAAAATTTAACAGGAGGCGATTCAAAAACAAGAGCGGGACAATCACAAATTTGCAAAATCTGAGCACCCCACAAACATATAGAAGCCTAGATGAACCAAAATTCTACACCACACAATAGCACAAAGTCCTACAGACACACATAAGCAAGACAAAACACACAAACAAGGCTCCATTGGAGCTACGTCGGGGGAAACGACTCATGGAGTCATCGCTAAATTACTCCAAACTAGACTGATCAAAAATCCTAGAAGTGGCTGAAGAACTATATCTACTTCTGACCATCATCACTGTAGAGTTAGGCAATTATTTTGGTCTTCTCGGGACATCGGCAAGTATAAAAG
Source organism: Alopecurus myosuroides (assembly GCA_028641055.1). NCBI lineage: Eukaryota > Viridiplantae > Streptophyta > Magnoliopsida > Poales > Poaceae > Alopecurus > Alopecurus myosuroides. The sequence goes on along the minus strand of CM054057.1, from coordinate 471,100,744 downwards.
TTTTTGTATGGAAACAAGATAATAGAAGTAAAGTTTCGAGAAAACTTTATGCAAAAAATTGTTTTTGAAACTCCAACTATTTCTGGATAGAAAACTTCAAAGACGAGAGATGTTTCAAAAACAGAGCGGAGCAGTTGTAAACAAGTAAGAAATAAACTCTTAACCGAGAGAGATACCAATTCTGTAAGGCCCGCCCTTCGAACCACTGTTCAAGAACGCCCTTGATATGCATTTATAATCTTTTGAAAAGATAATAAGGAGGGGAAAATATACTAAAATTCCCTTAGACAAAAATGATTTAGATTGTAACTAGGTTTTTACTCAAAAATAATTTTCTTTCCTATCTGACGTCCATGCTAACTAAGGTCTCCTAAGGTCAGGATGGCTCTGATACCAACTCTGTAAGGACCCCAGACCGGCAGTCTGAAACCCTACGTATGCATACATTCACGATCCCAGAAAGATCAGTCGTGAACAACATACAAAGTTGGCACACAGAAATACATCATCCATTACATGAATACATAAAGGTATTACACAAAAGATCACATGATCAAGTTTAACGCAACTGCCACATGGGGCAGGCAACTTATCAAACACAGCGGAAGACAAATAAAACACAACGTAGTTGAGCCCAAGTCACGCCTTAACCTACAGGCTGCTGACCCGGAGACGATCCTAGTTCGCAAAGCCGTCAACTCCGTACTTCTCTTCATAGATCTCCTTTGGAGGCTCCTTCTCCAAATCTGATAAGTAGATACCAGGGGCGAAACCATAATGAGTACATTTGAATGTACTCCGCAAGACATCCATCATGTCACTTACCAACATGCAAATATGCTTATATGGTGGAATAGGTAGGCTATAAATAGGGTTCACTATCAATGGTGTTCATATATGATGACACCACAGTTGCAGTCAGGTTTATCTGTATCTTCGTTGAAGAAGATACTTCAGAAGAAAAATAATATATAGTTTTATTTCTCTTGTAGATCTCACATGTACAAGAGGTTTTGTAAAGTTTTGTTAAAGAATATTTTCTCTTTGCAAAACTTCTTGGAATCAGTTTCCAGAATTCTTGCTTAGAGTAGAAAATGTTTTGTTTGCAAAACACTTTGTTTTGTATAACATCATCTGGCTTTTCATCATCGACGATACCTCCACGGTATATGTTTCCATTTCCTTTCCGAACTTCACAAGTTCAACACTTCCTTTCCAAAATTCCTTTTCAAAACTCCTTTTTGAAAACATTGACACAATGCTAGCTACATGGCCATTCAACTGTCCATATCCGAGGACGCGGCTTCTTCGAAAAAGTTGTACTCTGCAGAGGTGTACTCATCCACCAGATCCAGTACACCTCCCGTGAACAATCACGGACTGTAACAACAGTATGTAAACATCAGGTATCTGATCATAACCATCCACTATGTTCAAGCTAGTATATGCCTATCTCTCAGTTGAGTTTTACCACATCCCCGGCACCGAGCTAATCCCCGCCAAGCCAGGATGCCTCAACTGATGCATCCGGAGGGAAAATTAATCCCACACTTTATATGTCTCCACGACATTCGGTTCAGAGGATCGCATCCCCTATAGCACATTGAGATAGCACACACTAATAAGAACAAACTTCAAGTTAAGCCCCTTGCCCATGTTGGGGTAGGGTGGCAGTACGGTAAAGGTTGTCCGGCGAAGACTAGGTTATGTGTCATTTTTGAAAACACCACTTTCTCAAAAATGACCACTTCCACATTCCTCCGGAGAACAAGGATCCGCCTTTTCTCCGGGTTTTTTCCGTAAAGCCTTTGTTTTGTAGAATCACAATTTTAGGGTGTCCACTTAGGGACTAATATATTTGATGGTAATAAATACCATATGGTGGCTTATGGGCTTGGTATTACCAAGTTTAACTACTGGCATGATAGTAACCTATATAATAGTATAGTAGTAATTTCCACCTCAAAAATAGTTTTGATAATCAAGTTTTTTGGTAAAACTTCAGAGGTAAAGCATGCATGATAGATAATGATAAGTATTGTATCAGCAAGCATCAAGATGGCTTGCCTGGTATCTCCTTGTGTCCCTGGTTTTTGGAGTGACTGGAACTTGAAACAGATCTTCACGACACTTCCTTCCTCTTCGTTTTCTAACGTCGTAAAAGGAATAAAGGACACACATTCAGAACCAATCAAGGCAAGCAACCATACATAACAATACATACAGCAAGGAAATCTAATAATAACAAAATCACTCAATTATTAACTTAGGCAAACAATCAAACAAACACACTTGGCAGAAATGCCATTTAATAAGACAACTTAAGGTTGGAGGAACATATCTCACAACCTTAATATCATGGATTCAGTGGGTGTGCCACTATCATACCAAGATATTAATAAACCCAAAATACACTTAGTTTCACAAAGGTGAGACTACTAAAAGTATATAAAACATGCACAAAAATAATCATGGCAATGGGTCTATCAACCAAACCACAAAAAGAAAAAGGTAGCTATCCTATTAAGGCTAAATTCACATCAAGAATAAATAAGACACATGATTTGAAAAAGTTACTTTTACAAATCAGTGAGGCTACCCAAGTGCAACAAGGTAATAGACTCATCACAAAACACACAATTTCTCATAGTGAGAACAATAGAAACAATGGCTAAAAAGGAGGAATCCTATAGACATGCTTCTACTAAAAGTTTGCTATGCAAGCATGCATAATATGTAAAGTAATAAAATGCAAACAAGGAACCATGTTATCATAATGGGAATGAAAACATGTCCTCATGCAAGGATACACAAATATCTACCAAACACAAGTTGGCAGAAAAATAATTCACTACAAAAACTGCTAAGGAAACTAGTACTACTCACACATGAAGAATCAATGGATGTGTTTCAATCAAGTAATTGAAATACAACCAGAGGGTCCATGTCATAAAAACATTAGTGAAAAACATCTATTCTTTCTATAACAAAAATATCCCATTTGAGAAAACAAGACATCAATTTGCAGGGCAACTCCTACATACTAGTAGTAATAAAAAGGGCATTACTAGAGGAATCAAACAACACTCCAAAGATGGATTTTTCCTTGCAAGCCACACATGATTACAACCACTTACAAACAGAAGCATACCCATTTTTGTTTAGCACAAAAATTCCCAAAGCAAAAATACTAGGCACTCATTAGTTATGAAACTATATAAAAGAAAATACATCTAGTGTGGGGGAAATAATGTTTCCACCAAAAATGGAATGAAACCAGTGGGTGTTCCACTAGCATAACAAAGCATTAAGAGGTCACAATGCCTCTGGTCATACTTGAAAAAAATTAGCAAAATGCTAAACTAGCTTCTAGTGCAATAACCATACTAGCAGAAAATAATAGGGTACAAAAATAAGCAAGGTAATGCTACTCATGCTATTGTTTTCACACAACTGAAAACTCTAGGGATCAAGTACTCATAATAACATCATCAAAATGCTACTGGTCTTATGAACATAACACAAAAATATGTGGCCACAAAACCACAAATGATTATGTCAAAATTCCACACATGAGGGAATTTTTCCATAACCATTCTCATAGTCTTGACAAAGCTACTCATGCTTTTCTACCAACTCAAATGCAAGCTAGAAGAGGTGATAAAAACACAATATAAGTATCAACATGGTGCTGTATCTAATATCTCAACACAACAATCCAATTGTTTGCACACAAATTAATCAATCAACAATTCTATGCAAGTAATAACTAGAGATAAAACATATGCTATAACCATAAATCATATTTCTTCTCAACTCAAGTCCACACATTCTAACATGCTAAAATAGCAAAGCAACACTTAGAAAACAAGTTCACACATCTTATACATGCTAGAAAACAATATTGCAACACAAAAATATCATCACACAAATTAATTAACTAAAATGCCAAAATGGCAGAAACATGCCAAACCAAGATCTGTCCACCAAATTTTCTAGGATGCTCTAAAAATTAAAACAAGATAGTTTTGGATAGCCCTAAACATATACAAGACCATCCAATTGACTTTGCATCAAAAATCATTTTTAATAATTTTATAAAAATCACCAAAGTGCTCTCTGGTGTTTTACCAAATTGCATGCCATTTCAAAAATACAATGAATTTGGAAGCAAGGTTAATTGATCCGGTTAGGAAATTTCAAGGGCTTTCCAATGCAATTGGACTCACTTCATTATGAGTTATGAAATAAAAATGGTGCTCACTTTGCTGTTTCTGGTAGCTGTTACCAAATCATTTTTCATTTCAAAAATGTTAATCTAAATGTAGATCTACAACTTTGAGGTGGTTTAGATTTTGTTGGTGTACCACTGTGATTTTTGGTTTGGCCAAATTCATCTTTTAGATTAGTTTTGAAGGCCAAAAGTAAAGAGGTACATTCTGTGAAAAAAATAAAAGGAAAAATACACAGATGGGCCAGATCCAACCATTTGGGCCGGCCAGATCTAACCGTCACCGCGGGGGAACCTAGCCGCAGTGGCTGACCAGCGGGCCTGGCAGCCACGCAGGCAGCGCGGCCCCACCCGCGGGTTCAACTGCGATGCGCGGGGTCTAGGCGCGGCTGGCGTCACCACGACGTCGTGATGACCTCACTCGCCGGCGGGGCGTCTCCGGCGAGCTCCCAATCCGGCGTTTTAAACCACCAAAACGCAAAACAAAGACATCTACACGTAGCTCTCGTCGTGGGAAGCGAATGGGGGCACCCTCGCTTCCAGGGATGCACCGGAGCACGGCCGGCGTCGACGGCGCGCGGCGGCCCGGAGAGGAAGACGGCGCGGCGACGAAATACGAGGAGAGGGAGAGGGGAAAAGGTGCGGCGAGCTTCGCCTGCTTACCACGAGCGCGCGGGAATGCTCGGAGAGGGCAGAGGAGAAGCGATGCGACGCCTATTTGCCGCCGGAGTCCCGCCGGACTCGAGGAAGGAGGAGGATGGCGCGGCCACCTCGAGGGCTCCCGCCTCGATTCCTTCTGCAGGGAGGGTCAGCGCGACAAGGCGGAGCTAATGGCATCAACGGAGAGCGGCGGCGAGCTCTCCATCGACCCAATCGATGGCGACCCAAAAACTAGGGTTTCGGTTTGGGCTCTTTGTGCACAGTAGAGAGAGAGAGAGAGAGCTTGTGGGGAGAGAGAGGGGGCATGAGCAGACAAGGGCACATGGGGGGCCTCTTTATCCCCAAGGGTTCCTTCCCATCGAAGCCATGGCTAGGGGTGCTGTTTGCTACAGAGAGCTAGAGGTAGAAGAAGGTGGTGACTCGGATTTCATTTTGGTCCCTGGGTATTTACAACTAGGTCCCTGTCCTCTCTGAAAAAGCTTGTTTTCACCAATCAAACAAAGTTTAAATTTTAAATCCTTTTGCCCAAAATTCTAATTAGTTGAGATACACCACATATGTGAAAATTGGCTCAATTAGATAAACTTGATAATTCAAAGTTGTTCAATTTTCAAATCTGACATAAATGGACATTGAATTTATTAGGCTACTTAGGAGCTTCCAAAAATGATAATTTTTGGCACACATTCCTTATTTGATGTGTTCCTTAGGTGGTAGAAAATTCAAGTCATTTTGAGTTACTTCATAGAACAAACTTGTTCAAATTTCAAAAAGGTGCTGTCAAGAAAACATGGGTTTTTGGCAACTTAAATTATTCAAAAACTTGTGCCCTTTTGGTTTTCATCCTTATTTATGATATAGAGAATGTGGTATTTATTTCATGGCATTTGGAAAAAGTTTGTAGAACAAACTTGTTCAAAATCCCAAATGTTGCTGTGGAGAAAAACCATGTTTTCAGGACTTTAATGGATTCAAATTTTGGTCTCCTCTTGTGTGTGTTCCTTATTTGTTATAAGGAAGCAATGGTATTAATTTCAGCTCATTTCATTAAAGTTTCCAATAGTAACTTGTTTTAGTTTTCTGTTTCTGGAAATATTGGAATTTCTATTTAATAAGGCACTTGGCTTTTCTTTAACAATGCTTTGCCAAAATATTTATGTGACTAGAGATAGCAAGTCAATGCTCTCCAATACCTTTTTTTTTAATCTTGCAAGGTTGGAAAAACATTTGATAATATTTTGGTGAAGCATTTAAGAATGCCTCTTTTTCTGATAATCTTTTTAGGGAAATTTATTAAGTGTTTCCTCTTTCTTAATTTAAGTCTTGGAACAATATTCAACAAGTATGAGATTCATAAGATGTTTTTGGAAAACTCTTTGATCAATATTTACTTTAGAAAATATTGTCAAAGTCATTGGAACAATATGTTGAATATTTTGTTTTCAATTTCTTAGCCATGTAAGTTTATATAATTAGTTTGTTTAGTTGCACTCAAACAAATACAATCAAAGTTTAATTGTCACAATCAAAGTTTAATTGTCAAGCAATTAGCAAAACAACTGTGTTAACAGGTATTCCAAAATTGGGATGTGACAGGGTGTCTTGGGTGTAGTAGGCGGTCTCATCGTCCTCTGCTCGGTCCTCGGACCAGTTGGCCTCGAAGACCTCGATATCTTCTTCTAGCTGGCGATCGATGTGCTGTTGAGGCAAACATGAAACATTGTGAGTTGTTTTCTCGGCTAAGGAATCCTACCCGGCATGACGTGCAAACACAAAGCATATAAAGCCAAAAGCATATTCAGTTAAGGAATCCTACCCGGCGTGGCGTGCAAACACAAAGCATATAAAGCCAAAAGCATATTCAGTTGAGTAATCCTACCCGGCGTGGCATGCAAACACAAAGCATATAAAGCCAAAAGCATATTCTGTTGAGTAATCCTACCCGGCATGGCATGCAAACACAAAGCATATAATGCCAAAAGGATATTTGCGATGTCCTACTCGGTGCAGCATGCAAAGGTTAAGAATACAAAGCTGAGAAATCATCTACTCGGTATCAAAGTGCAAAAACAAAGCACAGAATGCTAACCTGTCTGATGGGCTTGAGGCGGCTATACGGCTCAAAGCCATACAACCAAGCGTCAGTGAGCGAGGTCTGCATGATGGACCTGGCCCAGATGGCCACCTCGTCTTTGCTGAGCTCGAATGTCGTTGTCCTTGTGCAGTCTCGGGTCCTCCCATGTGGCACATCTTGTGCAATCGTTGCTGGAGTGGGAGCACTCGGCATGATATCCAGCATGCGATGGGATCGTCCGGACGGAAACCTTCCGAGATCAACTCGGTCAGGCGTCGCTCAACCTGGAGGACATCCTCGATGGTCTTCTTGGGGTCGTAGCCCCAGTTCTGCTGGGTGGGCCGTGCATTCTTGAACTTTGGAAGCCTTATTCGGTCCTCGATAGGCTTCCCCTTCTCGGCAGCAACATTCTTCACATACAGGAAACTGCGCTGCCACTTGCGCACAGTTTCCAATCCCTTAACCCACGGGTGATGCCCGGTCTTGCGTTGTATCATCATGGCGCATCCGGTCTGGGTCATCGTGCGAGCGCTCTCGGTGTGCCCAGGATTGGGAACACTCTGCTTTCGAAAGAAAAAGTACCTAGCCCAGATGTGGATGGTTGGGTAGACGCCTAAGAAGGCTTCGCACACTACGACATGGATAGAAAGCATGACAAGAGCATTGGGTGGAAGATGGTGTGGCTGGAGGCCAAAATGACGGAGGAATTCGGCGAAGAAATCGGAAACAGGAAGGCCGAATCCCCTTTTGAAGTGGGACAGGAAGACTACGTATTCGTCCTTCTCAGGCTTGGGGATGATTTTGGTACCTGGGTGCCTGCACACGACGCCGGGAGGAACGCGACACGTGTTGACGAGCCACTGGCAGTCTTCTGCCGTGACTTCTGATCCTTCCCAGCCGGCGCGGGCGGCGACATCGTCATCTCCGTGAGAAGCCATGGAGGCGGAAGCACTCAGGGGGGATTGGAGGCGGAGGTGAGCGGAGGAGTTTCTCTCTGTCTCTCTCACGCTGCGTGGAGCAGCGGCGCAGCAAGTATTTGGGGTGGCGGTGTGCTCGACGACGGCGGAGAGGCGAGGGGGCGCGAGATTGGGAAGAACAGGAAAGATGAGACGGGAGCGTCGAGGGGGTATTTATCTCGCCCCCTCGAGCTGCCGTTACCAGAGGATTAATTGTGGCACTGATCGTGTGCAGAGATCATGCGGCGTGGGTTAAGCGACCGTTAGAAACACACATAGCGCATATCACGCGCGTAACGGGCGCAGTTAATCCCACGTCGAGATCATGGGCACTTGAGTGCAGTTGAGGTGACCTAACGGGCTAGTGGGCCCAGGTTGCAGTTACTGGTGCATGGCCTGCCGTATCCCAGGCACCGAGGCGTCGGGGGCACAGGGGTGTGACACGTGCCCTGTAGCGACACGGAGAGGTGGATTCGCTCCGATTCAGCGGGAGCGAGTTCAAAATTTCACTAAGTCATTTTACTCGGCAGCTCAGGAGAGAAATGGCTCTACTCAGCTACCAGGAAGTTGGTCCCGTGAACACAGTTGAAGAGATTCGAGACGGAGTTACTGGTTCAAGTTGAAGTGCAACTCGGCATTACTCATTCAAGAAGACGTTTTGGTTTTAAAAGCTGGCAGAGCCCAGGGAACAAGTTCGCAGGACTCTACCAGCTTCGGGGACTAATGTCAGGGGGTTACCCCCGAGTAGGGGTAAGGCAAGTGCTAAAGACAAGGTCAAGGTGCTGTTTGACCAGGTAGATGGCTACCCGGTACTTGCTACCCAGTAGGTTTCTATTCGGCCGTACCCACCAATGGCCAAGAGGAGAAATCGAGCAAGTTATATTCGTCCGAGTAGAGAAGTTGGTCCGAGTAAAGGGAGTGCTTTCCTACTCGGGCCAGAAGTCAATGGAGCCATTCTGACAAGGGATCCCGCGTATCCCGCGTCCGTACCGGCGTGCGGTTCAACTTACGGAGCGCGTGATTATCCGCGCTACGGCGTGGCTACGGTGTGGTAGGCGCCTGTCAAGTCCTGTCACTGACAGAGGGGACAAGACATGCCTAGGGGCCTACCCTATCTCACTGACAAGGTGGACAGGTCCCATCTGCCGAACGGCGCGGCGACTTCCCGCGCCCGCGTCAGCGAGAAGCCGGAGGCGTGCGCTGTCCTGCAGTAGGCAAGTCCCATCACCGTACCTTTTAGTCTTTCTTTATTCGGTTGGGCACCAGTATATAAGGTGCCCTGCCCCCTCCTGCGCGAGGGACGTTGCCACACTTCGCATTTATTGCTAGAGCTTACAGTAGAGCAAGAGAGAGCAGCAGAGTGACTACTCGGTGAGAGACATATATTGTACTGTGGCTACTCGGTTACACACGTATAGAGAGGAAAGGCAGGAGTAGGGGTGTTACCTCCACACGAGGGCCCTGAACCTGGGTAAGATCGTGTTGTTTGCAGTGCTTGAGACATCTTAGCGCGGCGCTACTCGCCGTGCGATCCCTCCCCGGATACCTCCAGCGTCCATCGGCCCCAACACTTAAGCCATCCCATGGCGTCTCCCGTGATACCACCACGACATGTTCCTGTTCTAAAAGATCGACAACATCCTGTCGCGCATTTTCGGCATCCGTCTTATTGTATGCCTGCACTCTGGGGCTATCATGGATCATGTCCGTTGGAAGCACTACTTTTGCACCATAAACTAGGAAAAAAGGCGTTCGCCCCGTTGATCTATTCAGTGTTGTTCATATGCTCCAAAGGCAGAAGGCAGTTCTTCTACTCATGCTCCAGCTGCTCTATGAAGAGGAGATTCGAGTCTTCGGTGTATACCTTGCAAGATTGAACTATTCATACATTCAACCTGGCCATTGGATTGTGGGTGTGCCACTGATGCAAGATCGAGACGAATTCCAGTTTGCTGGCAATATTTTGCCAGCTCTCTAATTGAAAATTTAGTCCCGTTATCCGCTATTATGCTATGTGGGATGTTGTATCTCATGACTATGTCAATGATGAAATTTCTAGCAGTCACACCATCAAGTTTTTTGATGGGTTTGGCCTCCACCAACTTGGTATACTTATATACCGCAACGAGTAGATGCGTAAGTCCGTCTCTTGCATTTTTCAATGGTCCCATCATATCTAGCCCCTAGACCGCAAATGGCCATGTTATGGGAATACTCTTGACTGCTTGGGCCGGAATTTTTGTCTGCTTGGCGTAATACTGACATCCGACACATGTGTTAACTATGTGTTCTGCGTCTGTCTTGGCTATAAGCCAGAAAAAACCTGCAGGGAATGCTTTCTTAACTATGCTGTTTGATTCAGCATCATGTCTGCAATCTCCGGCATGAATTTCTTGCAGGATTTGTCGTCCTTCTTCTGGTGAATTACATCACTGAAAAATTCCGATAGTACTGCGTTTATACAAGCAACCGTTAATTACCGTGTATCCTTTGCATCAGTGTTTTATCTGCTTTTGCAAGACTTCATCTGCTCCGTCCGGGAACTTCTAATCAACTAAGAAGTTCAATTATGGAATTGTCCAATCTGGGATAACGAGCTGAACCTCTATTGACTCGGATACTAAAGGATAGTCAACATCTCCATCTTTTATCGATGGTTCGTACAAATGTTGGACAAATACATCAGGTGGCAATGTTTTCACCCTTTCTGAGCCCATTCGGGCTAGAGCATCCGCGTTCCAGTTTTCTTCTCTTTTGACGTGATTTACCTCAAATCCTAGGAAGCAAATGGTGAATTCGTCGATAGTCCTCCGATATTCCTCCATTATGGGGCTTTTCGCATCCCATGTATGGTTAAGCTGGTGGTGTACCAGATCCGAGTCTACATAGCAAAGTATGCGTTTGACACCTATTTCTTTTGCAATATGGAAGCCGTGAAGCAATGCTTCGTATTCTGTCACGTTGTTACTGGCGTTGAAGTGGATTTGCAATACATACTTCATTTTGTCTCCTTTTGGAGATTTTAGTACCACGCCTGCACCGACGCCTTCTTTCATTTTGGATCCATCGAAATGCATGATCCAATATCCCGACTCTGGCATTGGTGTGTTTTCCATGGCTTTTGTCCAATCAGCTACAAAGTCTGCCAGCACCTGGGATTTAATTGTCGTCCTGGGTGCGCATGGCCTTAGGGATCATGAAGATGCACTATCCCACCACCAAGTCCTGGCGCATCGCCACCGGCATTCCCCATGGATATAATGAGGAGAAAAGGGCGGAAATTTTTGACTCCATCAAAGGGCATGACTCCAAGATAGCTCAGATGGTTTCTACCTTCACATTCTACCTGGAAGAAGTAATCCCTTGTACTCCGGAGAATCCGAGCGACAGTGACGGCGATGAAGATGATGACGACTTTGTCGATGTCGTCTAGGTCCAAGCCCTGCAATGCTAGAAGCCAATAGAATGCATTACTTACTTCTATGATATAATATTCATATGTAATGCATTCTTTATTTTGTATAAATAAGGTTATCCTTTTGTAATTGAGTAACTTTGCAAGTTTAAAATTCATCTCCCTTTCTTCTAAGTTATCTAGTTTGTATGCTTTGACTTTCTTTAGTGTTTAAGTGATTCTGAAAGTATGAGATATTCACGCCAGTGACCGGGTTAAGTAACCAATCAGTCAAAACTCGGAATCATGGATCATTCTTTCGCACTTTACTTACTAGATCAAGTGAGCCAGCAAAACAAACAATCGGATAATACTTAGGAAAATAAGGAGTTTAAGAATATGAACTCTAGGCACGTAGGCACAATCTGGTGTTTTGTAGCCTTTGCTGGCCAAAAGAATTCAGTTTTATAACTCCGAGCACACATGCAAAAATCGGGTTTACCTCAATTCCTCTGTGAGAAACAATAAAACCCAGAAGTTTTCCTGAGGGAACCCCGAATACACACTTTATTGGATTTAACTTCATTTTATAAGTGCGTAGGTTATCGAAAGTTTCTCGTAGATCCTCAAGGAGCGTATGCTTTTCCTTCGAAACGACGGCAATATCGTCCATGTAAACGTGAACATTTTTGCCTATTTGATTATGCAAGCATATTTGGATACAACGCTGGTATGTGGCTCCAGTATTCTTCAGGGCAAAAGGCATGGTTATGTAGTAATATGTTCCATAGGGTGTTATGAAAGAGGTTTTTATTTGGTCTTCTTCTTTCATGCGTATTTGATGATACCCGGAATAAGCGTCCAAAAAGCATAAAAGCTCAAAGCCGGCAGTGGCGTCTATTATTTGAACAATTCGCGGTAAAATGAACCTATGTTTTGGGCACAATTTGTTCAGGCCAGTATAATCTATACACATCCTAAGAACAATAGTATCCTTCTTTGGTACTAATACTTGGTTCGCGGACCAATCAGTATGTATGACTTCCCGGATAAAATCAGCTGCTAAAACCCGGATGATTTCCTTGCCAATAGCCTTTCTTCCATGAAAATGACGAAGACCTTGTTTGACGGGTTTTGATCGTGGTATGACCTTCAATTCGTGCTCAGCAAGTTCCCGAGGTACACCTGGCATATCAGCAGGACACCAGGCAAAAATATACCCGTTCTCACGGAGAAACTCGATGAGCGTGCTTTCCTATTTGTCAGTCATTCCAGTTCCCACAATGACGTATTTCACTGGGTCTGGGATCCAGGTAAATCTGTTTTCTATTCTCAGATGGTTTGAAACTGTCGACCGGTTTCCGGCTTTCTTTTCCTGCCGGCATTTCTGTCGGCGATACCTCTTTAGCCAGCTCTTTCAATTCCTCCCTTGCTATTACATGCTCGGGCGCACAGGGCGTTTCCCAGCTCTAGCTCGTTTGCCAATTTGAAGTCTCCTTCAATGGTGATTACTCCACCTTTTGGCCTTGGCATCTTAAGCTTGTTGTATATGTAGAACAACCTAGCCATGAATTTGGCAAAATCCGGACATCCGAGTATTGCGTGATACACACTTTCAACGGTACTACCTTGATACGTCCATTTTGCATCACTATTTTATATTGTTATTTTCTGTTATTCATCGATATATTTCATGTTATGATGCATCACTTATGTTACTTTATCTTATTTTGCATGCTTTATAATTTTTGGAGAATAAACACCGGGACCAGGAATCTGAGGGAAAAAGCACCGTCGAGATACCCTATTTCAGAAGATCAGAAGAAGAGGGGGATATCAGAGGAGTCTTAGAAGTACCGAGGAGGAAGCCAGCGAGAAGGACACCCGGAGGGGGGCCACCTAGGGCCCACACCACCAGGCGGGGCGCCCCCTTCTGGCCGCGCCTGGGGGTGGTCTGCCCCTGGCCCACTCCTGGGTGCCCCCTTTGGCGTACTTGACCCCCAGGAAACCCTATGCCCAGAACATCATCGAACAAATATTCCGCCGCCGCCTCGGGGCGAAAAACAACAGAGAGAGAAAAGCTCTCCGACAGGGAGAAATCTGCCGGGGAAATTCCTACCCGGAGAGGGGAAATCATCGTCATCGTCACCATCATCGCTCCGGGCATCATCAAGATCGTCATCATCATCACCACCAGCACCATCACCGTCATCATCTACCTTCATCCCGCTGTAACAATTAGGGGTCTTTATCGTTGCTCTTTACTAGATCTCTCTCCCGGTGTGGATTACTTGTTAGTAGTTGATGCTTGTGAGATTTATCGGTGTTTACACTTTATGACCAGATTGTTATTATCCATTATATCACTAATTATGATCCATATGATGTCTTGTGAGTAGTTCGTTTAGTTCTTGAGAACATGGGAGAAGTCATGATTTTAGTAGTGGAATTATGTTGAAGTAATATCTTGTGGTTCGGTATTTAAGTTGTGGTGCTATTCTTCTAGTGGTGTCATGTGAACATCGACTACATGATACTTCACATTTATGGGCCTAGGAGGATGCATTGTGTATTTGGCTACTAATTGTGGGGTTGCCAGAGTGACAGAAACCTAAACCCCCGTTAGGAAACCAATGCACGAGGGAGTGTAGGATCCTGGAGTTTTAAGGTTGTGGTTAGATTTATCTTAATTACTTTCTTGTATTTGTGGATGCATACGAGGGTTATTATCACAAGTATGTATCAGTCCTAGTTGGGCGGTGCATTAGCATAGGTTCACCCACACAACACTTCACGAACCAATAAATATTAATCAACCGTAATGAAGCGAAAGCACTTGACGAAATTCCCATGTGTCCTTGATAATGTTTGGTAATCATAAGTAGAACAACCGGTTTGTCCTTTCCTCTCAAAAGGATTGGGCCACTCACTGCAATATTATTTACTGTCTTTTATTTACTCGCACATTATTTATCTGCTATATCAAAAACCACCAAAAACCCGTTTGCTAGTGTTTAAAGTTAATCCTCTATCCAACCTGCTTGTCAACACCTTATGCTCCTCGTTGCGTTCGACACTCTTATTTATGGAAAGTACTACGATACTCCCCCTATACTTGTGGGTCATCAAGACTATTTTCTGGCGTCGTTGCCGGGGAGTGAAGTGCTATTGGTAAGTGGAATTGGTAAGAGAGACTTTTACTACGAGTGTTGTTTTTATTTCTGTCTACTGTTTTATTTTATTATGGAGAATACTTTTGGTTCTCTGTTTAGGGGTACTTCTACCGTTACTGCTAGGGTAGTAGGTGAACTGTTATCTGCTGAATTAGATCCTTATAAAATACCTATGATAATTGTTGGATGTGTTATGAATAACTGCTATTATGGTGATGGAACTGTCCATCCCGGTGATCATTTGCTCTTTATACATGAATTATGCGAGTTATTCAGGTGTGCAGGTATTACAATGGATCAAATTAAAAGGAAATTATTTTCTTTATCGCTGAAAGGAAGAGCCACTAAATGGTTCAAATTGCTGAAGAATGGTGAATCAATTGGATGGGAGGAAATTGTTCCTCTCTTTTATTCTAAATTCTATCCTCCTAGTGAGATTCATAAAGACCGGAATGAAATATATAATTTATAGCCTCATGATGAAGAGAGTATTTACCAAGCGTGGGGGAGAATGAAGTTATTAATGCTCCAATGTCTCGTTCGTGAGATCCCGAGTAATATTGTTATCAATAATTTATATGCAAGGATTTCTCTTCATGATAAGGATTTATTGGATGCTTCTTGTTCCGGATCATTCACACATTTGAAGGAAGAAGCTAAATGGGATCTTCTTGACCGTATTCAAGAAAACACTAAAGTATGGGAGAATGACAAAGATAGAAAGTCAGATATAAATTATGATCATGAAAGCATTAAATATTTTATGGGAACTGATTATTTCTATAATGTTAGTGCTGTTTGTGGTCTTGATTCTCAAATCTTTGCAAATTGTCTTAAAGCTTTTGCCTCTGTCGTGGGATGATCACGGCAGACGTTACCAGGGGTAACTTATCTTGGGGCAATTCGACTCTGGAATTTGGGAGAGGTTTTAGCTCAAGGGAAACCATGCTATCAATCGATCTGATAGCTCTGGCAATCAAGTCGCCGAGTCTCCGATCTAGGATTACAATATCAACTCTCGTGTTACAGGGAAACTCGAATATCTGGAGAGGCTCTGTTTTCCTGAGCCTAGGAGCCGGTTTATATCTTACCAGGCCCCCTGGCTTCCTATCCAAGGCATACTCGGAGTCCTACCCGGTAACCGCATACAAAACCCTAAGTTTCCTAATAGTAACCCTAAAGCCGGGTTACGAGGCCAACACCGCTTCTTGGGCCTTCTAGAAACTCCTCTTCCGTAAGCCGGGTCTTGCGCAGTTCCCTTTGGGCCGGGTTACACCTTGGCGTTAACATACCGGGTTTCTATCCCTCCATCAGTAGTCCCCAGAATAGCTTGGGCTTCGCGGGATCAACCATGAAGCGCACGCTATTCCCTGCAAAATAAGAAACATACAAGTCTATAAAATACCGGGTTAGAATGCTTTGATAATAGCTAGGCCTAACTCTGTAGGCGGTCCATATAGTAACCCGGCTTTCCCCGAGTCTAGTATTGTTTTCCCGGGTCAACACTCCGAGAAAACACACAAGACCCGGCTCGCGTCGCCCGCCAGTCAGTCTGAATATCTCGCTCGCAATCTGTTCCAATCCTTTCCGGATTTCTCGTAACGGGCGCCTTCAATGCCTATCCCAAAAAATCCGGTTGGGTATCTTTTCCGAAAATTTGGCTCCCGCCGCTTAGACTTAGGGCGCTGCCGCTCAGCTCCTATATATAGGTACCCAAACGGCACCCCCCAGATCCATTTCGTCATTGGCTGTCACCTCTCCATCTCTTCTCCTCTCTCGGTGCTCTCGCCTCCAAGCTCGAGCCCGTACCGCGGCGCCGCCCACGAGCACGTTTGCCGGAGACGGGCCACCGCCATCCATCCGCGCCCGCACTCGCGACGCCGTGAAGCCGCTGTTGACCTCCGCCGCCGCGTCCTCGAGAAGCTCACCGGGAAGCCCTAGGGACCGCCGCCGTCGCGCCATCTGCCGCCGCCGCGTTCTTCCCTAAATCCCTCCGGTAAGCTCCCTTAACCCCACGAATTTCACCCTTGATTTGAACTGTGTTCTCCTTGCGGGTAGATTGAATCTAGCTCCGCGCCTAGATGCCCTTTTCATTCCCCTCGATTTTTCACTCCATGTTTTGCACGTCCATATCCCCTGCTTAATCTAGATTTAACATCACACCTCACAGCGCATTTCCATCATTTGTGATCACGATTTTCCCCAGGAATTTTTCCGTCTAGACCCAATCTGCCAACATTTCCTGTTAGCATTACCCTCTAAGTCGGATAACAATCATTTTCCAGGTCTCTAGTCGTTTACACTCTGCACTTTGTCTCCTTTTCAGATTAAGCCCATGGCGCCTAAGGCCAGCGCGAAACTGAAGGGCAAACAGCCGGCTGGCAAGGCGAAGCCGAGTCAATCGATCTCCGGCAACTGGGCGAGGTCGACAGTGACCAAGGCCAAGCTGGATGAACTTGCCAAATCTGGTGTCTTACCCGCCCGTGAAGAAATCCATTGGAGAGTGCCTAGAGAAGAGACTCGGCCCTCGCCGGGTCTTGATGAGGTAGTGATCTTCGTAGAGCATGTGATCCGGGGTTTTAGTCCCCCGGGTCACCCTTTCTTCCGCGAATTGCTAGATCATTATAAGCTCCGAATGTTTGATATTGGTCCTAACTCCATGCTGAACATCACTCATTTTATTGTCCTGTGTGAGTCATACTTATGCATCCCTCCAAATCTCGCACTCTTCCTCGAGTTATTCCAGTGCAAGCCGTGCCGCGAGAGCGGCGACGGAGCCCTCCTGGTTTGCGGTGGGGTTTCTATCCAGAGACGGAAGAATTCCTTAATGCCGACTCTGAGTCTTAACTCCCATGTCAAACACTGGCAAAAGACTTATTTTTATTGCCAGGACACCTCCTCACCCGGTGAAAAGACATTGCCGGGTTTCTCCGAAGGTCTCCTCACTCTCTCCGACAATCTTAGCTCCTTCGCTTCTGAGTCGGATAGGCAGTCCATCCAACCCCTCCTCACCAAGCTCGCTGTACTCTCGGCCCACGGTCTCCTTGGGTTTAACTTAGTCAAAACTTGGGTAACTTTCCGGATCCAACCCAACGCTGTCCGGCCCAAACTTATGTGTAACTACTCTGGACACCTCACGGATTCCCTTCGTTACTCACTGAGGAATTACCCGGCCGCGGACGCGAACAAGATAATTAAAAATTTCTTGACCGAGAAAATGGAGGTGATCCGGACTATAGCCGGCCTGGACCCCTACACGCGGGATAACCCGGCTCCAGCAGTAAGATCCGGCCCTCGCTTTTTATCCGACTGACATTTTTCTGGTACAACCACTAACCTTTATCACTGTGCTTTTATCTCAGGAAGGTAGCGCTTTCTGGAAGATCGAGACCCCCCTCCTTCCGAAAACTCGGAAGAGGATGAAGAGCCGGTTGATACCGATGAGGGTAACATCCGAGTCTTGCTATTTTCCTTTCTGTTAACTTTTATCCCAACTTGCTTCAATTTTCCGACAATATGCTATGTTTTCCAGGATTGGAGGATAAGGAGGAGACCCAATCCGACGAAAGCGAAGCTGAGCCGGACATTGACGTTGGGACGAAGAGGAAGGCCCGGACAATTGTATTCAAGGTTCCTTACTCCTCTATTGCCTCCAAACCATATTCATACGCTAACATGTGCGAGCTTAACCAACACTTGATCGCCTCATCGCGCTTGAAGGAACCCGCCCCAGTCAAACGTAGGGTAACTCGGAACTCTCCGGGTGATGATCCTCTCAACCCGGGCATCCCTTCGTCCCCCGTTCGCAAAGCCGGTATCCCCCAAACTCATTCTTCTCGCTCTCCTCAAAGATTTCCATCTCCAAACCATCCACTAGCCGGGCAAATCCAGGTCTCACTTTCCCAATCTTTATCAGCCTCGTCCGGGTCTAGCAACGATCTCCCGGCGGATTTCGTCGTGAACACCGGGTAAGTCACCTTTCTTGCTATTCAATACACTAGCTTTTTCCATATCTCTCATTTACCATGTGCTGACTGTTTCTCGTTCTCTTTTTCCTTAGAGCCAAGGTCACAAACAGTGACCCGGACGATATGGATGTGGATGACCCGGCGATGAAGGATCCGGAAGACATTGTGAAGGCCGCGGCTGGCGGCGTTGAAGAAGAAGATAAATAGGAAGAACCCCTGAAAGACTCGGCCGAGCAGGAGGCCGAGTATCCTATTCCGTCACACAGACCCGGAGGTGATGACGTCGAGGTCCTGGGTGCGAGGATGGGTGATCCCACTCCTGATACCCAGGCTACCCGGGTGTCCCCCCCAAGTAGGAAAGGACTCCGCCTCCGAGTAACCAGGCCCCCAGCTCCTCCGGGGTGAAACTTGACGATCTGAACTTTGAAGAAATGCTAGGTGCTCTTTATACCTTGAAAACTGATGAAAAGGGCATTCTGGAAGCCATGGCGGCTAAGCACCAGGTAAATTAACCGACACTGCTTGTATATTCACCTAGTCCCCAAGTTCCGAGTGAACTATGCATAGTTTTCTTGGTACTTTGTAACGCTATGATTAATCACACCCGGATATGTCTTTTGTCCGACTAACATTTCCTTTTGTTTTCTCGCAGGAATACGTGGCCCAATCGGAGGAGATGTTGGCTAAAACCAACAAGCTCCTCGAGGTTGAAACAAAGCTGCGTGAATCGCTGGAAGCTGATGTGGAGAAACTTGAGAAAAATGTGAGAAAATATAGGAAGAGATCCCACACTGCTGAGGGTGAGCTGAAGAGGCTTTCGGCCCAAATTGCCGATACTTATCGCACCTTGCTTGGTAATAATTTCTAACTGATTAACTATAACCCGGATTTCTTATTCTGCGAAACACTCGGAATTTCTTGCTTTAACCTTTCTGTTACTCTGCAGGGCCGGGTGAGGCGGTCCCAGATGAAGATGATATCGAGAAGTTGAAGACCTTGAAGGCCGTAATCCGGCAACTCTGTGCCGGCACCAAATGGATTTTGCAAGCTATCAAGTGGCCGGGTACCGGGTATGGTGATTTGAACACCTTGCTTGCCGCGTGTTCCACCATCCCCGAGTGGATCGACCACTGGAAGCGCTCGTTGTGCCGGGTTGGAGTAACCCGGGGGCTCGCTCTGGTCAAGGCCTACTTTCCCAAACTTGAGCCGGCAAAGCTCGTTGGCGGGTTTCCCGAATTCAACCATGACGGCTCCAAATTTTCTGGTAAGAACTTCAAGGCCATCAATACTGAGGTGCGTCACTCGGCGAGCTTGATCGCCGACAGTCTAGATTTAAGCAAGATTGTTCCACCTTACGACGCAGAAGACAAGCCAATTCAGTCGGATCTGCCAAAGCCGTTCGACATGCTGGCACGGTGGAAGGCGGAAGCTGCCCAGAGGAAGGAGGAAGCTGCGAAGAAGAAGGCTGAGGCCAATACTGCGCATACCACCTCCACGCCGGCTGTCCCTCCTCCAGCGCGCGCCGGTACTGCTGCTGACCCGGACGCTGAGGCCGAAAAGACCGTCGACGAGCAAGTCAAAGACCCGGCTGTCCAGGACAACATTGATGACTCGACCAAGAATGCCGAGTAAAGTTTCACCTTCTACCGCTCCAAACACTTTATTCGCCCAATGGGCATTTGTAATATGCCTAAAACAATTTATCCTTTTAATAGTGCACCTGTGCACTTTTCGGTACAACTTCCTTGGTTTGTAATACGCTAAAAACCTTAATAGCCTTCGTGGCCCTTCTGGCCTTTCTCATGGATTTGCTATTTCCTAGTCTTGAACTTTTTGTTGCTGGTTTTCGCTATTTTTCCTTTTGCGAGACTCGGTTTCCGGGCCTCGGGGATTTTTGACAAATGGACTTTATTTTCTAAGTCCCCAAGACTCAGATTTTTGGGTTTTAAGCCTGATAGCTAGACAATTTGTTGTTGTTTTCGAAATCCCGAGTCCCCAAGATCCGAATTTCCGAGTCTAAGGGTTTGGTGGTTTCCAAAGAGCAAATTGTGTCTGCTAAGGCCCCAAAACCTAGAGTTACTCACATAGGTTTGAAGTTATGCTTAATATGTTGCGAGTTTCCGGCTGTTAACCTTGTACTCTGCATAACTTGTGGTTTGGATGATCCTTTTGATTCTCTTTGTTGTAAGCCGGCTTTCGCGTGGATATTCGATGCTGCTATAACTGTATAAAAACAGGGTCAGGCAAGTCCCATTGGGCATCATGACTGATTGTAAATACACGCTAGCAAAGCATGCCACATTTTTGCGAGTCACATCAAGCTTAAACAAGAGAAATCAAGAAAAATTTGGCTCTATTGTCCGGTTATAAGATTGCAACCGTACTTATTACAAGTAATCGGTCCTTATAACTTCATGGCATCACGGCCGGGTCTTTGAGTTTGCAACTGTGCTATTCAAGCAATCAGCCCCCAAGACCTATATATATAACCTTTAGAAAAACTATTGTACTATAAACAAACAAATAACACTTACCTGACAGAGATAAGAAAACACAAAGAAAAACAGGAAATATAAAAACTTAACAAAAAACACATAAGAAAGGAACAACATCATAGTTTAACCATCTCTTTATTGATATGAGAAAAGTTAGGTCAGCAAGCCGCCTCATTAAAAACCCTCCAGTCCCCTTAGGTACCCTGGATAGGAAAAGAGTGCGTTTGAAACCTGCTGCCTGTTACATCATGTAGTTCCACTTGTAAGCCTAGTCTAGTCTAGGTGTAGTAGGGACGTAGCTGAGCGACGTTCCATGGTCTTTCCCTCTTTTGCATAGACAAAGTTGTGTGAGCGGTGTCATTGACATTATCCGACTCTTCCCTTGCATCTATCAAGTAATATGATCCGTTGTGCAAATTCTGGCTTACGATGAACGTTCCTTCCCATGGTGGAGACAACTTATGCTTTCCTTCCTTTGATTGTACCAATCGCAATACCAGGTCTCCTTCCTAGAAGATTCGGGTTTTGACTCGCCGACTATGATATCTCCTCAAATCCTGCTGATATATGGCTGATCTCTCCAAGGCTTGTTCTCTGTGCTCTTCTAGCATGTCCACTGCATCCTGCTGGGTCTTCTCATTCTCCACCTCGACGTAAGCCGACACTCGGGGAGAGTCGTGAATAATGTCACTCGGCAATACCGCCTCTGCACCATAAACCATGAAAAACGGGGTCATCTGAGTAGATCTGTTGGGTGTAGTGTTAATTCCCCAAACCACTGATGGCAACTCCTCCACCCATGCTCCAGCAGCTATGATGCACGAGACCCGCAGCCGTGGCTTTAACCCACGAAGTAACTCCTGATTTGCCCTTTCCACCTGTCCATTAGCTTGTGGATGGGCTACTGAGGCTATGTCAAGCCGGATACCATTGTTCCCACAGAATTTTTCCATCTCACCAAGGGACATGTTGGTTCCATTGTCTGTTATTATGCTGTGAGGATACCCAAACCTGTAGATGATCCTTTTTAAGAACTTGACTGCTGTGATTGCTTCGCAATTGGTAACTGGCATAACTTCAACCCACTTGGTAAACTTATCAATAGCTACCAAAAGATGAGTCTTTTTGCATGGTGACATGTGGAAGGGGCCCACCATGTCCATACCCCAAACAACAAACGGCCAGGTCAGCGGGATTATTTGCAACTCCATAGCCGGCACATGGGTTTGGCGAGCGTACCTTTGACATCCGTCACACCTTGCTACCAAGCGCTCCGCGTACGCTAAGGCTGTGAGCCAGAAGAAACCGTGTCGATATGCTTTGGCCACAAGGGATCTTGTGGATGCGTGATGCCCACAATCACCTTCGTGGATCTCCTTCAGAATCTGCCGGCCTTCTTCTGGTGCTATGCAGCGTAAAAAGACTCCTGCTGCACTCCTTTTATATAACTCTCCATTGATGATGGAATAGCCCTTTGCTCGTCTCAGAATTTGCCTTGCTAAAACTTCCTGTGGTGGTAACTCGCCCCGTGATAGATAAGCTAAAAACGGCTCTGTCCACTCGGGAACAGCACGCACCGTGGCCACGAGCTCCAAATCCGGGTCTTGGTTAGCCACCTCGTCCTCAGACTCGGTTTTAACAGATGGCCGCCATAACTCGTCCAGGAAAACATTGGGTGGAACCGGCTCTCTGCGCGAGCCGAGTCTTGCGAGTGCATCTGCTGCCTCGTTCTTTCGCCTGTCAATATGCTCCACCTCATACCCGGAAAAACACCCGGCAACCCTGTCCACCTCTCTGCGATATGCTGCCATGGTTGCATCCTTCCTATCCCAGGTTCCTGAGACCTGCTGCACCACAAGATCCGAATCTCCATAGCACCGTATCCGCCTGATGTTCATCTCCTTGGCTATTCTTAATCCGTGTAATAATGCCTCATACTCGTCCACGTTGTTGGAGCAATCAAAGTGAATTTGCAACACGTAGCTCAGTTTATCTCCTTTGGGCGATGTAAGTACCACCCCAGCTCCTGATCCCTCATACTTCTTAGAACCATCAAAGTGCATCACCCAAGACTCGGAACCTTGTGTCATTGTGGGCATGCTCGTGTGAGTCCAATCATTGATGAAATCGACTAAAGCTTGAGATTTGATTGCAGACCTGGGCTCGTAGTTGATGTGATAATCTCCCATCTCAATGGCCCACTTGGCTATTCTACCTGTTTCATCTGAGTTTCTGATAATATCCGACATTGGTATGGAGCTAACCACTGTTATGGGATGTTCCTGAAAATAAGGTTTCAATTTCCGGCTGGCCATGAAGACCCCGAAAACCAACTTCTGCCAATGTGGGTAACGCTGCTTTGCTTCCGATAGTACCTCGCTTACGTAATAAACCGGCCTCTGTATCGGGTGATCTTTTCCATCCTCTTTATACTCAACAACAACCACTGCGCTAACCGCCCGGGGCCCAGCCGCAATGTATAGTAACATGGGCTCCTTAGGACCCGGAGCTGCTAAGACTGGTGCCTCAGATAATTGCTTTTTTAGTGCCTCGAACGCCTCATCCGCCTCTTGGGCCCAAACGAATTTGTCGGTTTTCCTCAAGAGCCGGTATAAGGGTATCGCCTTCTCTCCAAGCCTTGATATAAACCGGCTTAACGCTGCTACGCATCCTGTAAGCTTTTGAACATGCTTCAAATTTTCCGGCTTTTGCAGACTCTGGATAGCTTTGATCTTGTCCGGGTTTGCCTCGATTCCTCTCTCGGAAACAATGAATCCGAGTAATTTTCCTGCTGGAACTCCAAATACACACTTTGTGGGGTTAAGCTTCATATGATATCTTCTCAGGTTCCTGAATGTTTCCTTTAAGTCGTCAATGAATGTTTCTGCCTTCCTTGTCTTGATCACCACATCATCAACATAGACGTGAACATTGCATCCAATCTGATCCTCAAAACACTTCTGAATGCACCGCTGGTAAGTTGCACCAGCATTCTTTAGTCCAAAAGTCATGGTTTTGTAACAGAAAGCTCCAAAGGGGATTATGAACGATGTTTTCTCCCAATCTTCCTTTTTGAGCTTGATCTGATGATACCCGGAATATGCATCCAAGAAACATAATTGGTCACTTCCAGCCACTACATCTATGATCTGATCTATCCTTGGAAGAGCAAACGGATCCTTTGGGCAATGCTTGTTGAGACTCATGTAATCAATGCACATCCTCCACTCATTACTCTTTTTCATTACTAGAACCGGATTTGCCAACCAATCCGGGTGAAAAACTTCCATGATAAAGCCGGCTGCGAGTAGCCTGGCTATCTCTGCTCCTATAGCTTTTCTTCTTTCCTCATTCATTTTTCTCAGACCCTGCTTCACAGGCCGGGACTTGGGATCAACATGCAAACTATGCTCAGCTAACTCGGTCGGGATACCCGGCATATCACTGGGCGTCCAAGCGAAGACGTCCTGATTTCCGCGAATGAACTCAATGAGCGCCTCTTCTTGCTTACTGTCTAGGTTAGATCCTATAGCAAATTGCTTGGAGGGATCGCCTTCGACAAAAGCCACCATCTTTGTGTCCTGTGCTGCTTTGAATTTTGCTCTCTCATCCTCCGTATTTGGTCTCTTTAATGCTGTTATGTCATCCGGGTCTACCTGGGACCGGTAATACTTGAGCTCTTCCTTTCTGCAAGCCTGTTCCGCCATTGCCGCGTCTCCCTCGTCATACTCAGCTGCTATAACCCGGCTCCCATGTATGGTGATGGTTTGCTTGGGACCCGGGATCTTTACCTGTAGGTATACGTAACACGGCTTGGCCATGAACTTGGCGTCAGCCGGCCTTCCAAACAACGCGTGATAGGGGCTGCGCAACTTTACCACCTCGAATGTGAGCCACTCCACTCGGAAATTGTCCTTTGATTCTCCAAAAGAGACCTCCAATGTAATCTTCCCTTCGGGGAATGTCGAATGACCCGGCACAATCCCGTGAAAAACTGTAGAACTTTTCTGTAACTGGGATTCCTTGAGGCCCATGGGTAAGAAAGTTTCCCAATATAGGATATTGATGCTACTTCCGTCATCCATTAGAACCTTTTTCAACTCATAACCATTAACCCGTGGTGCAACCACCAGCGCTAAGACACCCGGATGTTCTATTCTTTCCGGGTGATCCCTTCTGCTCCATGTTACCTCTTGATCCGACCATCTCAAGTACCTCGGAACAGCTGAAGAAACCGAGTTTACTGCTTTCTTAAGTATCTTTCTGTCTTTGTTAGAAGTTCCTGTGGTATGAACGTGGTACTTCCCCAACTGCTTGGGGTTAGCTTGGAAACCTCCAGCGCCTCCTTGGTTGTTACCCGGATTACCGCCTCCTGGGTTGCCAGCCGGGGGTGGGCCGTTGCTCAGGTTTCCGCCCGGACCCGATCCTGCTCCCCGGCCTGCACCTCGCATTGCCTTCTGTATTTCTTCGTTCTTCCATCTTTGTAAATCTACGCATTGCTCCAGTGAATGATTAGCCGGCCTGCCGTTCCTGCTATGACGCGGACAGGGCATCCTGAAGGCCTCTATATGGTTAGCCGGCCTTGGCGGTCCTTGGTAATTTCCTCCATTAAAGTTACCTCCGTTGAAATTTCCTTCTGCTCTGGGTCTGGCAAACCCGGCTTCTGTATTGGCGACAAACTCGGAACTTCCCTCATACGGGCGCTTGTTCTGGTTGTTTCCATTATTTCCTCCGTTGTTACCCGGCGCAGATCCATTGCCGGGTCTTCCGCTGTTGCTCGCGTTAGCTTTTGCTTTCTTATCATCAACGTCCTCCTCTGTGGTATCTGTGGCGGCGTGCTTGTTGCACGCGTCCATCAACTCTCCCATAGTTACCTCCGAAGCATTCCGACTAGATTTCATGCGTGTCAACTTTTGCACTAAGGGTATATACTTGCATGTTTTTGCCATAGCCTGTAACGCATCTTTTGGTTGAATATCCGTGGACGAGTGGAGTATTTCCATAACCCGGCGCACCCAACTGCGCGCCGACTCTCCCTTCTTCTGGACACATCGCTCTAAATCATCAATTGTAAACAACTTCCTGCACGTTCCATGAAAGTGCTTGACAAAGGGCGTTTTCAGCTCGCTCCATGAATTGACGGACTTTTCGGGTAGATTATTGAACCATAACTTTGCTGCTCCCTCTGACATCATCAGGTACATAAACTTGGCTTGAAGATTTTCAGACGCATTGCGAATCGACATGGCCATCTCATAACTACTCAGCCAGGTTTCTGGATCCATGGTTGGCTCGTAATTGACCACTTTACCCGGCTCCTTGAACTTATCCGGGTAAGGCTCGGCTCTGATGGCGTCCGACAAACACTTGGGCCCGGCTAAATTTGCCGGCTCTGGCCTTACCCGGGAAACATGTGATCCTGCTGCAGGTACGGTGGGGGGTGCAACCGCTACCGGCCCTCGTACCGCAGACCCGGCTGCTGCGCGCCTGGCTCAAGAACTGTCCACAATAGTTTGCGTCGCTGATACTGCAGGTGTTGCTGGTCTACGGGGAGGAGGCGGCATTTGCTGCTGCTCTGTCCTCCGCCGTGCTGAGCTCGTCTGAATATTGCCGGTATTTCCATTATACCGGCTAACATACGGTGTTCCATGCATTCCACTCCTGTTATCCGGGTAATTGGCCTGCTGAGCCACTGCTGTGCGCAATAGATCTATCGCCCGCCGTCTCCTCTGCATGGGGTGACTCTCTTACGGGGATGCGATCCAATGCCAATGTTGCTGCATATACATTGTCCATGGGGTTATTGAAGTGACCTGGTGGAGTGTGAAATCGTGGCGGTGGTGGTGGTGGCGCTGTATTGCCAGTTACGATCCCTGTTTGCAATGTGGGTAACCCGGCTTGTACGTTTGCCGGCTGTCCTCCCAAGGTTGCAGGCTGATGCCCGGTTTCCTGATTCACAGCTGGAATTGGTTGATCCGGAGGTGTAATAAACAGTGCGGCCGGGTTTATAGTTCCACCCGTTGCCGGTAATCGCGACTGATATCTCTGATTGTGCATCCTGGTCGACTGAACTTGGAGCCGGTTCTCCAATGCTTCCAGCTCGCGTTGGCGCGCTGCTATCCCCTGTCTTTCAGCTTCCATATCTCTCCTCTGCTGATCCAATGCACGGCGGGCCACATCCAGATCCGCGGCGCGTGCCGCCGCGTTTTCTGGAGTTATCACCGTTGCTAGCACCGTAGGATCTAAGATCAGGTTATTGTTGAACAGAGCCGGATTTCGTGGATTTGAGGGCCCTGCTCCTGGCGTTCTGTTCGTCATAAACCCAAACATGTTTCTTTGCAATTCGCTTTCCAGGGTATGGCTGGTGACTGAAGCCGACTCTCCGTCAACCCGGGCTACGACCGGGTTTCCATCAACCGGATTTTGTTGCTGGGCCAGCGCTCGTGCCGCTCCGACCGCGGCCGTAGTCACGTCCCCCTGATTAAGATTGGTTACAGGGGCCGTGTAAACCGCGACCTGGCGCGCGATGCCTGGTGCAGATTCATATTCTTCCTCATCACAGCTATCCTCTTCGTACCGATCCTCCAGCAGGTGCAGGATAGACTCGGTATCTTCTTCCCTCGTGACCCAGCCACGCGGGGTCCATGCCGGCTCCTCCGGCTGTTCCCTCTTCGTGGTGGGCTCTTCTATCGGATCGATCGTTCCGACCGACTCTTCCCCATCCGACTGAACGCAGGTCGCTCCTCCTGACAAGGAATCATATTCAACATCAACAGGAATAGAACCGGACGTACGTACCATGCCGACGAAGACGTTGACTCGGCCGATCGTGACGATAGACCCGGCATCCAGCAGGTCCGACTCTGGTCCCCAGCCAAAATCGTCCACCATCTTTTCTCCTTCAGGGTTGGTGTAGATCTCGCCAATGACGAGGTTCTTCATGCTTTCCCGAGCTTCTCCCGTGATGTAAACACCCTTGGACGTAGGCCCCACGGTGGGCGCCAACTGTCGTGGGATGATCACGGCAGACGTTACCAGGGGTAACTTATCTTGGGGCAATTCAACTCTGGTGTTTGGGAAAGGGTTTAGCTCAAGGGAAACCATGCTATCAATCGATCTCATAGCTCTGGCAATCAAGTCGCCGAGTCTCCGATCTAGGATTACAATATCAACTCTCGTGTTACAGGGAAACTCGAATATCTGGAGAGGCTCTGTTTTCCTGAGCCTAGGAGCCGGTTTATATCTTACCCGGCCCCCTGGCTTCCTATCCAAGGCACACTCGGAGTCCTACCCGGTAACCGCATACAAAACCCTAAGTTTCCTAATAGTAACCCTAAAGCCGGGTTACGAGGCCTACACCGCTTCTTGGGACTTCTAGAAACTCCTCTTTCGTAAGCCGGGTCTTGCGCATTTCCCTTTGGGCCGGGTTACACCTTGGCGTTAACATACCGGGTTTCTATCCCTCCATCAGCCTCCTATCTTGATATTCCTAAAAAGGAATTCAAAAAGTACCATGCACCTTATAAAGATATTGTTCCTGCTAGTAATGTAGAAGTGTTGTTAATCCTGCTGTTCCTGAACCTTATATTGAGAAAATGCCTTTCCCTGCTATGGTGAAAGAACACCCTATTGTAGCTAGTGTGGTTAATAAGAGCACTAATAAATCTATTGAACCTGATGCAAAATAATTGTTGAACCTACTGTAGCAATAGTGAAAGGTCTTATCTGTGGAAATGTAGAGAATGAACATATTGTCTTTTGTGAGGATGTTTATAATATTGTCTCACATCCAAATAGACCTGAGAAAACTAGTGTCCCTGTGCTTTCTGTTAAGATTGGTGATCATTGCTATTATGGTTTGTGTGACATTGGTGCAAGTTCTAGTGCTATTCCTTATGAGATTTATAAAGAAATTATGCATGAATTTGGTTCTTGTGAGCTTGAGGATATTGATGTGGTTATTCAGCTTGCTAATAGAGAAACTGTCTTTCCAATTGGTATTGTTAGAGATGTGGAAGTTTTATGTGGTAAAACTAAATATCCCATTGATTTTCTAGTACTTGGTAAGGCTGCTAGTAAAACTTGTCCTATTATTTTTGGTAGACCTTTCTTGAGCACTTGTGGTGCTATTATAGATTGTAAGAGGGGTAAGATTTTGACTAAATTTGATGGAAAATCTTATGAGTTCAATTTCTCCAAATTTGCTAGAGCACCTTATGAAACTGAATTTCCTAATGATAATTTTAGAGTTGAACATCTTGCCTCTATTGCTCTTGCTTCTAACAATGCTTTGCAGCAATATATAGAGGACCATGAAAGTGAGGTCTTTATGGAAGATAGAAATGAGATTGACGATATTCTTCTTCGTCAACCGGTGATATTGAAACATAATTTACCTATCGAGGACTTGGGTACCTTATTACCACCCAAGGAGGATCCTGTTTTTGATTAAAAACCTTTTCCTGATGATCTTAAATATGCTTATATTGATGATAAGAAAATATATCATATTATTCTTAGTGCTAAACTTTCAGGTGAAGAAGAGGAAAGATTATTGGGAATACTGAAGAAACATCGTGGAGCGATTGGATATACTCTTGATGATTTGAAAGGGATTTCTCCCTCTATATGTCAGCATGTTATTAATATTGAACCTGATGCAAAGCCAGTAGTTGAACATCAATGCCGTCTAATTCCTAAGATGAAGGAAGTGGTAAGAAATGAGGTATTAAAACTTCTAGATGCTGGTATTATTTTTTCTATTGCTGATAGTAGATGGGTGAGTTCTGTGCATTGTGTCCCTAAAAAGGGAGGAATCACTGTTGTGCAAAATGAAAATAATGAGCTTATTCCTTACAGAGTGGTGGTTGGTTATAGAATGTGCATTGATTTTAGGAAGGTTAACAAGGTTACTAAGAAAGATCATTATCCTTTTCCTTTTATTGATCAAATGTTAGAGAGGTTGTCTAAGAAAACTCATTTTTGCTTTCTTGATGGTTATTCTGGGTTTTCTCAAATTGCTGTTAGGAAGCAAGATCAAGAGAAAACAACCTTTACTTGTACTTATGGTACTTGTGCTTATAGAAGTATGCCTTTTGGTTTGTGTAATGCTCCTGCTACGTTTCGAAGATGCATGTCTGCTATTTTTCATGATTTTTGTGAAGAAATTGTGGAAGTACTGATGGACGATTTCTCCGTCTACGGAACTTCTTTTGATAATTGCTTGCACAACCTTGATAAAGTTTTGTAGAGATGTGGGGAAACTAATCTTGTTCTTAATTGGGAGAAATGCCACTTTATGGTGATGAAGGAATTGTTCTTAGATATAAAATTTCTGCAAGAGGTATTGAAGTTGACAGATCTAAAGTGGAAGCCATAGAGAAAATGCCCTGTCCCAGGGATGTTAAAGGTATTCTTAGTGTTCTTGGTCATGCTGGTTTTTATAAGAGGTTTATTAAAGATTTCTCTAAAATGTCAAAACCTCTTACTAATCTTCTTCAAAAAGATGTACCTTTTGTTTTTGATGATGATTGTAAGGAAGCTTTTGAAACTTTAAAGAAGGCTTTAACTATTGCTCCTATTGTTCAACCACCTGATTGGAATTTACCTTCTGAAATTATGTGTGATGCTAGTGATTTTGCTGTAGGTGCTGTTCTTGGACAGCGAGTAGATAAGAAGTTGAATGTTATTCATTATGCTAGTAAGATTCTTGATGCTGCTCAAAAGAATTATGCTACTACTGAAAAAGATTTCTTAGCTGTAGTCATTGCATGTGATAAGTTTAGACCTTATATTGTTAACTCGAAGGTTACTATTCATACTGATCATGCTTCTATTAGATACCTTATGGAAAAGAAAGATGCTAAGCCTAGGCTTATTAGATCTGTGTTGCTTTTAGGAGAGTTTGATTTGCATATTGTGTATAGGAAGGGTGCTGAAAATCCTGTTGTTGATAACTTGTCTAGATTAGCAAACATTGCTTTTGACCCCATTCCTGTTAATGATAGTTTTCCAAATGAACAGTTGGCTGCAATAAAGGTAAAATCCCAAGATAGTCCATGGTATACTAATTATGATAAGTTCATTGTTTCAAAGTATTTTCCTCCAACATTTACAGCTCAGCAAAGAAGAAAATTCTTCTATGATTTGAGGCATTATTTTTGGGATGAACCACACTTATATAAAGAAGGAGTAGATGGTATTATGAAAAGATGTGTTCCCGATCATGAACAACGTGAAATATTGAAAAGTGCCATGGTAGTGCTTATGGAGGACATCAAGCTGGAGATAGAACCGCACAAAAGGTTCTACAATCAGGTTTCTATTGGCCTACTCTCTTTAAAGATGCACGTAAATTTATTTTATCTTGTGATGAATGTCAAAGAGTTGGTAATATTTCTAGACGTAATGAAATGCCTATGAGTTATTCTCTTGTTATTGAACCTTTTTATTGTTGGGGATTTGACTTTATGAGTCCTTTTCCTCCTTCGAATGGTTACACTCATATTCTTCTTGTTGTTGTTGATTATGTTACTAAGTGGGTAGAAGTCATACCTACAAAAAGTGCTGATGGTGAGACCTCTTTAAAAATTCTTCAAGATGTTATTTTCCCTAGGTTTGGTGTGCCTGGATGTCTTATGACTGATGGAGGTTCTCATTTTATTCATGGTGTTTTTATAAAAACCCTTGCTAAATATGATGTTAATCATAGAATTGCTTCAGCTTATCATCCTCAAACCAGTGGGCAAGTAGAATTATCAAATAGAGAAATTAAATCTATCTTGCAAAAGACTGTTAATAAATCTAGGAAGAATTGGTATGATAAGTTGCATGATTGTTTATGGGCTTATAGAACTGCTTATAAAAATCCTATGGGTATGTCTCCTTATAAAATGGTTTATGGAAAAGCTTGTCACTTGCCTTTGGAATTAGAACACAAATCTTATTGGGCAGTGAAAGAACTTAATAAAGATTATAAACTTGCTGGTAGGAAAAGAATGCTTGACTTGAATCATCTAGATGAATGGAGATGTGAAGCTTATGAAAATGCTAGAATCTTTAAAGAGAAAGTTAAACAATGGCATGATAGGAGAATTCTTAAAAGAGAGTTTCATGTTGGGGAAAAAGTTCTATTGTATAGGTCTCGTCTCAGATTTTTTGCAGGAAAAATTACTCTCGAGATGGGAAGGCCCTTATATTATTGAAGAAGTGTATCGTTTGGGAGCAATCAAAATTGCTTCCCTCAAAGATAACACTACACAAGTGGTAAATGGGAATAGACTCAAACATTATATTTCCGGGGATTCTTATGATGAAGATGTTGATGTTATTCAATTAATGACTCCGGAGAAGTTCATTAGAAGGAAGATTCCACAATCTGCAGAGTCTGTTTTGGAATAGGTAACAGTACTGTTAAGAAAAAGTTCGCGGATTACCTTCCAAGTTATAAATTGTTAATTTTTGGAAAATATGAAAAATATCGAGCCGAAAAAGGGTAGGAGATGGTGCCCGAGAGCACCACACCACCTGGGGGCGCGGGACCACCCCTGGCTGCGCCACCCTATGGTGTGGGTGCCTCGGAGCCCCTATCTGACTCGTTTTCGACCTGGACTTTCCTTTTGTTGCGTATGTTTCTGATATTTAACACCCGGGACCCCCCGAGGTCCGTATATAGTTTTCTTGTTGTGTTTCTGTTTCGAGTTGTTTCTGCTAGGTTACATCTTTGGATTTAGAGCCACGATGTCCTCTTCTGGACCTCCCAAAGACAATTTCTTTGCGAACGTCATCAATCCGTACATGAATGAGTTGAAGATGCATCCCAAAGAGTTGTTGCTCAAGGATGGGGAGGTGCAAATTGAAGATGTTTGGGGCCCTAAAGGAGAAGGCAGTCTGGAAGCTAGGATGGAAGAGTTGGAGAATGAAGTCTTTAGGTACAAGAAGGTGGCGGATCGTGAAGTTGACATCATCCACATGATAAAGACAGAACTGATCGTCGAGTACAAGAAGGAGACTTTAAATCTTTTGGAGGAGATCTTCTCACTCACCGAGACCGCCAACAAATTGCAAGCACAACTCTATGATGTGCAGAATCAGAACTGTGAGTATGAGAACATGTTTAAACGTATAAGATCTACTGCTAGTTTCAGGATATTGGAGACCAAGACATCATTTGTGGATGTAGAGCCTTTACCTTGGAAGTTTGATGATGAGAAGGATTCACCACCGCCACCGAAGAATTAATTCGTCATTGGTATTGGCATCTCCTTGGCTTGTTCCAAGGTTGGGGGAGTGCTGCGGTATCACGCCTTTATATTTCACCCTTTTACCTTTTATTAGAGTCATATCATGAGTAGAGAAAATATCATATAGGATGGTTTGCAGTATGGAAGTATCACTCTTTAGTTGGTTATCGTTGTATCCCTTGGTTTGAGTTGCCGTAATAAAATATTAATGAGAAGTTTCATCATCTACCCGCTACACTTTATTTTAGTTTGCATTTTTTGTTATATGATTGATCTTGTTATTAGTATTGGTATCAATGTTGGAGCTTCAAGTTAATCTAGTTGGTTTTGGCAAACTTAGCATTGGTCAGTGGCAACAATACGTTGAGACTTAAGTAGAAAAGAGGGAGTTGCATGTAGACATATTATTCCATGATCTTTCTTTCTTATTAGCTCATAAGCTTAGTATCCTCAAGTAAGATTGTTTATACCTTCAAGGAAAATTGCATGATTGGTTTTATCATATATGTATTTGTTTGTTTTCCCTCAACTCTTATGCTTGCTACCCAGCCTTGCTAGCCAAAAACATGTACTGAGAGGGAATGATTCTCGTGCATCCAAACCTTGAGCCCCAAAACCTTGCCATTTGTGTCCACCATACCTACCTATATGTGGTATTTCACCGCCACTCCAAGTAAATTTCTTGTGTGCTACCTTTAAAACCTCAAAATTATGTTGGGAATATGCCCTAGAGGCAATCATGGATGATGTAATTCCCAATGTATTCATAAAGTTATTAAGTTGTCCTTTGGTTTGAACATTTGATACATGTCATTGAATATGTGATTCGATTGTGGAACTATGTATTCATATTGTTCATACTAGATTGTCCTTGGTCATTTAGGTTGTGCTGGACACACACCCTAGACTAATGTGAGTGTTGGCTGATGACATGGTTCCACTTGTCATGGGCATGGTGATGCCATTCCAACGATCACGGACTTGGCTAAAAGAGTTTAGCAAGTCGTACTGACCCACAATGAGATGCAACGAGCAAGTCGTCATTTGCATGTCTCAATCAATGTAATCCTTAGACCTGAGGTTGTCGCACAATCCGAGTTGTGGATCACCGACTTAGGTTCTGTTAAACGCTGCTTTGTGACAAGGCAGCTATAAAGACAGAGTTCGGGTCGAATGAGAAGCAAACTGCGTGATGTGGATAATCAAGATGGGATTTTGCCCCTCCGAATGGAGAGATATTCTCTAGGCCCTCTCGAGTGATATGATTCAGGAAGCATGGCCATGCGCGACTCAGTTAAGTGTTAACTGTGTCTGTTGACTAAGAGTTAGTCAGATGAATAATATATCACGGACCGAGAAGAGAGTCGAACTATTTAAGGGATGACGATAAATCTCCTATAGTTCGACAAGGTATATCGTGAGGAAAAAGGGACTAAGATGAATATCACATTGAAAGGTATGTCGTCATGACTCAATGGGACTTGGGAGTCGGAACGTTCTGCTAGGAGCCGCTACCGATTGATCGATTGAGAGTCGGACTCCAATCGTGTCCAAGTCGCCATGAGCCTGCAGGGTCGCACACTTAAGAGCGGGAGCAAGTATTGGTTGGGTTGGACCCGAACCGAAAAATGGACTGATTTGTGAGTCGGACTCACAGAGGGAATGGACCACAAGTGGTGTGAAGCCCACTACCATTCGCTATATAAAGAGGGGCGCAGGTTGCCCAGCGTGCACGTTAGTCCACTCCCATGCATTGGGAACCCTAGCCCTACTCAGTCCAGCCGTCGCACCGGACCTAGCAGTCCGCCGTCGGAGCTCCTCCTCGTACGTGTGGATACCGGCAGAGGTGCTGTACGTTCAACACTTCGACGTTCGCGGGATCGGATCGGCTGGATCGGATCGTGGACTGCACTGCCCCGACGCGCTTCATCGATAATCCGCAACCGCGCGTCTAGTGGTAATCATCGTGGCCTTCTACCTCGGCTAGATCTTGGAAGTACCGCGTAGGAAAA
Organism: Alopecurus myosuroides; assembly: GCA_028641055.1. Taxonomy (NCBI): domain Eukaryota; kingdom Viridiplantae; phylum Streptophyta; class Magnoliopsida; order Poales; family Poaceae; genus Alopecurus; species Alopecurus myosuroides. The sequence continues at coordinate 471,065,539 of CM054057.1, read as the reverse complement.
AATTTCGTTTATCTCTACGCGCTCCAACAAATTACACCTGTTTTGTGCCCCTGTTTTAGCTCATGAGGACGCAAATAGAGAATCTTTATCTCACTTGTTGATTGGATTTCACACCCTGGACTAGTGTCTTCATCCTCTTATCCAAATGATAGAAGAGTTGGCAGCGGGGTTCCCAGACCCAAATAATAATACAAACTCTCTTCACTATTTTTTCCCTGATTTATCAGTCAAAGCATAATTGTGTAAACAAAAGAGAAAGAGGGATGACCTTCTATACTAGTTGTGTCCTTCAATGGGAGCCGCTCTTGTGAAGTCTAGTTGGCTTATGACGTATTGTATTTTCTGTTTGTCATTCGTTGACATAAGCATACACCTCTCTAAAAATTAGACACTCCTCCATGGTATGTGATTGTTGGCAGGCACCCGAGGATTCGGTTAACCATGGTTTGTATAAGAAAGGTTGGGAGGAGTGTCGACAATTTTATACCTCTGTTTAACAAAATAAAAGCTCTAGCACATGAGTGATCCATGCTTCCCTCTGTGAAGGGCCTATCTTTTACCTTTATGTTGAGTCAGTAAACCTACTCCTTTCTGTCTTAAACAAGCATTTGAGTTGTTGTGATCTATCCATTTATATGTTGATTTACTCAATCATGTTCCTTATTCTTCCTTGTTTGTACAAATGCTTTTATCTGTTTGAATACCACTTTGAAAGTTACCAATGTCTGCAAAGAAACTGTTATAATTGAGCATGATAAATTCTGCAATATAAGCTCTAGTATAAGACTCTAATCTAAAGATAAGTACACCGTTAATTGTTCTCTAATCAAGAACAAAGTTTTCCTTCACCAATTATGATTTCCTTTTGCACCTTTATTATGATTTCCTCTACTTGTTTCAAGTTTGATTATATAAGAGGAAGTTGCTGTCTAAAATGACTTGTTCTTTGTTAGATGTGATGCCTCTTGTCCGTGTTTTATTTATCGACACCTCACTCCATAAACCTGTGGTCATGTTTACTGAGTTCAGTTCCGCTTGGGGACAAGCGAGGTCTAAGCTTGGGGGGAGTTGATACGTCCATTTTGCATCACAATTTTATATTGTTATTTTCTGTTATTCATCGATACATTTCATGTTATGATGCATCACTTATGTTATTTTATCTTATTTTGCATGTTTTATAATTTTTGGAGAATAAACACCGGGACCAGGAATCTGATGGAAAAAGCACCGTCGAGATACCCTATTTTAGAAGATCAGAAGAAGAGGCGGGACACTGTAGGAGTCTTAGAAGTACCGAGGAGGAAGCCATCTAGAAGGGCACCCGGAGGGGGGCCACCTGGGGCCCACACCACCAGGCGGCGCGCCCCCCTTCTGGCGGCGCCTGGGGTGGTCTGCCCCCCTGGCCCACTCCTGGGTGCCCCTTTTGCGTACTTGACCCCCAGGGAACCCTAAGCCCCAGAACATCATCGAAGAAATATTCCGCCGGCGCCTTGGGGCGGAAAACAACAAAGAAAGAAAAGCTCTTCGAGAGGGAGAAATCTGCCGGGGAAATTCCTGCCCGGAGAGGGGGGATCATCGCCATCGTCACCGTCATTGCTCCGGGCATCATCAAGATCGTCATCGTCATAATCATCACCACCAGCACCATTACCGTAATCATCCACCTTCATCCCGCTATAACAATTAGGGGTCTTTATTGTTGCTCTTCACTAGATCTCTCTCCCGGTGTGGATTACTTGTTAGTGGTTGATGCTTGTGAGATTTATCGGTGTTTACACTTTATGAATAGATTGTTTTTATCCATTATATCACCTCTGATTATGATCCATATGATATCTTATGATTAGTTCGTTTAGTTCTTGAGGACATGGGAGAAGTCATGATGTTAGTAGTGGAATTATGTTGAAGTAATATCTCGTGGTTCGGTATTTAAGTTGTGGTGCTATTCTTCTAGTGGTGTCATGTGAACGTCTAGTACATGATACTTCACCTTTATGGTCCTAGGAGGATGCATTGTGTATTTGGCTACTAATTGTGGGGTTGCCGGAGTGACAGAAACCTAAACCCCCGTTAGGAAACCAATGCACGAGGGAGTGTAGGATCCCGGAGTTTTAAGGTTATGGTTAGATTTATCTTAATTAATTTCTTGTATTTGCGGATGCTTATGAGGGGTATAATCACAAGTATGTATTAGTCCTAGTTGGGCGGTGCATTAGCATAGGTTCACCCGCACAACACTTCATGAACCAATAAATATTTATCAACCGTAATGAAGCGAAAGCACTTAAAGAAATCCCCATGTGTCCTCGAGAACGTTTGATAATCATAAGTAGAACAACCGGGTTGTCCTTTGCTCTCAAAAGGATTAGGCCACTCGCTGCAATATTATTTACTTTCTTTTATTTACTCGCACTATATTTATCTGCTATATCAAAAACCACCAAAAACTCGTTTGCTAGTGTTACAGTGAATCCTCTATCCAACCTGCTTGTCAACACCATCTGCTCCTCGTTGTGTTTGACACTCTTATTTATCGAAATTACTATGATACACCCCATATACTTGTGGGTCATCATACCTCGAACTAAATTATCTTCTGGCGAAAGTGATCCGCCTTTACGAAGGTTACTTCTAGGGAAATTTCTCCTAGGGAATGTGCTTTCCTGCCAGGGACAATGCCGTGAAAATGTACATTTCTATGCTTGAGCTGGGTCTCTGAGATATGCAATTTCTTCAGATTACTTAGGTACATAATGTTGATGCTTGATCCTCCATCCATCATCGCCCTTTTTAGCCTAGTGTTTTTGCACAATAGGGCTTACTATCAAGGCATGTGTGCCGGGTTCTCGGATATTACCGGGATGATCAGACTGATCCCAAGTAATTGGCTTCTTTGAATAATTTAGGTACTTTGGAGTTGGTGGAACAAAGACATTGATTTCCCGTAACATCCGCTTCTCCTGTTTAGCAGATGGGGTCGTAAGGAAAGTTAAGTTACATTCTCCTCTGACTCTCGGGAATTTAGGTTCGCCTTTCCGTTGATGTTCCTGTATTTTGTCATCAGTGTCACACTCGCTTTCGTCTTTATCAACTTCCGGTTTTTTCCCTTCTGGAATTATTTCCTTTATTCCTAGCCCTAGTACTATCTTTCATGTGCTTGTTAAGCCGGCATTGCTGGTTTGTATGGGTAGGCTTTCCAAACTGCGTGCGATGAATGCAGGATTCCCCTTTAACTTTTTCCCACTCTTCCTTGGAGTAGGAGATAGGTTCCTTGATTTCGGCGCTTTTCCTTTCCATCTGCTGGTGTTATCCTTTCCAAAGGCTACATTGACCTCTTTGGGCTTTTACTGCGTTTCTGGAGTGGATTTCTTTTCAGAACAAGAGCCTTTTTTGGCCTGGACCAGCGCATCGATGTTTCTGCCTCTTGCCCTGATGTCGTCTTCGGACGCTGCATGCTCATTGGCGGTTGTGAGCATAGAACCTAAGTCCTTATGCTCTTTTGAACCAACCATGAACGGTACGAGTCCGGGTTTTAGGCCATTCACGAAAGCATGCATTGCTTCTATGGCACTTACTCCAGAATAGCTATTCTTCATTGCAGTCCATCTTGAGATAAAGTCGACATATGACTCGTTTCATATTGGACGCAACGGTTCAACTGGTTGATGCTTTTGGGGCGTTTATACGTACCCCAGAAGTGCTGAGCGAAAACTCTAGCCATATCTTTCCAGCTGTCCACCGTTCTTGACGGAAGTCCATTGATCCAGTCTCGAGCTCCGTACAACAACATTAGTGGTAGGATATTTATGACTTCCATATCTGTCCCTTTGTTGATTTGGACGACAATATAGTAATCAGAGAGCCATGTATCGAGTTTGTACTTCTAGTATACTTTTGATAAGTTGGCCTGACTTCGGCAAAGCCAGAGTGTAAACTGATCTTCTCGATCCTATCGGTGAAATACTTTGGACCAAAATACATATCGTCTCTTTACGCCTTATCGACGTGTGCAGAATACCTTCGAGCTGAATGAACAGAGGGGGGTCTGCTCCACTCTGGTCCATTATTGCGTGAATACGCTCTACTGGGATCATCCCGATTTCTTCCAACATCCCGTCCTTTGGAATGAGGTGGAGTTCTACTCCTTACCCATTCTTTGTTCCTTGGAGGGGTTTGGGATCTCTCACATCTGTGAGAGTGGTCATACCATCTCGCTTTATCAGCCGGGTGTCTCGAAGGCGGCATTGTTTTCCCGTCATTCCGGTTTTTCTCTTCCCGGTCTTTATCGGCACGGGGTTTTTGTTATTTCCGCCTTTTGGCGGATGCGATCCTGTCCTGGACGGTGCATTCTTGTTATCCGGGATTTTTTTTGTCCTTTTTCGGATCTCCCTTCTTTTCCTTCGATTCACCTGAATCTCCGGGTTTGCCTAGGTCAGGTGCTCCAGCGGCGCACGTGGCAGTTTTGCACAAGGCTGAATCATCATGTAGCTTGCTCGAACGTCCTTGCCCTTGTTGTTGTTGTTGTAATGATTTTCCTAAGAAAGCATACACTCCTGGCAGCTTTTCGTCATTGGAGTACATGTCATCGTTAAGGATGGCGAAGGTGGCTTCTGCGTTTTCACTTGCAGTTTTGTAGATGTGTTCGCCCTTAGCATTTGTGCCGTTAACATGCCTTTGCCAAGACGGGTTTTCAAACCATTTTCTTGCTGGCAGTTCTTCCGGTTTTGCAATTCCGGGTAACCTCGTGGGTTTAATTCCAGATCTGTTCTGACGCTCATATTCCTCGATTTCTTCCCGCTGCAGTTTGATGTCAGCTTGGGTTTTGAAGAGGTTTTCCCTAGTCCAGAACATATGTTGTTGCCGCATTATTGCTTGTCTCCTGGCTTCCAACACTTCTGGTGGCTCATCTTGTGCGACCGGGGTTTGAATTAGAACGATTTGTTCCTGTTCCAACATTTGGGGAATAGGGATTTCAGCCTTTTTCTTCCCCGCCGTCTTTGCGCCGCTGCCGCTTCCGACTTCCAGGTTTTGGTTGGCTACACCCGCCAATTTATCCTTTTTCTTCTCGGTCTTGGTAAATAGCTTCTTGGCGGATTTTCTTCTTCTTTTTGGAGGATGGAGGCTTTTTGTGTGGTTAATCTTCCGTCAGTTCCTGAACATCAGGGAGAGACGAGCTTTTTTCACCACCTACCTCATCTCCTTCTTCACCAGCTGGCGGAGGAGTCTTAGGATCTTCCTCTTCCTCTGCCTTCGACCTTGCGGTTGGCTTCGCCATGAGTACTTCATGGAAGCTTCCCTCCATGGATTTGACCTTTCTTTCGAAAGCATCTTTATCTTGATCGTCGGAATCTGTTTTGCAGATCCGGTTTTCGAGTCCAATTTTGCTTCTATGGCTGCTAGTATAGACTCGGCTTCCGAATTAGTCGCCCGATCGACGGATGTCGGATCTTCCACCTTTTCCGTGGAATTAATGTTATCTTCCTTTTCCACAGGATTTTTGTCTTTCGTATTTTCGGCGATCTCTGACTGCACCATGCCAAAAAAGTGCGATCTGGCTGCACGCATCTCCTAAGAGGCGGTAAATCGAGTCATGCTTTGGTGATATGCAACTATTGAGGCTTGATTCGCACCTATGAATAGGGAAAATCTGAGCAGAATCCGACATTGAAGCCTTCATCTATTGGGCATAGGGCGGGTGGGATAAAGTTACTTCCACCATGGAATTCCATTTCTTTTGTCGTTAATCCAATAAAAACGTTAGCAGATCCGATGGGAAGTACACATGCACTTACCAGGTGATTCCATGCCGGCATATAGGATCCATTGTTGAGGAAGCGTCTGACGTTTCCGTCGAATTCTAGGCTTCCAAAAGTGACCGTGCTGCCAATCCGCTGAGTATCCCCGCTCGAAATGTGACCCCCGACGCTGCTGGCCCCATGGTGGGCGCCAACTATCGAGTCTTCTAGTCGGGTTCATGGCCGGGGCGCGATAAACCTACTGGTAGAACCGTGAGTGGAAGTACGGGAAACAAGGACACGATTTACCCAGGTTTAGTACGTCACAACTATGGCGGTGTTCCTAATCCTACAATCTCACTAAATCAGGGCTGAAGCCTGAAGTATACAAAGTACAATTGTGAGTATGGTTTCGCTAACTCGGCGAGGATAAACTTCCTGGCGATTTGGCTTCTAGCTATTTGAATCTCCGTTCTCCCTTTTTGTCTCTTGCTCCCGTCCGACTTTATATAAATAGCCGGACTAGGGCTTACAGGAAGGAAACCTAGAAGACTACGGAAAGTTGTCCTTTTCTTGGAAAGTAAGGCATCCAGCTTCTCCTCCAATTAGTACCACGTAGTGGGCCGTGGTCTGGGTTCTTCTAGAATCTGGCTTCCTGAGCATCAGCTTATTGGGCCGCCCAATAAACTTTGTTCCATTGCATGCGGGCCACCCTGGTAATCCGGCCTTCGGCCAATGCTGGACATACCCCTAAATTGGCATCTGACACTCCCATATGTGATAATTCTAATGATTCCTGTGACGGGAATATGCCCGAGAGGCAATAATAAAGTGGTTATTATCTTATTCCTTGTTTATGATAAATGTTTATTTCTCATGCTAGAATTGTATTAACCGGAAACGTTGATACATGTGTGTTTAATAAACAAACAATGGTTCATAGTAAAGCCTCTCCTTTAACTAGCTCGTTGATTAATAGATGATCAAGGTTTCCTGATCATAAACATTGGATGTTGTTAATAACGGGGTCATGTCATTATAAGAATGATCTGATGAACATATACCCAAAGTGAATATAGAAATGCAATCAAGTCATTATGTTTACATTGTTATATCAAACATACGAAGTAACTTATTCCTTAGACCATGGGATCATGTCAATCACTGATACCGGAAGGGTGCTTTGATGTCATCAAACGTCACACCGTAACAGGGTGACTATAAAGGTGCTGTTAGGTATTCGGTAAGTATTAGTTGAGGATCATGGATCAAGAGTGGGATTTGTCCATCCAAATGACGGAGAGATATACTCTGGGCCCTCTCGGTGATATCACATCGACACCGCTTGCAAGCACGTGACGAGGTCACAAGGATGTCATATCATGGAAACGAGAAAAGAGTACTTGTTGGTATCGAGATTGAACAAGGCATGGTTGATACCAATGATCCAATCTCGGACAAGTAAAATATCACGAGACAAAGGGAATAGTTCACGGTGTTGATGGTTCACACGATCACAAGAGTCATCGTTGAATATATAGGAGTCATCACGGATCTCCTGATCCCGCTGTTGATTATTGATCGGAGAGGAGTATCGATCATGTCTATCTTATCCGCGAACCGTAGGGTGACACACTTAAGGTTCGATGACGCATTTGATAGGATACGGAATAACGAAGAATGTTTTGAGCAGCACCAAAATTGTTTCGGGGAAAATTGAAATAGTTCAAGGGGTTTTTCATCCAATGGTTGCTAATAGAATTAACAAATTATTCGAGGTGCTATTTGCAAAAGTTTTTTAATAGAATTAACAAATGCTAAAATAAAGAAATAAAAATGTTTTATTTATTTATTAAAGAAAAAACTCTTGGATTTTCTAAGTGGAGTTTCAAGGGAAAATGAGTGGGTGTGAGTGGAGTGTCCACTCACATGATGAGGGAAGAGGTGGGGGCACACCCATGGACTGGCCGCACCCCCTTGGGCTGCCTCCCCCTCTCCTATAAATAGAGGGCATGAGCTCCCTCTCTCACACACACTTTCCCACCTCATTTTCTCTCCACCCGCTGCTCCATTCCATGGTCTCCGGCCTTGTGAAGCCCTGACCGTGGGATTCTTCACCACCACCACGCCGTCGTGCTGCTGGAGTTCCGAGGGATCCTCTACTTCCACGCCCCGCTGGATCGAGGGAATGGAGGTCGTCATCAACCATACGTGTGACCGATCATGGAGGCATCGCCAGATTGCGGTGCACATCTTATCTCTCTCGGGATCGGTGTGAGTACGACTACGCCAACAACGAGATTTGATCTCGTAACGCTTTGTGTCTTCGAGGGTATGTGTTCTCCTTAACCCTCTCTTTGCCCGTTGCGCTTCGTCTCCTAGATTAGATCTTGGCCTTTCGGGTGTCTCTGCGTAGGAATTTTTTTGTTTTCTATGCAACAACCCCTTCAGTGGTATCGGAGCCAGGTTTATGCGTAGATGTTTTGTACGGGTAGAACACATAGGTGTATGTGGGCATTGATGATAATGTTATTGCCTCCTTGAGTATTTTATGATCTTAGTGGCATAGTTGGATGAAGCTACCCCAGACTAAGTTTACGTGTACTATATACGCGAGAATTGTCTCACTTGTGGCTACGGGGGTGTCCGTTTCTCCTATTATAGTTAAGATATAATCTATGAAGGGTTGTTAAAAATGTGTTTATCAACGTTGTGGTTGATGTTCGTAGGTATGCACGGTTCTATCCTCGAAATTCCTAAGCCACGTAAAATATGCAAAAATAAATTAGAAGCGTCTAACTAGTTCTTGCTGGGCATGTGATGTGATATGGTCAATGTTACAAATTTGATTATGAGATGATCTCTTTTGTAAATTATTGATATACCGGAAGGTATCCATATGGTTGTCTTATTATTGATGGACAATCAAGATTGGGGTACAATGGAACTTGGTACCACGCCGGTGGAATGATGGAGATCATACCATGATGCACATGATGGAGATCAAGTGAAAGAAGGACCATATCATATCACGTTATCCTTACATGTGATGTTAATCCTTTTTATGCATCTAATTTTGCTTAGATAGCGACGGTAGAATTATAAGATGATCCCTCTCACTTAATATCAAGATAATAATGTGTTCTTCCTTAAGTATGCACCGTTAAGAAAGTTCGTCGTTTCGAGACACCACGTGATGATCAGGTGTGATAGACTCAACGTTCGCATAGAACGGGTGTTTTCAAGCCTAGCATGCACAAACATGGCCTTGAAACACACGCAATACTACGGTTCTACTTGGCGAGCCTAGCATGTACAGTCATGGCCTCGGAACACGTAACCGAAAGGTAAAGCATGAGTCATATGGATGATATGATGAACATCTCGATGTTTTCCTTTGAAGCTACATCATATCACGTGATGATCGGTTTTGGTGTAGTGAATTTGGTTCGTGTAATCACTAAACACGACTAAGAGGGATGGTTTTTTTGAGTGGGAGTTCATGGCACAATTTTGAATTAACTTGAACTTATTTATCATGAACAACCAATCAAAGTGAATTTGCACAAATTGTAGTATTCATTGGCATCCACATAACTACCTTACACTTAGATTGTTAATTGAGATATAACTGTTATGATCTGGTAAAAATCATTTAAGATTGGTACCGTATTAGTGAAATTTAAAATTGAATTCTATTGTAGATTTTCGGTATTTCCTACCTAGCTCCATATGATTAATGATTGATTGATCTAGAGAGCAACCAATTCCTACTTAGAATCCACAATCATGGTTGCTTCCATATTACTCTATCTTCAAAAGAATGTTTTGTTGATCAAGGTGATTTAGGAACTGAAAAGAGTTGTTTTCAAAAACAATCAAGTGAAAGATATATTGATATCTAGAAACTTATTTGTGGCAACATGACTGAGTATAATTTAGCGTGACAATGTTTCCTTATATTATCTGAATATATGCAATGATTGAAGACGCTAGGCGTTTGAATATTCCAAGAAGTTGGGCGCTAAAAATTATCCTCTAAATTCCTTCCTTCGAGCTATAGTAGCTTAATCATAATTTTTTTTATGATGGGATGGATTAAAAGTATGGGTAAAGTCGTTTACCTTACTTGGATATTGCTAAGAGTTAAATCTAGAAGAATACTATTAATATGGTGATATTAGTAGAACAATCAAACTCAAAGTATGACTCAATGGGTGATAGTATATGATTAACACGCCAAAGAAAATGAGCTAGTACGACTAGCATTGTTTGATGTTTAATGATTCTTCTGTAAAGGTAATGGAATATTGAAAATAGAATTACAAAAAGGATATATGGCAGAAAAAGAAGATAACTAGAAAAGTCCAACTCAGGAGTATATGCTTGATATACAAGTTATAGATGTATTACTAGTTAACAAAGTATTTTTTGGGTATTTTGATACCACATTGGTTGGTATGAGTTGTTATACAAAGCAACGCAATGCAAGAAATACAAGGGCCTAAAAGGAACTAGTAATAGATGTGGAATCGATTATGACAAGAACAGAAATAAAGTGTTATTCTGTTCACTGTCGTATCGAACCAAACATTCAAGATTTATTTTAAGAACTTAATAAGTTGTTATTTTGTTCTGTTCTTTTGTGAGAACAAATGAGATTGTTCAAACTATGACCATATTCCATAATTGATGGATATGTTAATATAAATCATGTTGGTAAAGTAAACATCTCTAAAACTAAATGCTAAACGTTGCAAGACGTAACAGAGTTTCACTTAAATTGTGACACCACCATTTTAGTTCATATCGGAAAGGAAAACATGAAGGAACTCCATATTGATGGACTTCCGGAGTCATTTTGTTTTGAATAAATTGACGCTTGTGAGACCTCTTCCAAAAGATGACTAGAATTCCGTTCATAGGCCAAAGTAGAATGGACGACTAATTTAATGGAGATTATACATATTGATGTATATAGTCCATTATGTGTAGTCATATATGGTGGATTAATTTTTCCTTCATAAAATTATGTCGATGATTTGAGTAGATATGTGAGTATATCTATTTAAAGAGAACGGAGTTTGGCATTTTGAATTGGTTCAAATGATTGTTAATATGGAGTAAAAATAAATGTAACAAGATAATCAAGTATTTATGATTGGATCATAAAGGATAAAATTTGAGCTACAAGTTTAGCAAAACATCTGAGAAGTTACAGAATTGTTCTACAACTTATGTTACTCGAATAACCCCACATTAGTTTGGAGTGTCGAGAGACAAAATCAAACCTTGTTTGGCATGGTAAGATAAATAAAAATGCCATTATAATTTTGTAGTTTATACATTAGTGACAACCGCTTTTACACTGAAAAGAGCGTCATCATGATCCATTGAAATTGACACCATATAAGATATGGTTTGGGTAATGACCCAAATTGTCTTTTTCTTAAGTTTTGGTATGCATAGCATGTGTAAAATGTTTACAACCAAAATAGGATACATATATGTTTATAAGGTTATCCCAATGAATCCATTGGGTATTTCTCCTATCACCGACCAAAGACAAATGTTGTTTGTCAAAAAGGGTTGATTTTTCGAGAAAGTAGTTCTTGTGAAATAAGTGAGCGGGAGGACAGTACAAACTCAACGAGATGAGAGAATCTTCGTTACCATGTCAAGAGTAGCATAGCACTGGAAACTGTTCCAGGGTTTTCTATTTTGACTAAGTAGAAGACACTACATGTGATTGTAGATACTTCGAATGAGTTTGCGAACTGAATCAAAAAAGTCCTAAAACTTTGTACTTACACCAACTTGTGATTTAAGAGTAAAGTGTTGTTTTGACAACAAAAGGACATGGACCTTATAAAGGAAGCAAATGACGGGCCCTGACTTTGGAAAATTGACTGTGAGTCATTATATCCGCCATAGTATCCTTGTATGTATATCAAGTATGTGACCTGGTAGTCCTTTCGATAGGCATGATGCCTAACGATAGCAAAAGGGTCTATATAGCGACAAAGACATGGATTTTTACATCCTTTGAAAGTTGTACTTATCGAAAAGTTGTTTTCGACGAAGTTCAAAGTTGACTACTACAAGATTTTGATCTTCCGTAGTGATGCTTTAGTCTTTGCGGATAGTACTAGCAAAAGTTACATATTATGATATGCAGTTGAATAACAAAACCAACTTTCCTCTCAAGGAAGTTTGATCGAGGATGTGTACTTGACACAGTCTGAGAGTTTTGTAAAATTCAAAAGGTTGCTGGAAAGGTATGCACACTTCAATGGTTGAAGTGAGCATAACTAAGTTGGAATCTTTACCTCAATGGAGTTATTAAAAGAGTTTGATTTCGTCATGAACGATAAAGATGCGTGTAGAGTTATAAGAAATTAAGTGGGAACGCTAAGACATATTTCCAATGCTTTATGTAGATGACATATGGTTGATTGGAAGATATGTATTTTAAATTAACACGGTTAAGATTTTCATGTTGATGAAAGGCTTAGAAGATATTGGGCATCGATATCTATAAGAGATGGATTGAAGCGCCTGATATGATTGAAGCTAAATTACATAGATGAAATATTGAAGTAAGTCAATATCCAAATGACAAGAAGGAGTTCTTGCCACATGGAAAACAATTGAGCAATATTCAAGTGTTTAGACACATGATGAGCATAATGAATTGAGATTTCTAAGTCACATGTTCCATGCTATGTACACAACCAGATGAGTATTGTGCTATAAAAGGTTATAGCAGGATAATTCATATGATGTTTAGACAACACTAGGAGAGATCCTTATGCCATTTTAGAAATGCTAAGGATCTGTTTTCCTATGTAGTAATGACAAACAATTTGTTGTAATATGTTACACTAATAGTCTTGTCATATGTTCAAATAATTTTATCTCAATTAAAATATGTGATGAAGGGTAGCACAATAGGCTGGAAGAAAGTTCTATGGTGGATTTGAAAGATTTTCAAAATTAAAGTATTGTGACGGATACTACAACAAAGACTAAGTATATCGTTGTGTTGACAACAAAATAACAAGAGTATTTTGTGTCAAGTAGTTCTTTATTGAACTTGGTGAATTTCCAAGAATGCTGACACTATGAAGCTACATTTTCACAATGTTAGTGACATTGGTTTAAGCTGAGGAATTAAGGTTTCACCGATTGACCAAATATATACAAAGCCATCTCATTTGAGAATGAGTGATGCGCGTAGACGCAAAGATCATGCAAATACAATAGGACCTGAACAGTTCAGATCTTTTTGATGATGTTTACCACATGAGAAGCATGGTAATAACACTGGAACGCCATATGTGTTAAGTGCTTACAGACTAGATTATTGACTCTAGTGCAAGTGGGAGACTGAAGGGAATATGCCCGAGAGGCAATAATAAAGTGGTTATTATATTATTCCTTCTTTATGATAAATGTTTATTTCTCATGCTAGAATTGTATTAACTGGAAACGTTGATACATGTGTGATTAATAAACAAACAATGGTTCCTAGTAAAGCCTCTCTTTTAACTAGCTCGTTGATTAATAGATGATCAAGGTTTCCTGATCATAAACATTGGATGTTGTTAATAACGGGGTCATGTCATTATAAGAATGATGTGATGAACATATACCCAAAGTGAATATAGCAATGCGAACAAGTCATTATGTTTACATTGTTATATCAAACATACGAAGTAACTTATTCCTTAGACCATGAGATCATGTCAATCACTGATACCGGAAGGGTGCTTTGATGTCATCAAACATCACACCGTAACAGTGTGACTATAAAGGTGCCGTTAGGTATTCGGAAAGTATTAGTTGAGGATCATGGATCAAGAGTGGGATTTGTCCATCCAAATGACGGAGAGATATACTTTGGGCCCTCTAGGTGATATCACATCGACACCGCTTGCAAGCACATGACTAGGTCACAAGGATGTCATATCACAGAAACGAGAAAAGAGTACTTGTTGGTAACGAGATTGAACAAGGTATAGTTGATACCAATGATCAAATCTCGGACAAGTAAAATATCACGAGAAAAAGGGAATATTTCACGACGTTGATGGTTCACACGATCACAAGTGTCAACGTTGAATATATAGGAATCATCACGGATCTCCAGATCCTGTTGTTGATTATTGATCGAAGAGGAGTCTCGATCATGTCTATCTTATTCGCGAACCGTAGGGTGACACACTTAAGGCTCGATGATGCATTTGAGAGGATACGGAATAACGAAGAATGTTTTGAGCAGCACCGAAATTGTTTCGGGGAAAATTGAAATTGTTCAAGGGGTTTTTCATCGAATGGTTGTTAATAGAATTAACAAATGATTCGAGGTGATATATGCAAAAATTTGTTAATAGAATTAACAAATTCTGAAATAAAGAACTAAAAATGTTTTATTTATTTATTAAATAAAAACTCTTGGATTTTTTTGTTGGAACGCGTAGAGATACACAAAACTTTTTCCTACGCGGTACTTCCAAGATCTAGCCGAGGTAGAAGGCCACGATGATTACCACTAGACGCGCGGTTGCGGATTATCGATGCAGCGCGTCGGGGCAGTGTAGTCCCACGATCCGATCCAGCCGATCCAATCCACAAACGTCGAAGTGCTGAACGTACATCACCTCTGTCGGTATCCACACGTACGAGGAAGAGCTCCGACGGTGGACTTCTAGGTCCGGTGCGACGGATGGACTGAGTGGGGCTAGGGTTCCCAACGCATGGGAGTGGACTCACCTTCCCACTGGGCAACCTGCGCCCCTCTTTATATAGTGAATGGTAGTGGGCTTCACAACACTTGTGGCCCATTCCCTCTGTGAGTCCGACTCACAAAATCAGTCCATTTTCGGTTCGGGTCCAACCCAACCAATACATTTGCTCCCGCTCTTAAGTGTGCGACCCTGCAGGCTCATGGCGACTTGGACACGATTGGAGTCCAACTCCTAATCGATCAATCGGTAGCGGCTCCTAGCAGAACGTGCCGACTCCCAAGTCCCATTGAGTCATGACGACATACCTTTCAATGTGATATTCATCTTAGTCCCTTTTGCCTCACGATATACCTTGTCGAGCTATAGGCGATGTATCGTCATCCCTTTAATAGTTCAACTCTCTTCTCGATCCGTGATATGTGATTCATCTGACTAACTCTTAGTCAACAGACACAGCTAACACTTAAATGAGTCGCGCATGGCCATGCTTCCTGAATCATATCACTCGAGAGGGCACAGAGAATATCTCTCCATTCGGAGGGGCAAAATCCCATCTTGATTATCCACATCACGCAGCTTGATTCTCATTCGACCCGAACTCTGCCTTTATAACTGCCTTGTCACAGAGCATCGTTTAACAGAACCTAAGTTGGTGATCCACAACTCGGATTGTGCGACAACCTTAGGTCTAAGGATTACATTGATTGAGACATGCAAATGACGACTTGCTCGTTGCATCTCAATGTGGGTCAGTCCGACTTGCTAAACTCTTTAGCCAAGTCCGTGATCGTTGGAATGGCATCACCATGCCCATGACAAGTGGAACCATGTCATCAGCCAACACTCACATTAGTCTAGGGTGTGTGTCCAGCACAACCTTAATTACCAAGGACAATCTAGTATGAACAACATGAATATATAGTTCCACAATCGAATCACATATTCAATGACATATATCATATGTTCAAAACAAGGACACCTTAATAACTTTATGAATACATTGGGAATTACATCATCCATGATTGCCTCTAGGGCATATTCCCAATATTTCTAAGTGGAGTTTTAAGCGAAAATGAGTGGGTGTGAGTGGAGTGTCCACTCACATGATGAGGGAAGAGGTGGGGGCACACCCATGGGCTGGCCGCACCCCCTTGGGCTGCCTCCCCATCTCATATAAATAGAGGGCATGAGCTCCCTCTCTCACACACACTTTCCCACCTCATTTCCTCTCCACCCGCTTCTCCATTCCATGGTCTCCGGCTTGGCGAAGCCCTGACCGTGGGATTATTCACCACCACCATGCCGTCGTGCTGCTGGAGTTCCGGGGGATCCTCTACTTCCGCGCCCCGCTGGATCGAGGGAACGGAGGTCGTCATCAACCATGCGTGTGACCAATCACGGAGGCACCGCCGGATTGCGGTGCACATCTTCTCGCTCTCGGAATCGATGTAAGTACGACTACACCAACAACAAGATTTGATCTCGTAACGCTTTGTGTCTTCGAGGGTATGTGTTCTCCTTAACCCTCTCTTTGCCTGTTGCACTTCGTCTCCTAAATTAGATCTTGGCCTTTCGGGTGTCTCTCGCGTAGGAAATTTTTTTTTCTATGCAACGACCCCTTCATCCTGTGATATTTTAAATCCTCCTATTGAATGTATTCCTTTTGAAATACCTATGAAAAATGTTGAACGTGTTATGAAAAACTGCTATTTTGGAGATGGAACTGTCCATCCTGGTGATCATTTACTCTTTATACATGAATTATGTGAGTTGTTCAAGTGTGCAGGTAATTCAATGTACCAAGTTAAGAGGAAGCTATTCTCTTTATCACTGAAGGGCAGAGCTGCGGAATGGTATAAGATGCTGAAGAATGGCCGATCTATTGGCTGGGACAAAATTGTACCTCTCTTTTATTCTAAATTCTATCCTCCCAGTGAGATTCATAAGGATCAGAATCAAATATATATTTTTTGTCCTCGTGATGGAGAAAGCATTTCCCAAGCTTGGGGGAGATTGAAAATATTAATACTCAAATGTCCTAACCATGATCTTCCTGAGGAAATAATTGTTACCAATTTTTATGCAAGGCTTTCAGGACATTGCAAGGATTATCTAGATGCATGTTCAAAGGGTTCTTTCACAAGTAAGAAGGTTGAAGCTAAGTGGGATCTTCTTGAAACAATTCAAATCAATAATGAAGATTGGGATAATGACAAAGGTAATGAATCAGGTATAAATTATGAGTATGATTGCATTAAGTCTTTTGCTGAAATATGGTCTTGATCCTCAAATTATTGTTAATTAATGTACAACCTTTGCTTCTCATATTAATGTTCCTAAAGAAAATTGGGACATGTATCATGAACCTTTTAAAGACATGAAAATTTAAATTGTTATTAATGATTGCAGTAAACATGCTCAAACTTCTAAAAGTACTATTTCTTATAAGCATGTTAATTTTTGTGGAGCACTTAGACCTTGTGAAAAGAATCGCATCGAACAAGAATATCGTATCCATTACATGAATGAAAAAACTAGAATGTGGGACATGGCTCTAAATAATCTTAGTGAAAAAGTTTGTGCCTCTATCCTTTTATTTGTGAACTTTGCTATAAAGTGGGTCATTTCAATTTTCAATGCGTAGGCTATGATAATAGCCTTTCGAATCCAATGAGTACTGTAAGTTTGTATTGTGGTGACATGATCACTCCTAATCAGTATGATGAAATTACATTATTTTTGGGGTGTGAAGAGTTATCAAGAAAAACTTCTTTGGTACATATGAGTGCTTTTGATATGAATAGCGTCCTGCATGGATGCCATCTTTATTGTGTTGATAATTTCCATGCAAATACTTACACACAAAATATTATAAAAGATGACACTTACCAAAATATGACAGGGCTAATATGTGTTTTTTTCTTATTAATTAAAAGGAGTATTCCTCCAAAGTTTCTTCTATTGTCTCTGACAATAAATCAGGGTATGTGGAGAAGCTTCCTTTCAGGCCTCTCCCTCCTAAAGAGGGCAAGAAGAAGAAGAGGAGGAGGAGGAGTAAAAAGAGAGAGGATACGGTATCTTCCCCTAAGCATGTTGGTTCTATTATAGTTGTTGATGATGAGTCTGAACTCGATGATGATCCTATGCTTGTTACTTATAATAGTGATCATGATTGGAAGAAGCACACTACTTTTGATATTGAAAATATCTTTGGTACCAATTCTGAAAATGATGATGTTAATAATTGATGTACTATTAGTACTACCCAGTTTCCTTCCAATGATGATACAGAAAGCTCTAAGCTTGTGATGATGTGTTTGAAAATCCCTTTGCTACTCATGATTATATGTTTGATACAACTATTTCTAGTAAAAATGATGATGTGTTTACAAATAACACACTTTGGAAGATAACTATTCTATTGCTTATGATGATACTATGCCTCCAGTCTTTCATAATTATTAGAAAGAATACTATGACATAGGCTATAATCACAATCATCTTCATGAAACTTGTCATAGTTATGGAGGGATTACCCAAGACCATCCCTCTAATATACAACTTGTCTATCGTGTTTGAGTTCTTTATGATGATCCTACTCCTATTGTTATTAATGAGAATGACTATGCTTATGCGGAGAGTATTAATTCTTTTATGCATGTGGCTCATGATAAGAATGTTTTATGTGATAGTTATATTGTTAATTTAATTCATGATTCTACTAAAAGTTATAATGAGATAAGGAAACATAGTTTTATGTATCTCAACAATATTAAGTTTCTCCTCTTTATGTTGAAAATTTTGAAGTTGCACTTAGTTTGTATTCCTATGCTAGTCACGTTATGTTCCATTGACTTGTTTTGCTACAAGATTATTTTGCATAGGAAGTGGGTTAGACTTAAATGTCTTGGATATTTGCTTCTTGATGAATTCTTATATGTTCAACTTATACATATGAGAGCATCATCAAAATTAGCATGCCTATCTAAAAGGCTTTAAAGAAAAGCGCTTATGGGAGACAACCCAATGATTTATTTCTGAAAATTTTCTTTGATTTTTGAGTCTTAGAAGTTTTTACCTCTGTAGAAAACTCTCCTTATCCTTTTTATTTTGTATTTGTGCCAAGATTAGCCTCTAATAGGTAGGAAGTAAGATTTGGGGAAGTTGTTGTCCCGAAACAGATCCTGTGCTGCCACAAAAAAAACTAATTCTCTCAGCCAGAAAGCCGAATTGATCTGAAATGTTTTGTGCACATGACCCAGGGTATTGTATAGCTTTCATTAGTTTTGCACTTTTTTATTTGAGCAACATAATATTTTTGAAAAAATCGATCTTTACATGGTGTTCTGTTTTTACAGATTTGTACCAATATTTGCATTTGCCTCTTATCTTTTTATTTTGGTGTTATTTTGAGAGCTTTGAAAGAAGTTGTGACAGTAGCCAATGTTTTAATAGGTGTTATACTTGTGTTTAAAATTAACCAAAGTGGATATATTATTTTCATTACACTAATGTTGCTAATGAAGATTATGTGAAGTTCTGTATGGAGTGAGTTTTCAAGGGTAGCGAGAGAAGAATGATATGATGAGATGAAATATGAACAAAAGCTCAATCTTGGAGATGACCATGTCACCCCAAGAAATATACAAGAAGTAAAAGCATCAAAGCTTGGGGATGCCCATGGCACTCCCTTCTTCATCAACAAAAATATCAGGTTTCTTTCAAAACACTATATTTTTTTATTGCTTCACATGATATGTGTTATTCTTTGAGCGTAATTTTATTTTGCTTTTGGTTTTGTTTTATTTTCTGTGGCTTTTGGCTGGATCCTATCATATTTTGTTCGGAGAGAGACACGCTCCGTTTTCATTGCTTAGAACACTCTAGTTTTCACTCTTATTGCTCTGAGAGTGTTCACTTTTTGCTAGTACTGTGTTTAGCTCTTGTTTTACACTCGTATTTTGTTTAGAGCTTGTTGGTTTGCTTCAGTTATATATGATTATCTCTCTGGTCTTTGATCATTTCTATCCATGAGAGTTGTTTCAAAAAAAAAAGTTGATTGGTATTGGAGAAGAGTAAAATATTTCATGCTTATAGTGGTGCAATAGGAAGCTTGTTTAGACTGTGGCTTAGACTTTAGCATGTCATGTTATATATCACTTTAATTATATGCTTAGTAGTTATTGATGTAGCATGACTTGTTTCAAATAGCCGAGAGTTCTTAATGTGCCATTGAAAGAAACCATGTGTTGTTTTTATCATATCGAAGCATAATATTGTGGTATTCTCCTTTGATGCTTTATTTGGGTTGACTTGGCACATGCTCACACCATGTTATGACTACAAACCAGTCACCTATAGCCTCTATGATCATTTAGTTTTTGACTTGTAATATCATTTATGCTTTGATTAATAATGTTTTGTCGCTATGCATGATTATGGCCAATATTGCTCTCTTAGTTGGTCGCTCCTAGTCTCTTGCTAGCCTTCACCTGTACTGAGTATGATATCTACTCGTGCATCCAACTCCCAAAAACCAAAGTTTGCCAAATGTGTCCACCATACCTACCTATATGTGGTGCTTCACCACCACTCCAAGTAAATTGTTTGTGTGCTACCTTTAAAAACTTCAAAAACATGTTTTGTGCTCTGTTTTAACTCATGAGGACGCGGGTTGACGGTCTTTATTTCTCTTGTTGATTAGACTTCACACACCTGGACTAGTGGCATATATTTCCGCTTATCCAATTTTCTAGAAGAGCTGGCAATGGGGTGCCTAGCCCCAAATTTGTTTACTACAAAATTCTCTTCACTCTTTTTGCCCCTGATTTATCATTAAGCAAAGTTCATAAGTGTGTAAACATAAGAGAAGAGGGATGATCTACTAACCATGGTAGAAAGAACGTCCTTCATGGGATCCCTCTTGTAAAGTCTAGTTAACTTGTGACTTAATGTATTGTCTATTTGCTGATTCGTTGACATAGACATACACCTCACTCAAAATTGTTTTCAATACCTCTGTTTGATTCAAATAAAAAGATCTAGAACATGAGTAATCCCTCCTCCCCTCTGCGAAGGGCCTTGCTTTTACTTTTATGTTGAGTCTTCATCTTCTAACTTTATGCACCAGTTAAGAGAGCATAGTTGTCATTCTGAGTATAATGTGCATAGTCCCAAATTTTATTATTGATTTATTCATGATTATGTTATTTCTTGTTTAGAAATTATTTGTATCTAGTCATCATTTGAACTTTGAAGGTTTCCTGGAATTTATGTTTTTCTATTCCATGAAGGACAAGCTGAATACCACTTTACTATGTTTTCTCTATGCTCGAAACAAACGTATAACTTTCAATGCATTATTATTCATGATCTTTTGTTTGTGTTACTTCTCATGTTGCAAAATAGTTGCTAAGTTACATTGTTAGAATTTTATCTATCATGCATATGTTTAGAGTACTTTGATCTCAGCTTGCAATGATTTTACATAACGTTGATCAAGATTGTGTTGCTAGCATGTCACCTCAAAAATTATTTTGTTGTTATCGTTTTACCTACTCGAGGACGAGTAGAACTAATCTTGGGGATGCTTGATACGTCTCCAATGTATCTATAATTTCTGATGATCCATGCTTGTTTTCTACCAATTTCTACATGTTTTATTCACACTCCATAGCATTTATATGCATTTTCTCGGACTAACCTATTATCAAGGTGCCATAGTGCCAGTTCCTGTTTTCTGCTATTTTTCTATTCCAGATAATTACTTAAGGAAATATTCTCGAAATCCAACGAAACAAGAACACAACCTCATATTTTTCCCGACACGACAACGGAGTCCAAAGCAGAGACGTAGGAGGGCACCGGGGTGGCCACACCATAAGGTGGCGCGGGTCCCCTGGCCGCGCCACCACATGGTATGGGTCCCTTGGGAGCCCACTGACATCGTCTTTTTGCCTATATATTTCCCCCGATGCAAAAACCCTAAGTAAATCAGCCTCCATCAACGAAAAGTTCTATAGCTCCACCGCCATCGAAGACAAGTTCTGGGGGACAGAAATCTCTGTTCCGGCACCCTACCGGGACGGGGAATTGCCCCCGGAGCCATCTCCATCAACTTCACTGCCATCTTCATCGCCGTTGCTCACTCCCATGATGACGAGGGAGTAGTTCTCCCCCGAGGACGAGGGCTCTACCGGTAGCTATGTGGTTTATCTCTCTCTCTCTCTCCCATGGTGTGATCTTTATTTGATCATGAGCTTTGTAATCTAGTTGAATAAGTAGATGTTACTGTACATCTATTATGCCACTCAAGTGGTTTTATTAATGTAGACTCCGGAGTCACATTGTCCCACAGTGTGAAGGTGACAGTGTGCACACCTATACAACTGAAAATTGTATTAGGTGTGTTGGGGACACAAGAGACTTCTTGTATCTTAATTGCAGGGTTGCTTGAGAGGGATATTTTTGACCTCTACCTTGCTGAGTTCGATAAACCTTGGGTGATTCACTTAAGAGAAACTTGCTGCTGTTCTATAAACATCTGCACTTGGAGGCCCAACACTGTCTACAAGCATAGAAGCGTGCGTAGACATCAGGGGTGCGCCAATCCCTTCTCGTACCGGCACACCAAGGGGGAGGAAAACCCTTCCATAAGGCACCTTCTGTCCTCCTCCACCTATATATACCCACCCCTCCCTCCAAGGATGAACACACAATTGCCTACGTTGGCTCTTCTCTCCTCTCTCTCTCTCTTTCTCTCTTGATTCATAAATAGTTCTATGGTTTTTTTAGGTGTCCTCTCTCTTTAGATCTAGGACGTGTCTAGGCATCAGTCGACTGAGAATTAAGTAATCTCAGTCAATGTACAACCACCATTATATGTACTGTACTCCTTTCCTCGTTTCTCCCATGCAATGTACGTTTGCCTGTTTGTTTTAGGCTTGCCCAAGCTGTTGACTTGTCTTCACTTTTCTTTTCTAGGTTGTAGCTGGATATACTTGGGTTGTGTGCTTGTTTTGTCTTGACACTAACTTTTTTCCTTGAGAAAATGCCTAACTTAAATTTTCTAATGGCCTTCTTTTATGTGTCTGTGCTTGGATCCAAGGTCAATAGTTTAATGACTTAACAAGAGCAAGGAAAAAGTTATCCAAAAAAGAGCATGGAAAAAACAAAGGTAACTTACTTATTACGGAAAGCCAAAACAGAACAAGTTGTTCATTTGTACAAACGGGGCAAAAAATTGTCTTTTCATTGATCTAGAAGAGAGTTTCCCAGTTTATAAGAAAAACTATCCGGAAACTGGTACAACATAAAACACATCATGCCGGTTTCAAGGTCGCACCCCACTCGAGTCGACGACCAAGTTGCCCTATCAACTAAACCCAGCACCCAAACACCTCAACGCAACACAACATATGCGGACATTCAGAGATGGCTTGCAACTCTATTTGTAATTGGATCCTAGAAAATTCTAGTTGCAACCTTATTTGCAACTAAAAAAAATACTCGGTTAAAACCTACTTGCAACTCGGAAAAAACCTGGTGAATAATCGGACTATACAACCCACTTGCAGCTGAGAAAATTCCGATTGTAACTAGAAAATATCAATTAATTGCAACCCCAGTTGCATCTCGAAAAAACCCAGTTGTAATCCACTAACAATCAAAAATCCTAGTTATAATCCACTTGCAATAAAAAAATAGCTCAGCTGCAACTGAAAATCTGAATTGCATCCCACTTGCAACCCAAAAAAACCCGAGTTGCAACACACTTGCAAGTGAGAAATATCAGTTGAAACCCACTTGAAAACATGAAAAGAAAATACTTAGTTGCAACCCACTTGAAAACAGGAAAAAAAAACTCAGTTGCAACACACTTGGAAGTGAGAAATATCAATTGCAACTGAAAATTTTCAATTGCAACCCAGTTTAAAACGAAAAACAACTCAGTTGCAACATACTTGCAACTGAAAACTCTGTGTTGCAACCCACTTGCAAACTGGAAAAAAAACTTAGTGGCACCACACTTGCAAGTGAAAAAAAATTGTTGCAACCTACTTACAACCGGAAAAAAAAATACTCAGTTGCAACACACTTGCATGTGAATAACAACAAATGCAACTGAAACATCTCAATTGCAACCCGCTTGCAACCAAAAAAAATACTCAGTTGCAACACATTTGCAACTCGAAAAGAAACAATTGCAACTTAGTTGCCGCTTTTGAAAATCTAATTTGCAGGTACACATACAGATAGAATAAAATTAGTTGCAACCAACATGCAACTCAAAAATCTCAATTACAGTCCCAGTTGCAAGCGAAAAAAAAACTTAGTTACAATCACTTCCAACTCAAAAATCTCAGTTGCAGCCCAATTACAAATCTAGTTCTATCACAATCATCATGTATTCCAAAACGTCCAAGAGTCGTGTGAGCTCTAATTTGAACTCTCAGAGAACAAGTAATAATATACACGGAAAATAAAGTATTTAGAACATTTGAAAAATAAAAATAAAAAAGTCGAAAAGGAGGAAAAGGTAAAACAAAGTCAACAACACGAATAAAAATAGAAAATTCATAATAGTGATAAATAATTCAAGAAAGGGAGTAAAATGAAATGAGAAAAAGGCTTAAAAGATGGGAAAACAGGAAAACAAAAAAATGTTAAGAAAAAAATCATGTATCAAATAGAATCACAACCATCGTCAGCAACATGAATGAACATCGTCAATGTATACCGTTTCGCTCTCCTCTGCCTCCCGTGCTGCTCCCAGGGCGGCTCCGGAGGCAAAAAAAAGTTGCTCCACCACCAAGCCCCGTCCTCCTCTGCCCCCTCGCCATTGCTGCCGCCGGCCTCCGCGCCGTGGCGGCGGCCTCCCTCACTGCCATACAACTTGCCGGCAGGGGTGGTCTCCGCATGGGCAAGCGTCGGGCCCACCTGGGACGGTGAGGGTGCGTCGTCGACGCTGGCACGCCGGAGCAGAGGCTCTGGGGCCGTAGGTCTGCTGCGGGTGGGCGAGCCGGCCTGGCCTTGCGGGAGGCAGGTCGACGACGCGGTTGGACGGCGTGTGCGCGATGGGCCCGTGAGGGACGGATCTAGGCTTGAGGGCCCACTGGCCTGGGCGCGTTGTGGCGGCCGAAGTTGGCCGTTGGGCGCCTAGTAGTCTTGTAGGGAGGCGTCCTGCTGGTAGTGGGGATTGTCGCTGCGGGAGGTGCGTCGTCCGGAAGTGGTGGTCCAGTGGGGAGCTTTGAGCGAAAGATTTTGCTCCGGTATGGGTTGGAGCCGGCAGCGGCGGCACCTCTGTGTCACGATTCTTTCTTGGAGGCGATGTCGTGAGGCTTCCTCCATTGGGCCGGGGAAGAGGAAGCCGGGACGGTGGCCCAGGAGCCGCGATTGGGTCGTGGTTGGCGCTTGCTGTTGTCGCACTCGGACTTCTAGAGGATACTCACAGTCCGCTAAATAGTAGAACAAATGGCTTACGGGGCTTACCGGCACCCGCATCTCAATATGAGCAGGCCAACACGTAAACGTGTGTGACAACCATTCTCTACTATCCATCGTCTGCGCAAACCATCCCATAGAAATCAGGACACTTCCGTTGACGTACTTCATAACATACACACATGGTACGTCAACGGCATTTGAACGAGTGATATCACAACATATCTCTAAGACACAAAAGATTGAAATAAGTTGCAAATAGCTCTCACTAGAGTAGAGATAGCAAATACAATCATCTAGAGGACACATGTCCCAACAATTCATCATTACATCATAGCGGAAGCATCCAAAGTGTCTGAGTACAGACAAGATCCAAATAGGTCTAAGAGGCCGGAAACGAAAAGACGGAGCCCATCCACGATGTCTCGGATCCTGCCCAGGTCCGCTATCTACTCGTCAGCAGCCTCGTCATACTCCACGTAGTAGCCACCATGGGGATCCTCGGAAACGTAGTCTGCGGAAACCACAGCCCCAAAGGGGTCAGTACATAAACGTACTGGCAAGCAAGACTCACAAGATACCATAGTGTACCCGGCAACACCAGGTACAGATGCTTTGGGTTCAACGGAAGAATAGGTGATACAAAAGTGCGGCAGCAGGCTGCTCTAACCAACTACAGAAACACGCTACAACATCCGGCTAACAGAGAGGGATAAGATAGCGTATCGTAACCAACTACTACTAAATCCAAACAAACCCATCCTGGATCTCGCCCCTTATCCAAAGAAGCAATCCGAGGATAACTCACACGGTTTGATTAATGATGATTCAAGTTATTGTGTCAATATGACTATTACTAGTCAAGTTATCATTAGTTAGGTGTAAGTTGTTCTGAGTACTTGTTAGCCAGTACTTTCACCAAGTCATCCATAACCGCGGAAAACACGGCTTCTCGAGAAGATTTATCCCTGCAGGGGTGCACCAATTTGGCCGTACACGTAAGAATAACCCGCCAGATGGAATGCCTCCCACCAAGCGGGGCACTCAACACAACTCAACTCTTCTTCGCATCAAGCCCAAAGAACCACGTGTTGTGCGTGCGCGGCTAATCGAGCCCCCACGAAGAAAAGGGGGACCCTCATAGCACTCTAAGACCACGCCGCCCTAAATGCCGACTACAAAAGTTCCACCCTGGCCTCGGGTTCGTACCTGCATATGCGTGCATCAAATGGAAAGCCCGAACTAAGTGTGGCGATTTGGACGAGATGCGAATCGAATCAAATTGAGGGGGGCACCCATACACGCTTCCCACATGCGGTTAGTGCGCTCATCATGGATCAGTAGACAAGACCCTTTTTTCCTAATTAGGGTCGACACTAGCAGGCCTCAAAACCACGCCGGGCCTCCTGCCGGTGCCTTATCATCAAATTATTATTAACCAAAGCATTAACAGGATTGTTGTCTAACATCAAGCCCTAGAACATAATAGAATATATTAACAGAAAGTAACGGGCAACAGACTCGAGCAGAAACAACCCTAAGCATGCTAGTAAGACACGGGCAACAAGCAAAGGGGTTATAGGTGTGGGGGTGAGGCTATATCAGGGTTAAAGGATAACATGTGATAGGTTCGTAACAGAAGCAACGATTCATAATGCTAGCAGAATAGACAACGGAAAGTAACGGTATCCAATGTTGAAAGGAACACAATGGTTCATGTGAGTGAATACTTGCCTGCAAACTCAGCAGCCTGGTACTGAGCTAGATCCTCAGAAGGGGTGTCGTAAGTCTCGTCTGTCTCAACGTCGTCGTCTATTCGAGAAGAAGCAAACAAACAACGTAGAGAGACAAACAATCAATAACATGGCATAGTGCACAATCATGGGATGATGCATGACCATTTAATTGATGCATCAAAATAAACTAGTTGACATGGTAACATAACATGATTAAATGGACCCACATGCAATTTGGATTGCATATGGAAAGCCCATGGATTATGGTTGAATTAAATGATCTACAACTAAACAACATGTGTAAGTGAATTAGCATGATGCATGGATGAGGAAAAACAAAAAGAAAACAACAATAGAACCAATTTGAAATGAAGTTTACCAAGTTTGGAATTTTATTTATTAAGTTATGAAAATTTGCTTCTTAAAGGAGTTACACAAGAATTTGTTGTTTTCACCAATTTAAATTGTTCAAAATAGATAACAAAGTTCATATTTGGAAAGTACACAAAATTTTAGGTGGATTACATGTTTCAACTATTGAAAAAGGAATTAAGATGAATTAATTATGAATTAAACAAGTTTAAACAAGATTTAAATGAATTTAATTCAAATATGAATTTATTTGAATTTTTTTATTTGTTCAAAACATTAAACCAAATTCATATTTCAAAAGTTTATACTTTTCTGGTTTGAAAACATATTTTATATGTTCAAAAATAATTTAATTTGAGCAAGTTATGAATTTAGCAAATTTAAATGATTTAAACAAGGTTTAAATTATTTAATCAATTTTAATTATTCAAAACATGAAACAAAGTTTATATTTGAAAAGGTGGTTCAAATTGGCATGGAAAACATATTTTATTTGTGTTATTTGAATTAAGTTTGAATTAGTTATCAAATTAATCAAATTTAAAAGGAGTTGTTTGAACTTGAATTTTGAAACAATTTGAAATGTTCAAAACATGAAACAAATGCTTTAAATAGGTAAAGAATTAAATTTGGTTCAGTATACATATTTCATTTATTTCATTTGAAGTTGTAATTCAAAAGTTATTTGTATTTTTAAAACAGGGACTAATCTGTAATTAGAAAGGACTTAAACTAAAAAGAAAAAAAAGGCAGAAAACAAACTACACCTCGCAGTGGCTAGCCCAAGCCACTGACAGAGGGGCCCCTGGGCCACGGTGGCCCGCGTGGTGTGCGCGTGGCTGCAGTGACGCTGACAGGGAGGCCCACCTGTCAGCGCTCGCTGTGCAAAAATTGGGGTTTTATTCCGCAAAGGGCAGGGATCGAACCCTCGACCCCGTGAGCGCGTGCGTGTGCTGTTGCCACTGCGGTGGCGAATCGATTCTTTTCAGGTAAGGATGCGCAGTGAGGATATTATTCAGATAGCATGCTAACTGAACTTTTGCAGATCAGTCACTGAACTTTGGCCGCGCTTCGACGCTCGCCGGCGATGTGCTGTGATGCAGCAGCTGCTGCGTGCTCGCTGATGGGGCACGGGTGCGTGCCGTGTGCGTGTGCTCGTGACAGAGAGGGAAGGGAGAAGGTGAGGTAGGCTCACCGGCGATGAAGGAGAAGCAGAGGCTCGGGGAGGAGGCAATGGTGGCGACAGCGACGAGGATGGCGGCGACGCTCCGAGAGGTCCCCGGCGTCTTGGAGGTGTCGAGGGGAACGAGGGAGCAGAGGGGGTCTGATCCCCGTGCTCAGCCCGAGGGAAGGACTGGCATGGCGGCGGCGATCGTCGACGATTCGGAGGTGGAGGCGACCGGTGAAGGTGAGGTTCAGAGAGGAGCAGCGAGCGGAAAGAGAGAAGAAAATGGCGGCGCTCGAGGGAGAGGTGGAGGTGGAGTCTAGGGCTAGCAGGGAGCTCGGGGGTAGGGATTATAAGGGAGAGGTGAGCGCACCGTGGCCGTTCCTGCTCGCCGTACGGCGATGTGGACAGCGGCATCGAGCGCCGTACAGGTAGGAGAAGGAGTGGGGGGTATGCAGGCCGGTTTGGTGGGCTGGGCCTGCTCACTGGCCTGCCTCTCCCCCCTCTGCTATTTTTTTTGTTTTAACTGTTCTGTTTGTTTGTTTTTTGCAGAAAAGAAATAGGAAGAAAAGGGTAGGGTTTTTGGGGTAGAAAATTTAGAGATAAATTTTTATAGATTGATTATTGCAACAGCAACATTGTGCAATCTTTTGCTTTCAAATTTTTTGATTTATGTTGCTGTTTGGAAAATAAATGAATTTAATTGAATATTTGAATTAAGTGATTAATTGAAACTTAAGCAATTTAAAAGCCTTTTAAAAATTCATGTTTATTGGAAACAATTGATTGATTTGTTTTTGTAATTTTCATAATTTTCAAATGGTTGCTGTTTGGAGTTTTTAATTGAATTTGAATGCAAATTGAATTAAGTGAATTATTAAAAAGAACAAATTAATAGTTTGAGCTTTCCATTTTAATGGAAACAAATGGATGTTTTAATTTGAACTTTTTATTTGGAAAAATTGTAACAGAGCAAGTATGAAACAAAACATTTGAATATTGTTTGAATTTCAAATGGGAAAACAAAGGAAAACAGAGGAAAACAAATGGAAAACAATTGCAAAACAAATGCAATGATTAAGATGCCATGATGCAAAACATAAAATAACAAGAAGCAAACATTCTAAAGGTGATTTTCATACTTGGGATGTTACAAAACGCCCCCCCCTTGAAGGAATCGCGCCCCGAGATTCCTACTGAGAAGAGAAAAGGTCCGGATATTTCTTGCGAAGATCCTCTTCGGTCTCCCATGTTGCCTCTTTATCGGAATGATGGGACCACTGCACTTTCAAGAACTTGGTGCTCTTGTTGCGAGTCTTACGCTCGGTCTCATCGAGAATTCGAACAGGGTGCTCCTCATAAGATAGATCTTCTTGCAGTTCAATGGAATCATGATCAACTGCACGATCTGGATCTTTGAAACACCTCTTGAGCTGTGACACGTGAAACACATCGTGCACCTTGGATAGTTTTTCTGGAAGTTCAAGACGATAGGCATTTTCCGCACGCCTTGAGAGAATGTTGAAAGGACCAATGTATCTTGGTGCAAGCTTTCCTTTCACACCAAAACGATGAGTGCCTCTGAGGGGAGTTACACGGAGATATGCTTTGTCACCAGGTGCATAGATCATATCCCTGTGCTTGCTGTCATAGTAGCTTTTCTGACGAGACTGAGCAATCTTGAGATTGTCACGAATGATACGAACTTTCTCTTCGGCTTCCTTAACAATGTCAGGGCCTAAGAGTGAACGTTCACCAGCTCCAGACCAATTGATTGGACTCCTGCATCTGCGGCCATAGAGAGCTTCAAATGGTGTCGTGCCTAGGCTTGCCTGGAAGCTGTTGTTGTAGGGGAATTCAGCATATGGAAGGCAATCCTCCCATTTCATGCCAAAGGAGAGACCACATGCTCTGAGCATATCCTCGAGAATCTGATTGACTCTTTCGACTTGCCCCTGAGACTGAGGGTGATAAGCTGTGCTGAACAGAAGTTTGGTGCCCAACGCTTCTTGAAAGCTTTTCCAGAAATGAGAAGTGAATATACTTCCACGGTCTGAGCTTATTTCCAATGGAACACCATGAAGAGGAACAATCTTTGCTGTGTAGAGCTCTGCTAACTGGCCAGCTGAGATTGTTTCTTTGACAGCAAAGAAGTGAGCTACTTTAGTGAGACGATCAATAACAACGAAGATTGCATCGTTGCCCCTCTTGGACTTTGGAAAACCAGTGACGAAGTCCATTTCAATCATGTCCCACTTCCACTCAGGGATTTTCATAGGTTGGAGAAGACCGGCTGTTTTCTGATGAACTGCCTTAACACGTTGACAAACGTCGCATTCAGAAACGTATTGAGCAATTTCACGTTTCATGCCAGGCCACCAATACAGTGTCTTGAGATCCTGGTACATCTTTGTACTTCCAGGGTGTATGGAGAGAGGAGTTTCATGAGCCTCCTTGAGAATGACATCTTTGAGACTTTGAACTTGAGGAACTGCAATGCGTCCTTCGAAGAACACAGTTCCCTTGTCATCAATTGAGAAGGACTTAAATTTCTCCTTGCCTTCTTTGATGTGTTCTACCATCTTCTTGATTTCAGCATCACGAAGTTGTTCAGAACAAATCTTGTCCTCGAGAGTTGGACTGGCTGTCAAGTTTGCAAGATAGCCTTGAGGAACAAGACCAAGGTTCAGCTTCTGGAATTCTTCATGAAGTGGAGGTTGGCTTTCCATGATCATGAGATTATTGCAATACGACTTGCGACTGAGAGCATCGACCATAACATTAGCCTTGCCTGGAGTGTAAGAAATGGTAAGATCAAAGTCTTTAATCTTTTCAATCCATCTCCTTTGCCTGAGATTCAGATCTGGTTGAGTGAAGATGTATTTCAGACTCTTATGATCGGAAAAGATTTCAGTGCGATTACCCAACAAGTATTGTCTCCATTTCTTGAGGGCAAACACAACTGCTGCAAGTTCAAGGTCATGAGTGGGATAATTGATCTCATGTGCGTTCAACTGACGTGAAGCATAAGCCACAACTTGACGTTCTCGCATAAGAACTGCACCTAGACCTTGGAGAGAAGCATCACAGAATATCTGGAAAGGTTTGGAAGGATCTGGGCCAACCAGAACTGGTGTAGAAGTGAGTTTAGACTTCAGGAGATTGAAACTTTCATCACATTGTGGAGACCAAACGAACTTCTTGTCCTTCTTTGTGAGATCAGTGAGAGGTTTGGCAATCTTGGAGAAGTTTTGGACGAAACGACGGCAATAGCTAGCCAAGCCAAGAAAACTTCGTACTTGCTTTACCGTCTTTGGAGGTTTCCAATGAACAATTGCTTTAACCTTTTCTGGATCAATGGCTATGCCCTTGGCAGAGATGATATGACCAAGGTAAGCAACTTCTGGAATCCAGAACTCACATTTGGAGAACTTGGCATATAGACGATGCTCGCGAAGTTTCATGAGAGTGAGACGAAGATGTTCTTCATGCTCTTCCTCGGATTTTGAGTAGACAAGAATGTCATCAAGATATACCACAACGAACTTGTCGAGGTATTCGTGGAAAACAGAATTCATGAGTCGAGAGAATGTCGCCGGTGCATTGGTTAGACCAAAGGACATGACGGTGTATTCATATAGACCGTACCGAGTGGTGAAAGCTGTTTTTGGAATATCTTCCTTTCTGATCTTTATTTGATGGTAGCCCATTCTCAAGTCCAACTTGGAGAATATTGAGGCTCCAATAAGTTGATCAAAAAGATCATCGATACGAGGAATTGGATACTTGTTTTTGATGGTTTTCTCGTTAAGAGGACGATAGTCAACAACGAGTCTCTTTGTGTGATCCTTCTTCGCAACGAACAGAGTTGGGCAACCCCAAGCCGAGGAACTAGGTTGAATGTAACCTTTTTCCATGTACATATCAATTTGCTCCTTTAACAGTTTCAGTTCAGGAGGAGCTATCTTGTATGGATGCTTAGAGATTGGAGCAGTACCTGGTTCAAGCTCGATCACGAACTCAACTGCTCTGTCCGGAGGCATCCCTGGCAACTCTTCTGGAAAGACGTCAGGGAATTCACAAACCACCGGAACATTTTCAAGTGAAGGAAGAGGTTTTGCATCGAGGTTGCATAGCTGAAAGGAACTTGATTCATTTGGAGAATAGACTATCTGGCCAGAGGGGTGGAACAGAGTTATTGACTTCTGAGCACAGTCAATTCTAGCTTTATTGGCCTTCAGCCAATCCATACCAAGAATGACATCAATGTCAGAATTGCCAAGCAGTATGAGAGAAGCAAGGAATATGTGGCCTCCAATTAGGATTTGATTTTTGTGACTGATCTTGGAAGTTTGCATACTTGCTCCAGGGGAGTTTACTACTAGCGGGGAACCCAAACCAACAAAAGGGAGTTTAATTGCTGTCGCAAAGATCTTTGACACGAAGGAATGTGATGCTCCGGTATCAAACAACACTTTAGCTGGAATAGAGTTTACGGGAAATGTACCGAGAACGACGTCAGGAGCTTCCTCAGCTTTGTCGATCTTGACATGATTCACCCTTGCGGTCCTCCCGACATGCCTGTTGTTTGAGTTGAAGGCCTTAGGCGGGGGAGCGCGCACCATTGCCTGGTTTGTGTTGGGACGAGGTGGTGGTGGAGGTAGCTGCCTCTGCGTGCACTTGTCAGCGTAGTGCCCCGTCTTCTTGCACTTGTAGCAAGTGACGACACGAGGAGGCCTTGGCCTTGGCTGCCCCATCAAAGCCCTCTGATCATGCATCTGAACTGGGTTGGGTGGGCGGGGAGCGAAGCCTGGAGAAGCTTGGGCGTATGGAGCCCGAGTGACAGCACCATTTGGTACCCAGATGCGGCGCTTCTGCGGAGGGGTGGTCATGTTGGAGGAGGAACCACCCTCACGTGAGTGCTTGCGAGACTCCTCGAACGCCTTGCGCCCATTTTCTTCATTGAGCGCGGTGTTAACGAGCTCCTCGAAGTTGTTGGCCTTGATGTTGGTGAGGGCGTACTTGAGTTCCGGGTTAAAACCTTTGCGGAACCTTGCCATCTTCTTAGCCTCAGTGGACACCTCATCACCAGCGTAACGAGCGAGGCGGTTGAACTCACTCTGATAGCCAATGACGTCCAGCTTGCCCTGCTTGAGTGAGCAAAACTCTTCACGCATCCTTTCCATGAGACCATCTGGAATGTGGTGCTTCAGGAAAGCTTCCTTGAAACAATTCCAGTTGATTGGAAAGGCAGCTCTCATGGCCTGGTAGTTTTCCCACCAAGTAGCTGCCTGACCCTTCAGCAGATAGGAGGCATACTTGACCTTGTCTTCCTCAGCAACGTGAGCAATCTCCAGAGCCTTAGCTATTTCATGGATCCAGTCATCAGCATCCAGAGGCTCGCGTGTGGCCACGAAAGCTCTTGGGCCCAGACTGAGAAACTCCTTAATGCTGACTCGTGGAGCATTCTGGTTGTTGTGCTGGTTAGTCTGAAACTGGGACATCTACGCCATGACTTGGGTCATCTGAGTCAACAGCTCCGTGATTGGCGGTGGCTCAGGCGGGTTGTTCCTTGTTGGCGGCATCCTGAATGGAAATGCATTTTAGCACAACAATAGAAAAGGATAGACTTGGAAACCGAAAGAGAGATTATTCCGACGCATGAATAGATAACCAACAGGTACATCATCACATGTTCAAATACATCAGAATATCCAACACACCATAAATGGTTCAAATGCCAAAGGATAACTAAACATAGCTAAGAATGGATACATCGGTACTCCCATGCTCATCACGCAGGACGGCGGCTAGGAGTACGGCGAGAGGTACGGTGAGGAGCACGCCCACGAAAGTAGGTAGAACGATGATCCACATAGATCTGACGTGGTCTGAGAGCGACTCCAGGTGTGTTGAAGTACATAGCGTCGACTCCCTGTGCTCCAAAGCGTCGAATCCCAGTGTAACCAGCACCAAGGTTGAGGAGTGGACCTCTGATCGGCTCGTAACCTCCAGCATCTGGCAGACGACGACCAACTGGCTGATCGAAACGTGCGAAGCGCTCGTCTCCAACAAAGTCTGTGGTGTACGTCGCCAGACGAGTCAAAGCGAGGTAGAGCTGCTCTCTGACTGAAGCCAACTCCTGAGAAAGTGTGTTGGCAACTGAGTCAGTGTTCCTCACAAACTGAGCGGTGGTGTGCAGCCTGGAGTTATCATGCTCATAAACATCCAAGTTGTCGTAGAGAGTGAACTGAGCTCCCTCCGAAGTGATGTAACCACGGGGGATGTGGCGATAGATGAAATCGTCAAATCCCCAGTAGTCAGCACGAAGGACGGTGAGACTCACATAAGCTGCCTGCTGCACGGCCATATCCACTGTGGAACCTACTGCCTCGTAGCGGTGGACTACGCTCATGCCATCATCTGACAGAATGTAGACGATAGCCTGGTAGTAGGTTTGGTCAAACTCTCGCTGCTGCTCATAGACCTGGTACTCTGGTGCCCAACGGAACCCCAGATAAGTGACCATGTCTCTCAGCATCTCCAGATACCCGGCAGTGCTCTCGCAACGAGTCATACGAACCACCTGCGGGTAGAACCTGAGATCCATCTGCAGATGATCGGGGAAGTTTTGATTACACGCCGGTAGAAGAACTGAAGTGGCAAGCAACAACAAGGTTTCAACGGACGATAAGGATCTTGAGAAGAACAGGATATTGAAGCAACATTGGGGAAACACGAGACCAAAAACTCCTGAGGTACTACGGAAAACCCATCCGGGCTTCTAAAGGATAAATATCTACTGCTTAAGGAATAGAGGATCTGCTTCCGGGGCTTACACGCATCCGTTCTCAATCATGAGTAGGCAACATGATAAATCATGTCACAACCACCTCCATTCCTATGGTCTAGTAGATATATCTATCCTAGAGAAACCAGGATACGTGAAACCCTAACTTGAAGGTTTAGATGAGAAGAGAAAACAACGTTGCACTTCCTTACCAGAAAAAGGGAGGGTGGGTGGGGAAAGAAATAAAAGAACAGAATTCCTACTCTCACGTTTCATTTTTCCTATAGAGCTACAAAATAGTTTCTAGACTCAACTGCGACCAGTAAAAGGGATCCTACAGGCAGACAGGCTCTGATACCATTTGTCGCACCCGGACTTCTAGAGGATACTCACAGTCCGCTAAATAGTAGAACAAATGGCTTACGGGGCTTACCGGCACCCGCGTCTCAATATGAGCAGGCCAACACGTAAACGTGTGACAACCATTCTCTACTATCCATCGTCTGCGCAAACCATCCCATAGAAATCAGGACACTTCCGTTGACGTACTTCATAACATACACACATGGTACGTCAACGGCATTTGAACGAGTGATATCACAACATATCTCTAAGACACAAAAAATTGAAATCAGTTGCAAATAGCTCTCACTAGAGCAGAGATAGCAAATACAATCATCCAGAGGACACATGTCCCAACAATTCATCATTACATCATAGCGGAAGCATCCAAAGTGTTTGAGTACAGACAAGATCCAAATAGGCCTAAGAGGTCGGAGACGAAAAGACGGAGCCCATCCACGATGTCTCGGATCCTGCCCAGGTCCGCTATCTACTCGTCAGCAGCCTCGTCATACTCCACGTAGTAGCCACCATGGGGATCCT
Source organism: Alopecurus myosuroides (assembly GCA_028641055.1). NCBI lineage: Eukaryota > Viridiplantae > Streptophyta > Magnoliopsida > Poales > Poaceae > Alopecurus > Alopecurus myosuroides. Next base: position 471,029,660 of record CM054057.1, on the reverse strand, counting down.
CGGAAACGTAGTCTGCAGAAACCACAGCCCCAAAGGGTTCAGTACATAAACGTACTGGCAAGCAAGACTCACAAGATACCATAGTGTACCCGGCAACACCAGGTACAGATGCTTTGGGTTCAACGGAAGAATAGGTGATACAAAAGTGCGGCAGCAGGCTGCTCTAACCAACTACAGAAACACGCTACAACATCCGGCTAACAGAGAGGGATAAGATAGCGTATCGTAACCAACTACTACTAACTCCAAACAAACCCATCCCGGATCTCGCCCCTTATCCAAAGAAGCAATCCGAGGATAACTCACACGGTTGGATTAATGATGATTCAAGTTATTGTGTCAATAGGACTATTACTAGTCAAGTTATCATTAGTTAGGTGTAAGTTGTTCTGAGTACTTGTTAGCCAGTACTTTCACCAAGTCATCCATAACCGCGGAAAACACGGCTTCTCGAGAAGATTTATCCCTGCAGGGGTGCACCAATTTGGCCGTACACGTAAGAATAACCCGCCAGATGGAATGCCTCCCACCAAGCGGGGCACTCAACACAACTCAACTCTTCTTCGCATCAAGCCCAAAGAACCACGTGCTGTGCGTGCGTGGCTAATCGAGCCCCCACGAAGAAAAGGGGGACCCTCATAGCACTCTAAGACCACGCCGCCCTAAATGCCGACTACAAAAGTTCCACCCTGGCCTCGGGTTCGTCCCTGCATATGCGTGCATCAAATGGAAATCCCGAACTAAGTGTGGCGATTTGGACGAGATGCGAATCGAATCAAATTGAGGGGGGGCGCCCATACACGCTTCCCACATGCGGTTAGTGCGCTCATCGTGGATCAGTAGCCAAGACCCTTTTTCCTAATTAGGGTCGACACTAGCAGGCCTCAAAACCACGGCGGGCCTCCTGCCGGTGCCTTATCATCAAATTATTATTAACCAAAGCATTAACAGGATTGTTGTCTAACATCGAGCTCCAGAACATAATAGAATATATTAACAGAAAGTAACGGGCAACAGACTCGAGCAGAAACAACCCTAAGCATGCTAGTAAGACACGGGCAACAAGCAAAGGGGTTATAGGTGTGGGGGTGAGGCTATATCAGGGTTAAAGGATAACATGTGATAGGTTCGTAACAGAAGCAACGATTCATCAGGCTAGCAGAATAGACAACGGAAAGTAACGATATCCAATGTTGAAAGGAACACAATGGTTCATGTGAGTGAATACTTGCCTGCAAACTCAGCAGCCTCGTACTGAGCTAGATCCTCAGAAGGGGTGTCGTAAGTCTCGTCTGTCTCAACGTCGTCGTCTATTCGAGAAGAAGCAAACAAACAACGTAGAGAGACAAACAATCAATAACATGGCATAGTGCACAATCATGGGATGATGCATGACCATTTAATTGATGCATCAAAATAAACTAGTTGACATGGTAACATAACATGATTAAATGGACCCACATGCAATTTGGATTGCATATGGAAAGCCCATGGATTATGGTTGAATTAAATGATCTACAACTAAACAACATGTGTAAGTGAATTAGCATGTTGCATGGATGAGGAAAAACAAAAACAAAACAACAATAGAACCAATTTGAAATGAAGTTTACCAAGTTTGGAATTTTATTTATTAAGTTATGAAAATTTGCTTCTTAAAGGAGTTACACAAGAATTTGTTGTTTTCACCTATTTAAATTGTTCAAAATAGATAACAAAGTTCATATTTGGAAAGTACACAAAATTTTAGGTGGATGGCATGTTTCAAATATTGAAAAAGGAATTAAGATGAATTAATTATGAATTAAACAAGTTTAAACAAGATTTAAATGAATTTAATTCAAATATGAATTTATTTGAATTTTTTTATTTGTTCAAAACATTAAACCAAATTCATATTTTAAAAGTTTATACTTTTCTGGTTTGAAAACATATTTTATATGTTCAAAAATAATTTAATTTGAGCAAGTTATGAATTTAGCAAATTTAAATGATTTAAACAAGATTTAAATTATTTAATCAATTTTAATTATTCAAAACATGAAACAAAGTTTATATTTGAAAAGGTGGTTCAAATTGGCATGGAAAACATATTTTATTTGTGTTATTTGAATTAAGTTTGAATTAGTTATGAAATTAATCAAATTTAAAAGGAGTTGTTTGAACTTGAATTTTGAAACAATTTGAAATGTTCAAAACATGAAACAAATGCTTTAAATAGGTAAAGAATTAAATTTGGTTCAGTATACATATTTCATTTATTTCATTTGAAGTTGTAATTCAAAAGTTATTTGTATTTTTAAAACATGGACTAATCTGTAATTAGAAAGGACTTAAACTAAAAAGAAAAAAAAAGGCAGAAAACAAACTACACCTCGCAGTGGCTAGCCCAAGCCACTGACAGAGGGGCCCCTGGGCCACGGTGGCCCGCGTGGTGTGCGCGTGGCTACAGTGACGCTGACAGGGAGGCCCACCTGTCAGCGCTCGCTGTGCAAAAATTGGGGTTTTATTCCGCAAAGGGCAGGGATCGAACCCTCGACCCCGTGAGCACGTGCGTGTGCTGTTGCCACTGCGGTGGCGAATCGATTCTTGTCAGGTAAGGATGCGCAGTGAGGATATTATTCAGATAGCGTGCTAACTGAACTTTTGCAGTTCAGTCACTGAACTTTGGCCGCGCTTCGACGCTCGCCGGCGTTGTGCTGCGATGCAGCAACTGCTGCGTGCTCGCTGATGGGGCACAGGTGCGTGCCGTGGGCGTGTGCTCGTGATAGAGAGGGAAGGGAGAAGGTGAGGTGGGCTCACCGACGATGAAGGAGAAGCAGAGGCTCGGGGAGGAGGCGACGGTGGCGACAGCGACGAGGATGGCGACGGCGCTCCGAGAGGTCCCCGGCGTCGTGGAGGTGTCGAGGGGAACGAGGGAGCAGAGGGGGTCTGATCCCCGTGCTCAGCCCGAGGGAAGGACTGGCATGGCGGCGGCGATCGTCGACGATTCGGAGGTGGAGGCGATCGGTGAAGGTGAGGTTCAGAGAGGAGCAGCGAGCGAAAAGAGAGAAGAAAATGGCGGCGCTCGAGGGAGAGGTGGAGGTGGAGTCTAGGGCTAGCAGGGAGCTCGGGGGTAGGGTTTATAAGGGAGAGGTGAGCGCGCCGTGGCCGTTCCTGCTCGCCGTACGGCGACGTGGATAGCGGCATCGAGCGCCGTACAGGTAGGAGAAGGAGTGGGGGTATACAGGCCGGTTTGGTGGGCTGGGCCTGCTCACTGGCCTGCCTCTCCCCCCTCTGCTATTTTTTTTTGTTTTAACTGTTCTGTTTGTTTTTTTTTTTTGCAGAAAAGAAATAGGAAGAAAAGGGTAGGGTTTTTTTTTTTGCAGAAAAGAAATAGAATGCAAATTGAATTAAGTGAATTATTAAAAAGAACCAATTAATAGTTTGAGCTTTCCATTTTAATGGAAACAAATGGATGTTTTAATTTGAACTTTTTATTTGGAAAAATTGTAACATAGCAAGTATGAAACAAAACATTTGAATATTGTTTGAATTTCAAATGGGAAAACAAAGGAAAACAGAGGAAAACAAATGGAAAACAATTGCAAAACAAATGCAATGATTAAGATGCCATGATGCAAAACATAAAATAACAAGAAGCAAACATTCTAAAGGTGATTTTCATACTTGGGATGTTACAGCCGTGGCGTGAGGTGCTCCGGCAGTGGCAACTAGCGGTGCAGGTGGTTTGGCCGGTCCTCTTTTGGAGGTTAGTGGGGTTTGTGAGGCACAGCCGGGCGAAAGTCCTGCCTTGGTGGTCTGCCGGGGCCGATGACGTCGGCGCCTTTGGGCGTCACATCCTTCTTGAAGGCGTCGTCGGGGCGGTGCTTTCCCTCCCCCTCACCGGGTCCTCCGGGGAAAACCCTAGATCCCGCTCGGGATCGGGCGAGGGTGGCGCTCCTGCGCCACTTGCCTCTTGGGGCCTCGCCTTGGATGCTCCGCCGGCCAGAGGGAGCTGTGAGGTGATGGTGGGTGGCGGCGGCGTTTCTGCGTCTTCGGCTAGGTGGTGCGCCGCCCTGGGGCCAGCGTGGATGTCGGAGCGGCGGCTCTAGACTTCTCCTTACGATAAGGTTTTCCTCCGCCGTGTTGGTGTCAGCTATGGTCACTAGGGTGGCATGGTCCCCGTCTTGTTTCGAAGCGTGTCTTTGGGGCCGGCGTGGATGTCAGAGCAGTGGCTCCGGGCTTCTCCTTGCGTTGAGGTTTTCCTCCGCCGTGTTTAGTGTCGGCTTTGGTTGCTAGGGCGACATGGTCGTCGGCTAGTTTAGGGGCGCGGCCTCGGGACCGGCATGGATGCCGGAGCGGCGGCTCCGGGTTGTTGTCTTTGCGTGAGGGTGCCTCTGTCGTTGTAGTGTCGGCTATGGTTGCTAGGATGACATGGTCGTCGACTCGAGTTTTATCTATGTCTTTTTAGGCCTCGTCCTTCCCGTTTGCTCCTTCTTTATCGATATAAAGACAAAGCTTTTGCCTCGTTTTAAGAAAAAATAAAATAGAAGAACAAGAATGAAAATAACAACGAACATACTAGATGTCAACATGTAGTACACCACTAGGAAATGAGAACATTTATAAAACAAAACTGGGAACATATTTTCATGCTTCTATTTATTTTTAAATAAATATACTATATCACCAGAGGTGTCGAGACATCGTAGTAGGGTTCATAAACGGGGGTGCCATGAGCCTACTGGTAGAACCGCGAGGGACGTGGTTGTACGAAAAACGAGAACACCAAGTTTTACCCAGATTCGGTACGATGCAACTAGGCGGCGCTCCTACTCCTGCAATCTCACTAAATCAGGGCTGAATCCTAAGGTATACAAAGTACAATGTGAGTATGGTTTTGCTAACTCGGCGAGGATCAACTTCTCGGCGAGTTGGCTTCTAGCTAATTGTTGTCTAAGTTTCGTTGCTCCCGTCTGGCTTTATATAGATAGCCAGATTAGGGCTTAAAGAGAGGAAACCTAGAAGACTGCGGAAAGTATCTAACTTGGAAAGTAAGGAATCTGTCTTCTCCTCCAAGCCGCAACACTTTGGGTCGTGGTCCGGGTTCTTCTAGAATCCGACTTCCTGCGCATCAGTTTACTGCGCGGCCCAATGGATTATGATCCATTACCAACGTGCCACCCTAGTAATCCGGCTCTTAGGCCAATGTCGGACATACCCCTATCTGGTATATATCCGACAGTAGCCCCCAAGAAGGATTAAAACTACACTCTGTCGCTCTTCGTCTATTAGCATTCTTTGTGAGAAATGTTGGCATTTTGTCTTGATTCTTCTTTTACCAAAAATCTCTTAAGTCAAAACTCGGATTTTACGGAAGTCCGGCTTTTCTTCCATGAGTCTTCGCGGAGAAGGAACCTTGTGACATCAGCGCTGAAATCCCGCTGACATCACGGTCGTTTGGGTTCAGTCCAAAAACCCTGAAACTATCCTCTCATAGATTCTCGCGGGAAACAAGGAGATAGCCTTTATCACCCCGTCACCTCATTTCCCGGAAATTTCGGGCGTAACACGCGTCGCGCATCCAACGGCTAAAATAGCCGTTGAAGCTAACCTCCACGCGACTGGCTATAAATAGCCGTCTCGGGTTCTTCGAATCCTCTTCCACTTCTTCTCCTTCCTCGAGCACACCGAGCCCTAACGCCAGAGCCCTAGTAAGAGAGCACACAGAGACTGAGCCCCCAATCTTCTCCCCGGAGAGATCATCGGAGGAACCACTTCACGATTGCGCCGCCAGGAAATGGCAACCGGAGATTCCCCCCCGCGCCTCCGACACGGCGAGCGCCGCCGTGGATATCGAATCCATCATCAACGACCTAGACGCCCTTGATACGTCTCCAACGTATCTATAATTTCTGATGTTCCATGTTGATATTATGCCAATTCCTACATGTTTTCTCCCTTATTTATAGCATTTTTACACGTTTTCCGGTACTAACCTATTAACAAGGTGCCAAGTTCCAGTTCCCTGTTTTTTTGCTGTTTTTTATTTCAGAAAAGTTGTTCTGGAAATATTCTCGGAATTGGACCCCACGAATCCTGAAGTTCATATTTTCCCCGGAAGCATCCAGAAGTCCGAAGAGGAGTCGAAGACGGGCACCAGGGGGTGGTGAGGCCACCCTGGTGGCCCACCGACGTCGCCCTTTCACCTATTTATTCCCCTCCAAAGGAAAACCCTAAGCACCTGATCAAAAATCCCTGAAAAGTTCCGCAGCCGCTGTCATCGTCAACCCAAGATCCGGGGGGTTCTGAAGCTGTCTCCCGGCACCCTTCCGGAGAGGAGATTATCACCGGAGGCCTCTTCATCACCATGCCTGCCTCCGGAGTGATGCGTGAGTATTTCATCCTTGGACTACGGGTCCATAGCAGCAGCTAGATGGTTGTCTTCTCCTCCTATGCCTCAATGTTTAGATCTCGTGATCTGCCTAACATGATCGAGATTGTTCTTATGTAATTCTATGTGCTGTGTTTGGTGGGATCCGATGAATATTGAACTTATGCCAAGTTGATTATAGTCTTTATTGAATATGTTATTTGTTATCTTGGATGCTTTCCGTTGCTAGTGGTTGCTCTGGCCAAGTAGTTGCTAGTGACTCCAAGAGGGAGTATTTATGCTCGATAGTTGGGTTCACGCCTCCTTTTCGCCTCTGCTCGAGTGACAGAAAGGTGATAGGGAGAAAACAATGGTGCGAGTGCCCGCATGCACAATCATTGCTTACATTACACATATTTCTTAATGCGATTATCTGTTGCTTGCAACTTAATACCTAAGGGGGTTCGGATGATAACCTGAGGGTGGATTATTAGTCATAGATGCAGTTGGATTAGGGTCTATGTATATTGTTGTAATGCCCGCACTAAATATCATAGTAGTCATCATGTCATGAATGTGCACTACGGTGCAACCTCTATTTTGTCAATTGCCCAGCTGTAATTTGTTCACCTAGCATGTTATCTTTTATGGAGAGACACCACTAGTGAACCTATGAACCCCGGTCCATTTTCCTACACTGTTAAACAAACCACTGCAATTCCCTGCTTTCTTTACTTACTGCAAGCATACACCATTTTCCACACTATACGTCTAATCTTTGTTTTCAGCAAGACCGGTGAGATTGACAAACCTCACTTTACCGTTGGGACAAATTATTTTGGTTGTGTTGTGTGCAGGTTCCGCGTTGTTGCTGACACCGGTGAGGCGCCATCACCACCGTCAGTGGCATCAACCTTCTGAAGATCCTCTTTCTCCTACTCGATTGATAGCCTTGGTTCTTAACTGAGGGGAATTCTTACCGCTGTACTCATCACACCCTCCCCTTGGGGTTCCCAACACGCCATCACAAGCATCAAGAATTTATGGCGCCGTTGCCGGGGACTTAAAATTCATCATCATCAAGAATTATCCCCGTCAAGGCACCATCAAGGCGTAGCAGCCCTCCTCGACTCCCCGCCTCGCACGGCCACGAACGCGCCGGAAGGGGCCGTCTGCGAGCCGACCAGTGAGGATCTGCCTCCCACGGCCGGAACCATGCCATCGCCAACGGCTACTTCTCCTCCTCCGCCTCCCTTCTTTGAGCCTGCGGAGGAAGATGCTACTCACGGCGGCGAGGACGTCGTCGCTTCCACCACCGCCGGAGGTCAAGACGAAGGGGAGGAGAACTCCGGGAATTGGAGCCACTGTAATGTGGTTCCTACCCTTCTCCCGGCATTGGAGAAAGAAGGGTTTGTGGTGAAAGGAAAATGGCGGGTGAACGAGGACGACACCGAGCCATCTCTGCAACCCGGTGAGCGAGTCCTTCTAGCATCTCATATCAATCGAGGTATGGGATTCCCACCTTCCGCCTTCTCCTGCCAAATCTAGATCACTATAGGATTCAGCCTCACAACCTACCACCAAACACCCTTCTTTACCTAGCCGGCTTCTAGGCCCTTTTCGAGGGTTATCTAGGGATAGAACCCCGCCTGGATTTCTGGCAGTATTGTTTCGGGGTTAAATGCAACCCTTCTGAGGGCACCCCTCCGACTTGCGGAACCATTTCCTTCACCCTCCGTAGGTTTAGGGAGGATTGGTTCCCCAAGATCAAAACTTCCGAGTCCGTCAAGTTTTGGACGGGCTCGTTCTTTTACCATCCGGATGTTCCGTTTCCTGGAAAGAAAATGGGCATTCCGCCTTTCATCAATTCCGCAACCACTCCCTAGGACAATGGGCAGTGGACGCGGTCCAGGTTCTGCCTCCAGACCTGATGAGGATTAAGAGACGAATTGCCAAACTCGTCTCTGCCACTCCTCCGCTTACCGGCATGGATACAATCCTTTGCTGGTTCAAAAGGCGGATCCAGCCCCTGGCCTATCGTGGAACTCGGCTAATGTGTGAATAAACAGGCCCCAACGATGCGATAAGGGCGACGAAGAGCGCGCTGTCCAAGAAGGACTTCAAGAAGTGCATGAATCAGCTGGTTTTGACTCGTGATCAATACGAGGAGAGCCGGCCAATGTACCACGCCAAGAACCCTGCTCCAAAGGTATAATTCTCTCTTTGGAAATTTCTCGAATCCTTGTTTTCTTTTTCTCAGATGTTTTTTGATACTAACCTGGATTTTTCTTATTTTGCCAGCTTCTTGAACATCCTGAAGCTAAACTTGCTACCGATGAGGAATTGGATGCGCTTCACGCCAACTTCCAATCCGGAGGGCGGAAGAGTAAGAAGCCAACCACCCAGGAAGTCATCGATCTTGACGGCGTAGCCGTCGCTACTTCCAGGTAAAAAAAAACCAGGTTTTTCATTTGCATGCTTTTTGTTGCACGTTTTTTTGTTGTTTCTCGGAATCTTTACTTCTCAGATTTTTCTTCTCTTTTCCTTTCTAGCCTTGCCCCTACCACTTTGAAGGGAAAAGGCCAGAAGAAGCACAAAGTTGTTGTGCATAGAGGATTGAATCCATCTCCCGCCGATGCGCTAGATACTCCGACAGCGGCTAGGGAGGAGAACTGGGCTGCCAGGGAAGGGGAGTATCCCCTGAAGTCCGGCCAGCCCATTGCATCCGACTCAGATGCGAGGGAAAGGACGACGCCGGAAGAGGCTGGGCCTTCCAATGTTCCAAAGGAAGATCCCATCCCAAACTTTGACAACGAGTTTAAGGTAAAGCAAGAATACTGTTTTGACAAACACAGATGTATCCATCCGTGGGCGACAAAACACTTTACTCGTGCTCCCTTAATCCGTCCTTGGCTACAAGGCGGTCTTGTTGTGAGGAATAATTACGTCTTCCGCCTCGTCAGGTCATACAAGACGGCCTCCATCATATGGGAATAACATTTGCATAATATGCTAAGGAATTTTCCGAGAACATTGCAGGCTTGCAAAGGATGAGCTAGGTAAACACGTCTAGCCCCCAAGTATTAAGTCGAAAATATTGTTTATGTTTTTGGCTTAATGCTTTTCTCTTTTTGCCTTCTTATTTTTTGACTAAGCAACTTTTCCTTTATCTATGTTTCAGCAAACTACCGAGACCATAAACATGGAAGTTTTCAACAAGCTTACCATTAAGAACAAGGAGGTTAAATCTCTCCTTGGCATTCTTAATGATAAATACTCGAAGTTGGTCTCTATTCAGCAACAACTGAAGAAATCAGCAGGTAATTTTTTTTTATTCGCATTGTTGTTTTATGAATTTTTCTAAGTCATTTTCCGAGTTTCAAACTCTTCATTTTCCCCTCTTAGCTTCTTTGGCTAAAGCCAAACAAATTGCTGAAAATGCTGACAACACCAAAAACCTCCGCAAGGAAAACTCGGAGCTTTACAAGATGACGGTAAAGCTTCAGAAAGACTTGGAGGCCAGCCAACTGGCTATTGGGATCGCCGAGTCCCGTGCTTCTTCTCAAGATGAGAAAGACGCATCGACTACCCGGGACTTGGAGAATGCTCTCAACCAACGCCTTGAAGAAGGCGTTGAGATGGACAAGATTCTCGGTAAGTTTAACTCCTTTTACCGAGTTTTTTCCTTATACTTTTTTCCGCATGCTTCTTTTTTCTCCTTCTGTGACTTTCTAACTTTTTCTTGTTATTTTGAACAGAAGGGAACCCCTAGCTTACCCGGATTGATAGAATCCGGGCTTTCGGGAAGATCTTCTCTGCCCTCAAGACCGCGGGGATGCTACTTGTTAACAAGTACATTCCTGACAAAACTGAAGACTTCTCGGAACTAAGAAAGCTTCCGGAGGCGATAGAGGAGGTGGCAAACCAGAAAGAATCCTGGTTCCGCTCTGCTGCTCGCGGTGGTGCGCGCATGGCCCTTGGACTGATCCGTATGCATTATAGCACCGCGAAGTCCTGGCGTGTCGTGACCGGTATCCCTCAAGGGTACACGGAAGCGCAGAGAGCCGACATTTTTTTAGTCTATCAAGGGGCATGCCACCAAGATAGCTCAATTGGTGTCAATATCCACCTTCTACCTTGAGGAAGAGATTCCGGCAACTCCTGAGAACCCCAGCGACAACGATGAGGAGGACTCGGAGTCTGAAGAGGCCGCCTAATTCCCAAGTAGCTGTCTGAGAACAAATAGAAACATTACTATTCTTCAAATGTAATATCAATTGTAATGCTATCTATCTTTTGAATAATCAAGTATTCCCCCTTTTGCAGTAAAATTTAAGTCTTTGCAAGTTTTTCTGGGTTTTAATTCCTTTTCCTTCTAAGTTCTCTGGCTTGTATGTTTTAACTATCCTTACTGTTGAAATGGATCAATAGTACTTAATGTTCATGCCAAGTGACTGGGTTCAAACCTATCAGCCGAAACTCGGAATCATGGATTGTACTTAGGCATTTTTACTTACTAATTCTAGTGACCCAACACACAAACAATCAGATAATACTTAGGAAAAAGTAAGGAATCTTGAAAAAGTATGAAACTTAGGCACGCAGGCACAATCTGGGTTTTGTTAAGCCTCCTTAGGCTACAAAAGCATTCATGTATGTAACTCCGAGCACGCAGAAAAAATTCGGGTTAACATTGAAGCATTTTGAAAGATCATTGGGAAATAGATAAGGCAGTACTATGCTTTGAACAATAATGAAAAGACAGACAGAAAATGCATGAATTCCGACAACTTTATTTCATGATCTCAAAGATGTTTACATAGAATTTGAACTAAGTGTAAAAGGGACGTAACTGCTGGATGCTCCAGGGTCTCTTTGTCTCTCCCAGTTCCACATCTATCTTTCTCTTGCAATTCGGATTTTTAGGATCATCTTCCGTATCTCGAATGTCTACAAGGTAATAAGATCCATTTTTCATAGCCTTGCTGATGACAAACGGTCCCTCCCAAACTGGGGCTAATTTGTGCTTCCTTTCATGCACCAATATTAGCACCAAGTGACCTTCTTTGAAAGAACATTGTTTGATTTTCTGACAATGGTATCGTCGCAATCCTTGCTGATAAATGGCGGATCTTTGTAGCACAAGCTATCATTCTTCTTCTAAGAGATCGACGACATCCTGTCGTGCGTTTTTGGCATCCGAGTCTTCATATGCTAGCACTCTTGGGCTATCATGGAGCATGTTCGTAGGAAGCACCGCTTCTGCACCATAAACCAAGAAAACAGCGTTTGCCCTGTTGATCTATTTGTCGTTGTTCGAATACTCCAAAGCACATAGGGTAATTTGAACGTCGAAAACGTATCTCCTTTTCCGAACACTTTGCTTATTGTTTTCCTCTAAACTTGTGTGTTTTGAATATAACTAACACGGACTAACAATGTTTTCAGCAGAATTACTTTGGTGTCTTGTTTTTATGCAGAAAAATCAACTTTCGTGAAATTGCTTAGAAAAGACCCCATTGATGTTTTCACCCCGGAAGACCCCGGGAGCCAGAAGGGGGCCAGGAGAGGAGCCACAGGGTGGCCACACCCCCTGGCGCGGGTCCCACCTAGGCCGCGCCACCTAGGGGTGTGGGCCCCCCAGATCCCCCCTCGGACTCCCCTTTCGACTACAAGTAGCCTCCAACCCTAAAACCCGAGGGGGTTCGTCATATTCCACAGAAACACAACAGAGCGCCGCCGCTGTCCCGAACCTCGATTCGGGGATCAGAAGTTCCTGTTCTGCACCCTGCCAGGACGGGAAGTGGAGGAGATCATCGCCATCATCATCACCAACGCCTCTCCATCGACCATCCATGTTTTCCCCATCCACGTGTAAGTAATTCCCCGCTGTAGGCTAAAGGGGATGGTAGGGATTGGATGAGATCGTTCATATAATAATGTCGTGATTGTTAGGGCATAGTGCCTAGTATCCTCTATTAGTGCTATTGACATTGTTGCAACTTGTTATGCTTAATGCTTGTCACTTTGGTCCCGAGTGTCATGATCTCAGATCTGAACATGTTATTGAATCACGATGATAATTATTTTTTCTTGATCATACCTGCAAGTTGTTTACACATATCGTTGTCCGGAACCCGAGGCCCTTAAGTGACAAAAATTGGGACAACCTGAGGGGATGGCTGCGATGTGAGGATCACATGTGTTCACGGAGTGTTAATGCTTTGGTCCGGTGCTTTATTAAAAGGAGCACCTTAATTACCAGTAGTTCCCTCGAGGCTTCGCTGAAAATGGGCCGGTAGGACAAAAGATGTTGTGCAAGTTCTCATTGCAAGAATGTACGACAATTTACGGAACACATGCCTATGGTTACTTAGTGCTTGGATGGTTTATCTTATTTATCTGCAATGCCCGTGACATGATCATTATTTGAACCTTCTTATCCATGCAACGCCGTTCATCCATCCCTATGCCTACAATATTTAATCCCGCTATTTACTTGAAACACTACTGCTGCTGCTGTTTTCATTCCACTGCTGCTATTATTTCACTACTGATGCTACTATAATACTGTTACTACTGATAAACCAGTGCAAACAAAAGTACTTTCAGGTGCAGGTGAATTGACAAGGCTCACAAATATTCCTTGGTTCCCCTTGTGTCGAATCAATAAATTTGGGTTTTACTTCCCTCGAAGACTGTTGCGATCCCCTATACTTGTGGGTCATCAAGACTATTTGCTGGCGCCGTTGCCGGGGAGCATAGCTTTATTTGCAAGCTCACCGGAGAGTATTATTATCTACTGCCATAATTCATAATGGGTAAGACTCGTGATGGAAAGTTTTCTATATTACCATCCACTACAAGAAGAGGTACAACTCTGAACACCTCTGTTGCTCTTGATTCACCGTCTGTTATGAGTAAGCTGCTTACACCACCACATGCTACACATGCTACTTCTGCTGAATCTGAAAATACTTCTGATAATTTGATGATGCTTCTACTGTGCTTGATTAGAGTGGTTCTCTCGGTCCTTTCTTAGATGCTAATTTTGCTAAAAGCTAAAAATATTGCAAACACTGAAACTCCTGATAAAAATCTCGTTACTCCTGCTGTTTCACCTGAGCTTATAGAGAATCCTAGTGATGATTTAGATGATGCCTATGTTGATATTAATGATGATCTTATTGATGAAATATGCACTATGAAGGATAATGATGCTGTTATGAGACTTATTGAAAGTTGTGCTGTTAAATATAAATTATCTCATGATGCTAAGTTTGCCACTTCTCCCATTAATATTAGGGACAAGGATTATGATTTATCTCTTGATTTGTCTTATAAATCTATTGTTGAGAAAGAACCTTTTTGTGGTACTGAAAATGAAAGTGCTATGAAACATATGAATGAGCTCTCCTGTTTGAGTAGTTTATTCTCTGATGATCTTAAGAAACGTAGCTACTTTGTTGCTAAAATATTCCCTTTCTCATTGAAAGATGAAGCTAAAACTTGGTTTAACAATTTGTTTCCTGGATCTATTGATAGTCCTATTGGTTTGGTTAATGTTTTCTTTCAGAAATATTTTCCTGCTAGTGCTCAACATGCTGCTTTCCAAAATATATTTAATTTCATGCAATTGGAAGAAGAGAAATTGCCTCTATCTTGGACAAGGTTCTGTTCTTTAGTTAGGGCTACACCTGGGCATAAGCTAGAAGATAATAAACTTCTTGATATATTCTATAATGGACTAACTGTTGAATCTAGGACATACCTGGATAGTTGTGTTGTTGTGTTTTCAGGCAAAGAACTCCAGATGAAGCTGAGGAATTAATGGCTAAAATAAGCCAAAATCATGATGATTGGACTATGATTGAGCCTGAGCCGACTCCTACTCCAGTATCAACACCAACACCAACACCCAAGAAGAGGGGAATGATTTAATTAAATGATGAAGTGATGAGAGAAGCCAAGAAATATCTTAAAGAGAGGGGTATTAAATCTAAAGATGTGAAGAATCTTCAACCTATAGAAGAATTATGTAAGCCAATCCCTCACTCATCCACCATTGAGGTACACTCTCACCAATATTTTGATAGTAGAGATATTCCCTATAACAAACCTCCTGATCAATGTTTAGATGAATTTGATAATTATGTTATCAAGCAAGATAAATTTAATATGAGAGTGCAGAACCACCTTATGGAAAACTCTAGAGCTATTGATAATTTGCATGGTATTATAGAAAGAACCTCTAATCATGTTAAATGCTTGTTAAACATTTTGAAATGGTTCAAACTCAAATTGATCAACTTTCTAAACTACAAAAAAAATTGCTAGTTAATCCTTCTAAAGAAAAACATGCTTATGAAATAAGAACTAGAAGTGGTATTACTACACAAGATCCTTTATATCCTGGGGGACATCCTAAAAGAATTGAACAAGATTATCAGTAAACTAATGATAATGTTATTCATACTAAGAAGAAAAAGAAGAAGAAACATAAAACTGATGTAGAATCCTCTGAGCTTGCTAAAGATCCTAATAGTATATCTATCTCTTATGCTGAAACTGAAAGTGGTAATGAAAAGAATAATGCTTCTGATAAAGAAGAACCTGTAGCTGAACCTGAAAAGCAAACTAAAACTACAAAGTATACTAAGGAAGATTTCATTGGTAAGAAACATGGTAATGAGATAGAACCTTGGGTACGAAAACCAATGCCTTTTCCTAATAATAAACATAAATCTAAGGAAGAAGAACACTATAACAAGTTTTGTGAATGGATGAAACCTTTGGTCTTGCAAATTCCTTTAACTAATGCTATTAAATTGCCTCCTTATGCAAAATATATGAAATATATTGTCTCTAACAAAAGGAAGATTCCTAATGAGGAAATTTCCACTATGTGTAACATCCCAAGTATGAAATATCCCTTAGAATGTTTTGTTTCTTGTTTTAATTCAAGCAATGCATCATGTCATCATCTCATTGCATTTGTTTTATTTTTGTTTGCAATTGTTACTATTTGTTTTGCATCTGTTTTATCTTGTTTTCATAATCAAACTCAAACAAATTTCAAATGGTTATTTTCATACTTGATCTGTTACAACTTTTGGAATAAAAATAACAAATGAAAACAACCATTTTTATTCCATGTTGATCACTCATTAAATTGTTGGTTTATTTCAATCCATTAATTCAAATCATCTACCATTTCAAATCCAAGTCATCAAACAACAACCCACTTGAGTTTATGAAATCTCTAAGCAAATCAACTAATTTCAAACATTTTAATCTATAGGGGCCACCCTATAAAAATGCTTTGTTTTCTTAATATTAATCAATATTAAAATTCTTTCAAATTTTGGATTCAAATACAAACCTCATTTTAAATCTCAACTTTTTGAAATCCAATCTTGGAAAATGGTTTCTAATTACCTAATTAGCCTAACCTAATTTTTCTGGAATTTTTATTAAACAAAACCTTATCAAATTCTTCCAAATCTGTTTCAGCAAAAAAAAATAATAAAACAGAAAAAGAAAAGGATAGAAACCTGCAGCGCGCGCGCAGCACATAAGCTAGCCCAACCCACTAAGCCTACGCGCGCGCAAGCCCAGCCCGCTAACGCAACTTACCGGTTCGAAAACGATTACGTCATCGTCTCCCCCGTGTACGGCAGCGCATCCGCGGCCTCCACGTCGGAGTACGGCCGCGCCGACGGCCAGGAGAGCGCCGTGGCCCCTATTTATCCCCCCCAGGGCCCCTGCAGACCTAACCCTAGAACCTAGGACCCTGTCCTATCGCCAGCGCCGCCATTTGCTTCCTCCTCATCGCGATTTCCTCTCTGTTGTCCACTCACCGGAGCTGCTCGCCTGAATCCCTTCACCGCGCCGTCTCCATGGCCATCCTCCACCCTACCTGAACCGCGAGATCGACTCCCCACTCACCCCTCCTCCGTTTAAACACCCTAACCACCCCAGAGGCTAGCTGAATCGTGGCCGCCATCTGCGACATCTCCGGCCACCGTGGACGCCATCACTGAATCCTTGCTCGCCGTCGTCGCCACCGTACTCCTCGTCGTGATCCAGCTGCTGGAATCGCTCCGCCGCGTCACCCTCGAGCAGTTGGACACCGCCGCGGGCACGGAGAGCAGCTACAACCACGCCGCCGTCCTCGTCGCTGCCACGGCTTCTGCCTCGACGGCGTTCAACTTCTGAAGACCCCACGATGAGCCTCCACCGTGACTCCTCCTCCTCCCTGCATCCACTCCACTCATCCGTGATCGTTCTGCACACGTCCACGCACCACCAGTTGACCTCACGGCGTTGCGTTCCCACGGTGATCGCCGCCGGCGTCAGTTCTGTCAGGGTTCAGTTTCAGCCAGCGCGTGCAGTTTCAGTAAACTCCAAAGTCTGAACCTTTAACCTCCTTGCGTTTCTGTATCTGTCAAGCGAACGCGCAGTGCCGCAGTGGTTCAGTCAGCGCGCAGCGAGGGAGAGGTGCTGGGATCGAGCCCTCGCGCTGCGGGGTTTTCCCCAATTCTTTTGCCCCGCTGGCTGACAGCCGTGGCCCACGCGCCAGTGACTGCCACGGCCACGCAAGCATTCGCTCGCGCTACACTGGCCGCAGGCCCACAGGGCAGTGACTGGGGGTTAGACCCAGTGGCGGTAACAAAAGGATTAAAACGAATCTGTTTTATTTCTAATTCTTTTAAAAATGGCAGAATAAAAACCCAAACTTTAAACCTCAATAACTTTTAATCTATAATTCTAATAAATAAAAGTTATATATGTTTTATGTTCAAAATTAAATGATCTTTCCAATTGTTCCATTTGTGTTCTGTTTTGAGTTTACAAAATACATTTAAAATTCAAATTTGAATAATTCAAATGTAATTTGCAATAATTCATAAATAATTCATACTAATTCCAAACAAGGCAAATAAAATATGTTTTTCATACCATTTTGAATATCCTATTCAAATATAAAATTTGTTTCATTGTTTGAATAATTTAAATTGCCTAAATAATTTAATACTTGTTTAATTCATTTAAATTTGATAAAAATCATAACTTGCTCAAAATAAAATATTTTTGAACATGCAAAATATGTTTTCAAACCATCAAAGTGTGAACTTTTCAAATGTGAACTTGAATTTATGTTTTGAACAAATAAAATTCAAATAATATTCAAACTTGTTTTAAATTCAATTAATATTGTTTAATTCATAATAAATTAATCCTAATTCAAATTTCAATATTGGAAACATGTAATCCAACTAAAATTTGATGTTCCTTTCAAATATAAAATTTGTAAATTGTTTTGCACACTTTAACTTGATGAAAACAATAATTGTTTGTGTGACATGTTTAAGTAACCAAAATTTCTAAACTTAATAAATAATTTCCAAAACTTGTTCGACCCTTTTATTAATTGCATCTATTATTGTTATTTGTTGTTATTTTGTTATTACCATCATGCATGCATCATGATAACAACTTTCACATAATAAATTAAGTGTAAATCATTTGTTCCACTTAATTATGGACCTTTTCCCATATGCCACTCAAAATAGCTTAGTGGTCCATTTAAATTGTATTATCATGTTAGCTAGTTTATTTTGATGCAACCATTAATTTGTCATGCATCATCTTGATTGTGCACAATGCCATGAAAATGATTGTTTACATTCCTGTTTTGTTTGTTTGCTTCTTCTCGAATAGACGACGACGTTGAGGCAGACGACCTTTACAACACCCCTTCTGAGGATCTAGCTCAGTACCCGGCTGTTGAGTTTGCAGGCAAGTTATCACTCACATGAACCATTGTGTTCCTTTCAACCCTGGTTACCGATACTTTTCGTTGTCTATTCTTGCTAGCCTTAGTGGTAGTTGTTTCTGTTACGAACCTATCACATGAATCCTTTAACCCTGATATTGCCTCACCACCCCTCCTACAACCCTGTTGATTGAGCCAGTGTCTTACTAGCATGCTTAGGTTGTTTTGCTCGAGTCTGTTACCCGTTACTTTCAGCTACTATATTTCATTATGTTCTGGGGGCTCGATGTTTAACCTATCAATCAATCGTGCTAATGTTGTTATTTAATAATAATTTGATGATAAGGCACCGGCAGGAGGCCCTGTGTGGTTTTGAGGCCTGCTAGTGTCGACCCTAATAGGAAAAGGGTCTTGTCTACTGATCCATGATGAGCGCACTACCCGCATGTGGGAAGCGAGTATGGGCGCCCCCCTCAATTTGATTCGATTCGCATCTCGTCCAAATCATCTCATTTAGTTCGTGCTTTCTATTTGCCGCATGCATGTTTTTGCGAGCCCAACGCAGGGTGGAACTTTCGTAGTCGGCATATAGGGGGACACGGTCTTAGAGTGCTATGAGGGTCCCTTTTCTTCGGGGCTTGATTAGCCGTGCGCCCAAGGTGCTTTGGGCTTGATGCGGAGAAGAGTTGAGTTGTGTTGAGTGCCCCGCTTGGTGGGAGGCATCCCATCTGGCGGGTTGTTCATACGTGTACGGCCAAATTGGTGCAACCCTGCAGGGATAATCTTCTCGAGAAGCCGTGTTTTCCGCGGTTATGGTTAACTTGGTGAAAGTACTGGCTAACAAGTACTCAGGACAACTTAAACCTAATGATTCACAAGCTCACTCCCCATGATTACAATTTGACTAGTAATAGGATTATTGTCACAATAACTTGTTTCATCTTAATCCAACTGTGTGATTTATCCTCGGACTGCTTCTTTGGATAAGGGGCGAGGTCCAGGATGGGTTTGTTTGATGTTATCTTCCAGTTGGTTACAATACTCGATCTTATCCCCTTTCTGATAGTTGGAAATGATAGAATCTCTGTAGTTGGTTAGCGCAGCCAGTTGCAGCATCTTATATATCCCCTTCTTTCCGTTGAACCCAAGTCATCTGTGCTGGTGTTGACGGGTTATACTTTGGTGAACTGTGAGTCTTGCTTGCCAGTACGTCTATGTACTGACCCCTTTGGGGCTGTGGTTTCCGCAGACTACGATTACGAGGATCCAGGTGACGGCTACTACGTGGAGTTTGACGAGGCTGCTGACGAGTAGTTAGCGGACCCGGGCAGGATCCGAGACATCGTGGATGGGCTCCGTCTTTATTTCAGTTTCCGGCTTCTTAAGCCTATTTGGATTTTGTCTGTACTCAGACCCCTTTGAATGCTTCCGCTGATGTAATGAATGCTATGTTGGGACATGTGTCCTCTGGATGATTGTATTTGCTATTTCTGCCTTAGTGAAGGCCAGTTGCAACCTTATTTCAATCTTTTGTGTCGTAGAGGCATGTTGTGTTAGCCTTTTGTTCAAAGCCGTTGACGTACCATGTGTGTATGGTATGAAGTACGTCAATGGTAGTGTCCTGATTTCTACAGGATAGTTTACATCGACGGTGAACAGTAGTGATGGGTTGTCACACATAAGTGTTGGCCTACTCGTAAGAGGACGCGGGTGCCGGAAAGCCCCGTAATCCCATCAGAATACTGTTCAGTTCGTACGGTGAGTATCCTATAGAAGTCCGGGTGCGACAAATGGTATCAGAGCCTGTCTGCCTGTAGGATCCCTTTTTACTGGTCGCAGTTGAGTCTAGAAACTATTTTGTAGCTATATAGGGAAAATGAAACATGAGAGTAGGAATTCTGCCATTTTTCTTCTTTCCCCACCCACCCACCCTTTTCTGGTAAGGAAGTGCAACGTTGTTTTCTGTTCTCACCTAAACTTTCAAGTTAGGATTTCACGTGTTTTGGGTTCTCCGTAGTACCTCAGGAGTTTTTTGGTCTCGAGTTTCCCGATGTTGCTTCAATATCCTGTTCTTTTCAACATCCTTATCGTCCGTTGAACCTTGTTGTTACTTTCCACATCAGTTCTTCTACCGGAGTCTAATCAAAACTTCCCCGATCATCTGCAGATGGATCTCAGGTTCTACCCGCAGGTGGTTCGGATGACTCGCTGTGAGAGCACCGCCGGTTATCCGGAGATGCTGAGAGACATGGTTACCTATCTGGGGTTCCATTGGGCACCGGAGTACCAGGTCTACGAGCAGCAGCGAGAGTTTGACCAGACCTACTACCAGGCTATCGTCTACATTCTGTCGGATGATGGCAGGAGCGTTGTCCACCGCTACGAGGCAGTAGGTTCCACAGTGGATATGGCCGTGCAGCAGGTAGCTTACGTGAGTCTCACCGTCCTCCGTGCTGACTACTGGGGGTTTGATGATTCCATCTATCGTCACATCCCCCGTGGTTACATCACGGCAGCGGGAGTTCACTTCACTCTCCACAGCAACCTGGATACCTACGAGTCTGATAGCTCCAGGCTGCACACCACTGCTCAGTTCGTGAGGCACAGTGACGTAGTTGTTTCCGCACTTTCTCAGGAGTTAGCCTCAGTCAGGGAGCAGCTCTATCTGGCGTTGACTCGTCTGGCTACGTACACCACAGACTTTGTTGGAGACGAGCGCTTTGCACGTTTCACTCAGCCAGCTGGGTTTCCGCTGCCAGATGCTGGAGGTTACGAGCCGATCAGAGGTCCACTTCTCGACCTTGGTCCGGGTTACACTGGGATTCCCCGCTTTGGAGCACAGGGAGACGACGCTTTCTACTTCACCACACCGAGAGTTGCTCTCAGAGCAGTCCCGCTCTACGTGGATCGTCGTCATACCTACT
The DNA here is from genome assembly GCA_028641055.1 of Alopecurus myosuroides. Classification (NCBI taxonomy): domain Eukaryota; kingdom Viridiplantae; phylum Streptophyta; class Magnoliopsida; order Poales; family Poaceae; genus Alopecurus; species Alopecurus myosuroides. The sequence continues at coordinate 471,008,602 of CM054057.1, read as the reverse complement.
TCCGTGGGATTCCTCCGCACCGTATCTCTCGTCGTACTACTCACCGCCGTCCTGCGTGATGAGCATGGGAGTACCGATGTATCCATTCCTAGCTATGTTTAGTTATCCTTTGTCTTTCGAACCATGTATTGGTCTGTTGGATATTCTGATGTATTTGAACATGTGATGATGTACCTGTTGGTTATCTATTCATGCGTCGGAATAATCTATCTTTCGGTTACCAAGTCTATCCGTTTCTGTTGTTGTGCTAAAATGAATGTCTATTCAGGATGCCGCCAACAAGGAGCAACCCGCCTGAACCACCTCCGCTCACGGAGCTGTTGACTCAGATGACTCAGGTCGTGGCTCAGATGGCCCAGATCCAGGCTAACCAGCACACCAACCAGAATGCTCCACGAGTCAGCATCAAGGAGTTTCTGAGCATGGGGCCGAGAGCTTTCGTGGCAACACGTGAGCCTCTGGATGCTGATGACTGGATCAGGGAGATGAACAGGGCTCTGGAGATAGCTCATGTTGCTGAGGAAGATAAGGTCAAGTATGCCACCTACCTACTGAAGGGTCAGGCAGCTACTTGGTGGGAGAACTACCAGACCATGAGAGCTGGCTATCCTATCACCTGGGGTTGTTTCAAGGATGCCTTCCTGAAGCACCACATCCCAGATGGTCTCATGGAAAGGATGCGTGAGGAATTCTGCTCTCTCAAACAGGGCACGCTGGACGTCCTCGGCTACCAGAACGAGTTCAATCGTCTCGCTCGATACGCCGGTGACGAGGTGTCCACTGAAGCCAAGAAGATGGCAAGGTTCCGCCGAGGTTTTAACCCGGAACTGAAGTACGCTCTCACCAACATCAAGTGCAAGGACTTCGTGGAGCTCGTGAACACCGCGCTCAATGAGGAGAATGGGCGCAAGGCGTTCGAGGAGTCGCGCAAGCACTCGCGTGAGGGTGGTTCCTCCTCCAACATGACCACCCCTCCGCAGAAGCGCCGCATCTGGGTGCCAAATGGTGCTGTCACTCGGGCTCCAAATGCCCAAGCTTCTCCAGGCTTTGGTCCCCGCCCACCCAACCCATCTCAGATGCAGAGTCGGAGGATTCCAATGGGGCAGCCAAGGCCAGGTCCTCCTCGTGTCGTCACTTGCTTCAAGTGCAAGGAGACTGGGCACTACGCTGATAAGTGCACTCAGAGGCAGCTACCTCCACCACCTCCTCGCCCCAACACCAACCAGGCAATGGTTCGTGCTCCCCCGGCTAAAGCCTTCAACTCCAACAACAGGCCTGTCGGGAGGAACGCGAGGGTGAACCATATCAAGGCCGACAAAGCTGAGGAAGCTGCTGACGTCGTTCTCGGTATATTACCCGTAAACTCTATTCCAGCTAAAGTGTTGTTTGATACTGGAGCGTCGCATTCGTTCGTGTCAAAGATCTTTGCTACAACGTACAATTTAGCTCTGGTTCCACTAAGCAATCAAATCTATGTTCACCCTCCGGGAACTAAAATGATTACTTCCAAGATAAGCATGGACAATCAAATCCTAATTGGAGGTCGCATATTCCTTGCTTCACTCATGTTGCTGGGAAATTCTGACATTGATGTCATTCTGGGTATGGATTGGTTGAAGACCCACAAAGCAAAAATTGACTGTGCTCAAAAGTCAATAACTCTCTCCCACACTTCAGGCCAGATAGTCTATTCTCCATATGGATCAAGTTCTGTTCAGCTGTTCAACCTCGATGCCAAACCCCTTCCTGCAATTGAAAATGTTCCGGTGGTTTGTGAATTCCCTGACGTCTTTCCAGAAGAGTTGCCAGGGATGCCTCCGGATAGAGCAGTTGAGTTCGTGATCGAGCTTGAGCCAGGTACTGCTCCAATCTCTAAGCATCCATACAAGATAGCTCCTCCTAAACTGAAATTGTTGAAGGAGCAAATCGATATGTACATGGAGAAAGGTTACATTCAGCCTAGTTCCTCCGCTTGGGGTTGCCCAACTCTGTTTGTTGCCAAAAAGGATCAAACAAAAAGACTCGTGGTTGACTATCGTCCTCTCAACGAGAAAACCATCAAGAACAAGTATCCAATTCCTCGTATCGATGATCTTTTTGATCAACTTGCTGGAGCCTCAATATTCTCAAAGTTGGACTTGAGGATGGGTTACCATCAGATAAAGATCAGAAAGGAAGATATTCCTAAAACAGCATTCACCACTCGTTACGGTCTATATGAATACACCGTCATGTCCTTTGGTCTCACCAATGCACCGGCAACGTTCTCAAGACTCATGAATTCTGTCTTCCATGAATACCTCGACAAGTTCGTTGTGGTATATCTCGATGACATTCTAGTCTACTCAAAATCCGAGGAAGAGCATGGAGAACACCTTCGTCTCACTCTCATGAAACTTCGCGAGCATCGTCTGTATGCCAAGTTCTCTAAGTGTGAGTTCTGGATTTCAGAAGTTGCGTATCTTGGTCACATCATCTCTGCCAAGGGCATAGCCATTGACCCGGAAAAGGTTAAGGCAATTGTTGATTGGAAACCCCCTAAGACGGTGAAGCAAGTCAGAAGTTTTCTTGGCTTGGCTAGCTATTGCCGTCGTTTCGTCCAAAACTTTTCCAAGATTGCCAAACCTCTCACTGATCTCACAAAGAAGGACAAGAAGTTCGTTTGGACTCCACAATGTGATGAGAGTTTCAACCTCCTGAAGACTAAACTCACTTCCACCCCAGTTCTGGTTGGCCCAGATACCACCAAACCTTTCCAGATATTCTGTGATGCATCTCTCCAAGGCCTAGGAGCAGTTCTTATGCAAGAACGTCAAGTTGTGGCTTATGCTTCACGTCAATTGAACCCACATGAGCAAAACTATCCCACACATGACCTAGAACTTGCAGCAGTTGTGTCTGCCCTCAAGAAATGGAGACAATACTTGTTGGGTAACAAAACTGAAATCTTTTCCGATCATAAGAGTCTGAAATACATCTTCACTCAGCCAGATCTGAACCTCAGGCAAAGGAGATGGATTGAGAAGATTAAAGACTTTGATCTCACCATTTCTTACACTCCAGGCAAGGCTAATGTTATGGCCGATGCTCTCAGTCGCAAATCATATTGCAATAATCTCATGATCATGGAAAGCCAACCTCCACTTCATGAAGAATTCCAGAAGCTGAACCTTGGTCTTGTCCCAGAAGGATACCTCGCTAGCTTGACAGCCAGTCCAACTCTCGAGGACAAGATTCGTTCTGAACAACTTCGTGATACTGAAATCAAGAAGATTGTAGAGCACATCAAGGAAGGCAACGATAAATTCAAGTCCTTCTCAATTGATGACAAGGGAACTGTGTTCTTCGAAGGACGCATTGCAGTTCCTCAGATTCAAAGTCTCAAGGATATCATTCTCAAGGAGGCTCATGAAACACCTCTATCCATTCACCCGGGAAGTACAAAGATGTACCAGGATCTCAAGACTCTGTATTGGTGGCCTGACATGAAACGTGAAATTGCTCAATACGTTTCTGAATGCGACGTTTGTCAACGTGTTAAAGCAGTCCATCAGAAAACAGCCGGTCTACTCCAACCTCTGAAAATTCCTGAGTGGAAGTGGGACATGATTGAAATGGACTTCGTTACTGGGTTTCCAAAGTCCAAGAAGGGCAACGATGCAATCTTCGTTGTTATTGATCGTCTCACTAAGGTTGCTCACTTCTTTGCTGTCAAGGAGACTATCTCAGCTAGCCAGTTAGCAGAGCTCTACACAGCAAAGGTTGTTCCTCTTCATGGTGTTCCATTGGAAATAAGCTCAGACCGTGGAAGTATCTTCACTTCTCATTTCTGGAAAAGCTTTCAAGAAGCATTGGGCACCAAACTTCTGTTCAGCACAGCTTATCACCCTCAGTCTCAGGGGCAAGTCGAAAGAGTCAATCAGATTCTCGAGGATATGCTCAGAGCATGTGGTCTCTCCTTTGGCATGAAATGGGAGGATTGCCTTCCATATGCTGAATTCTCCTACAACAACAGCTACCAGGCAAGCCTAGGCATGGCACCCTTTGAGGCACTGTATGGTCGTCGATGCAGGAGTCCAATCAATTGGTCTGGAGCTGGTGAACGTTCACTTTTAGGCCCTGACATTGTTAAGGAAGCCGAGGAGAAAGTTCGTATCATTCGTGACAATCTCAGGATTGCTCAGTATCGTCAGAAGAGCTATTATGATAGCAAGCACAGGGATATGATCTATGCACCTGGTGACAAAGCATATCTCCGTGTAACTCCCCTCAGAGGCACTCATAGTTTTGGTGTGAAAGGAAAGCTTGCACCAAGATACATTGGTCCCTTCAACATTCTCTCAAGGCGTGCAGAAAATGCTTATCGTCTTGAACTTCCAGAAAAACTATCCAAAGTGCACGATGTGTTCCACGTGTCACAGCTCAAGAAGTGTTTCAAAGATCCAGATCGTGCAGTTGATCATGATTCCATTGAACTGCAAGATAATCTATCTTATGAGGAGCACCCTATTCGTATTCTCGATGAGACCGAGCGTAAGACTCGCAACAAGAGCACCAAGTTCTTGAAAGTGCAATGGTCGCATCATTCCGATAAAGAGGCAACATGGGAGACCGAAGAGGATCTTCGCAAGAAGTATCCGGACCTTTTCACTTCTCAGTAAGGAATCTCGGGGCGCGATTCCTTCAAGGGGGGGGGGCGTTTTGTAACATCCCAAGTATGAAATATCCCTTAGAATGTTTTGTTTCTTGTTTTAATTCAAGCAATGCATCATGTCATCATCTCATTGCATTTGTTTTATTTTTGTTTGCAATTGTTACTATTTGTTTTGCATCTGTTTTATCTTGTTTTCATAATCAAACTCAAACAAATTTCAAATGGTTATTTTCATACTTGATCTGTTACAACTTTTGGAATAAAAATAACAAATGAAAACAACCATTTTTATTCCATGTTGATCACTCATTAAATTGTTGGTTTATTTCAATCCATTAATTCAAATCATCTACCATTTCAAATCCAAGTCATCAAACAACAACCCACTTGAGTTTATGAAATCTCTAAGCAAATCAACTAATTTCAAACATTTTAATCTATAGGGGCCACCCTATAAAAATGCTTTGTTTTCTTAATATTAATCAATATTAAAATTCTTTCAAATTTTGGATTCAAATACAAACCTCATTTTAAATCTCAACTTTTTGAAATCCAATCTTGGAAAATGGTTTCTAATTACCTAATTAGCCTAACCTAATTTTTCTGGAATTTTTATTAAACAAAACCTTATCAAATTCTTCCAAATCTGTTTCAGCAAAAAAAAAAAAACAGAAAAAGAAAAGGATAGAAACCTGCAGCGCGCGCGCAACACATAAGCTAGCCCAACCCACTAAGCCTACGCGCGCGCAAGCCCAGCCCGCTAACGCAACTTACCGGTTCGAAAACGATTACGTCATCGTCTCCCCCGTGTACGGCAGCGCATCCGCGGCCTCCACGTCGGAGTACGGCCGCGCCGACGGCCAGGAGAGCGCCGTGGCCCCTATTTATCCCCCCAGGGCCCCCGCAGACCTAACCCTAGAACCTAGGACCCTGTCCCATCGCCAGCGCCGCCATTTGCTTCCTCCTCATCGCGATTTCCTCTCTGCTGTCCACTCACCGGAGCTGCTTGCCTGAATCCCTTCACCGCGCCGTCGCCATGGCCATCCTCCACCCTACCTGAACCGCGAGATCGACTCCCCACTCACCCCTCCTCCGTTTAAACACCCTAACCACCCCAGAGGCTAGCTGAATCGTGGCCGCCATCTGCGACATCTCCGGCCACCGTGGACGCCATCACTGAATCCTTGCTCGCCGTCATCGCCACCGTACTCCTCGTCGTGATCCAGCTGCTGGAATCGCTCCGCCGCGTCACCCTCGAGCAGTTGGACACCGCCGCGGGCACGGAGAGCAGCTACAACCACGCCGCCGTCCTCGTCGCTGCCACGGCTTCTGCCTCGACGGCGTTCAACTTCTGAAGACCCCACGGTGAGCCTCCACCGTGACTCCTCCTCCTCCCTGCATCCACTCCACTCATCCGTGATCGTTCTGCACACGTCCACGCACCACCAGTTGACCTCACGGCGTTGCGTTCCCACGGTGATCGCCGCCGGCGTCAGTTCTGTCAGGGTTCAGTTTCAGCCAGCGCGTGCAGTTTCAGTAAACTGCAAAGTCTGAACCTTTAACCTCCTTGCGTTTCTGTATCTGTCAAGCGAACGCGCAGTGCCGCAGTGGTTCAGTCAGCGCGCAGCGAGGGAGAGGTGCTGGGATCGAGCCCTCGCGCTGCGGGGTTTTCCCCAATTCTTTTGCCCCGCTGGCTGACAGCCGTGGCCCACGCGCCAGTGACTGCCACGGCCACGCAAGCATTCGCTCGCGCCACGCTGGCCGCAGGCCAACAGGGCAGTGACTGGGGGTTAGACTCAGTGGCGGTAACAAAAGGATTAAAACGAATCTGTTTTATTTCTAATTCTTTTAAAAATGGCAGAATAAAAACCCAAACTTTAAACCTCAATAACTTTTAATCTATAATTCTAATAAATAAAAGTTATATATGTTTTCTGTTCAAAATTAAATGATCTTTCCAATTGTTCCATTTGTGTTCTGTTTTGAGTTTACAAAATACATTTAAAATTCAAATTTGAATAATTCAAATGTAATTTGCAATAATTCATAAATAATTCATACTAATTCCAAACAAGGCAAATAAAATATGTTTTTCATACCATTTTGAATATCCTATTCAAATATAAAATTTGTTTCATTGTTTGAATAATTTAAATTGCCTAAATAATTTAATACTTGTTTAATTCATTTAAATTTGATAAAAATCATAACTTGCTCAAAATAAAATATTTTTGAACATGCAAAATATGTTTTCAAACCATCAAAGTGTGAACTTTTCAAATGTGAACTTGAATTTATGTTTTGAACAAATAAAATTCAAATAATATTCAAACTTGTTTTAAATTAATTAAAACTTGTTTAATATTGTTTAATTCATAATAAATTAATCCTAATTCAAATTTCAATATTGGAAACATGTAATCCAACTAAAATTTGATGTTCCTTTCAAATATAAAATTTGTAAATTGTTTTGCACACTTTAACTTGATGAAAACAATAATTGTTTGTGTGACATGTTTAAGTAACCAAAATTTCTAAACTTAATAAATAATTTCCAAAACTTGTTCAACCCTTTTATTAATTGCATCTATTATTGTTATTTGTTGTTATTTTGTTATTACCATCATGATAACAACTTTCACATAATAAATTAAGTGTAAATCATTTGTTCCACTTAATTATGGACCTTTTCCCATATGCCACTCAAAATAGCTTAGTGGTCCATTTAAATTGTATTATCATGTTAGCTAGTTTATTTTGATGCAACCATTAATTTGTCATGCATCATCTTGATTGTGCACAATGCCATGAAAATGATTGTTTACATTCCTGTTTTGTTTGTTTGCTTCTTCTCGAATAGACGACGACGTTGAGGCAGACGACCTTTACAGCACCCCTTCTGAGGATCTAGCTCAGTACCCGGCTGTTGAGTTTGCAGGCAAGTTATCACTCACATGAACCATTGTGTTCCTTTCAACCCTGGTTACCGATACTTTCCGTTGTCTATTATTGCTAGCCTTAGTGGTAGTTGTTTCTGTTACGAACCTATCACATGAATCCTTTAACCCTGATATTGCCTCACCACCCCTCCTACAACCCTGTTGATTGAGCCAGTGTCTTACTAGCATGCTTAGGTTGTTTTGCTCGAGTCTGTTACCCGTTACTTTCAGCTACTATATTTCATTATGTTCTGTGGGCTCGATGTTTAACCTATCAATCAATCGTGCTAATGTTGTTATTTAATAATAATTTGATGATAAGGCACCGGCAGGAGGCCCTGTGTGGTTTTGAGGCCTGCTAGTGTCGACCCTAATAGGAAAAGGGTCTTGTCTACTGATCCATGATGAGCGCACTACCCGCATGTGGGAAGCGAGTATGGGCGCCCCACTCAATTTGATTCGATTCGCATCTCGTCCAAATCATCTCATTTAGTTCGTGCTTTCTATTTGCCGCATGCATGTTTTTGCGAGCCCAGCGCAGGGTGGAACTTTCGTAGTCGGCATATAGGGGGACACGGTCTTAGAGTGCTATGAGGGTCCCTTTTCTTCGGGGCTTGATTAGCCGTGCACCCAAGGTGCTTTGGGCTTTATGCGGAGAAGAGTTGAGTTGTGTTGAGTGCCCCGCTTGGTGGGAGGCATCCCATCTGGCGGGTTATTCATACGTGTACGGCCAAATTGGTGCAACCCTGCAGGGATAATCTTCTCGAGAAGCCGTGTTTTCCGCGGTTATGGTTAACTTGGTGAAAGTACTGGCTAACAAGTACTCAGGACAACTTAAACCTAATGATTCACAAGCTCACTCCCCATGATTACAATTTGACTAGTAATAGGATTATTGTCACAATAACTTGTTTCATCTTAATCCAACTGTGTGAGTTATCCTCGGACTGCTTCTTTGGATAAGGGGCGAGGTCCAGGATGGGTTTGTTTGATGGTATCTTCCAGTTGGTTACAATACTCGATCTTATCCCCTTTCTGATAGTTGGAAATGATAGAATCTCTGTAGTTGGTTAGCGCAGCCAGTTGCAGCATCTTATATATCCCCTTCTTTCCGTTGAACCCAAGTCATCTGTGCTGGTGTTGACGGGTTATACTTTGGTGAACTGTGAGTCTTGCTTGCCAGTACGTCTATGTATTGACCCCTTTGGGGCTGTGGTTTCCGCAGACTACGATTACGAGGATCCAGGTGACGGCTACTACGTGGAGTTTGACGAGACTGCTGACGAGTAGTTAGCGGACCCGGGCAGGATCCGAGACATCGTGGATGGGATCCGTCTTTATTTCAGTTTCCGGCTTCTTAAGCCTATTTGGATTTTGTCTGTACTCAGACCCCTTTGAATGCTTCCGCTGATGTAATGAATGCTATGTTGGGACATGTGTCCTCTGGATGATTGTATTTGCTATTTATGCCTTAGTGAAGGCCAGTTGCAACCTTATTTCAATCTTTTGTGTCGTAGAGGCATGTTGTGTTAGCCTTTTGTTCAAAGCCGTTGACGTACCATGTGTGTATGGTATGAAGTACGTCAATGGTAGTGTCCTGATTTCTACAGGATAGTTTACATCGACGGTGAACAGTAGCGATGGGTTGTCACACATAAGTGTTGGCCTACTCGTAAGAGGACGCGGGTGCCGGAAAGCCCCGTAATCCCATCAGAATACTGTTCAGTTCGTACGGTGAGTATCCTATAGAAGTCCGGGTGCGACACTATGCTTGCTAATTACTCTTTTAATGGCAAGGTTCCTGAGAAGCTTGGATATCCTGGTATACCTACTATTCCCTGTTCTATTAAACATAATTATGTTAGAACTGCTTTGTGTGATTTGGGAGCTGGAGTTAGTGTCATGCCTTTTACTCTCTATACAAGACTCCTCCCAGAAAAATTGATACCAACCGATATATCTTTGCAAATGGCTGATAAGTCTACTGCTATTCCTGTGGGTATATGTGAGAATGTTCATGTTCAAGTTGCTAATAATTGTCTGATATTAACTGACTTTGTTGTGTTGGAAATGCCTGAAGATGATAATATGTCTATTATTCTTGGAAGACCTTTTCTTAATGCCGCAGAGGCTGTTATTGATTGCAATCGAAGAGAAGTCACTTTTAATCTTAATGATAAAGAGCACATTGTTTATTTTCCCGAAAAGATTGATAGAAAATATGGTCTGAATTCCATTGAAAATATTGTGACCATCAAGATTGGAGAATTTTATTGTCCTATTCCAAAGCCACCCAAAGAATATGAAATTATTATGGTTGGGACTATGTCTATCAAGGTTAAGGTAACATGAGTATTTAGTGAGAAACACAGTTTTGTTTCATAGAAAATTATTTTGGTAGCAAGACTTGATCACCCTTGTTAATAAAATGATTTTAAATGAAATGAATAATGTTTTCACCTTCCCCGTTATTGTTTTGACCATGTTTACTTCTGTTATAACATTATTAATTAAGTACAATCATGTTTTCCACCATCCGTATGCATGTTTTCCTGATGTTTTCACTCTGATTACTGAAGGTATGCATGTTATCACCACCCATACTTTTGTTTTCACCACTACCACCTTTGTTTTCCTTGGATATTCTTTCATTAGAGTGTCATAGAACCTCTGTAGTGCTAGTTTTGGTTTTGTTTTCCATGTTTTCACTTTCGTTTTCCCGGTTTTTGTTACTTATTAAAATTCTGGAAATACCTCAAAAATAAAGTTTCTCGAAAAATTCCATAAAAATTATAATAAATTTTTACGTAAAAAATGAGGCAGAAAGCCACCTGGGAGACCCCAGGGGGACCCACCAGGAAGGCACACCCCAGGGTGGCGTGGCCAGCCCCCTGGTGGCGCTAGCACATGGTGTGGGCCCCCTAGCCCTCCACTTACTCTCGCCACTGCCCAAGTCTCTTCTCTCACCTACCAAACTGAAAACATTGCCTGGATCCCGTGTTCTTGGTGTTCTTCCTCTGGATTTTCGATCTCCTTCTTCAGCCCATAATTTGTGCTGATTTTTGGTGTGCTTGATCTCCGGTATGTGACTCCTCCGATGATCCAACTAGAATTTTGTTTAGTGAAGTATTTCTTGAGTATTTTGCCACAGTAGGTGACAGCTTATGTGAGTTTGCATGCTTGATTTGAGTAGAAATAATATAGTTTTGATGTATGTTTAGCTCTCATATAAGTCCCTATGGTAGTTTCGATCTTATAGTTGCTTGAAATTAATTTTTATGATGATTGTTGAAAAAATTCAGAGATGGAGCACAATGCTTATCAACTAAACAAGCATGAGTTGGAGGTGAATGAGTTCATGCTCGTGCACCGTGAAGAGAGGGTGTTCCCATCAATCTATCCGTGTCGGGAATTTATGCAAGTTACAGGAATTCTACAGGATTTTAACACTCTAGTGCATAATGCAGGCTTGGAGCGTTTCATTGAGGATGAGCCTATCCAATATGTGAAACTAACTATGTCTGCGGTGCAGGATTTTCAGTTTAAATGGTCTCCAACTAACCCAATGGTCCACTATTAAATTTATAACAGAGCTGTGGGCCTGCCTTTTAGTGTTTTCTATGCAGCTATTAAGGTACCCGAGTGGGGATCTTGTGAGAAAATAAGTGGGCAGCCCAAACCACTACTGGATTTATATGGAGAGATTTGCCAAGGCAGAAGTTTCGCAGAGAGAGTGGTAAAATTCGTGAAATTCAACTCCCTAGCATGTGATACTTTGCCTACTTTATTTCTAAATGTGTATTAGCTAGGAAAACTGCCAGCAAGTTATCTGTTTATGATTTGGAATTTATTACTGCTGCTTTGAGACACGATAGGTCTTACAATTTTGGCGCTTTGATTGCTTACCGTCTCTAACATAACCGTGAGAAGGACGGAGTTTGTGGATGTCTTATTGCCTCGCGCTTGCTAGCCTTGCATGGTTTGGAGCCACACCCTCTAGACTTCCAATTTCCTATAGAGAGGCTTAATCTTGTTTCCATGGTTCAACATAAGTTTCTTTCTACCCATGCTCACTTACATAATTTATCTTTTGAATTAACTTTCTCCAAACGATCCGGGTGGAGAGTTGTTAAAACGGTTAGAGAAGTACTTTTGCCTGCACCTCTTTTGTTTGATCTTAATAACAGGCAAGGATGGGAGCTTTCTGACAGTGAGTTGGGAACATACATTGAGCATCACCCCCAGCAAGGGGAGGATGCCGACGAGGGGGACGATGGTGATTTCGTCTAGCCCTACGACGCTACGGGGATTCCACACCAGCACTCCGGTTATGACTATGCGCCGGCTGCTTCATCTTCTTCTTATGCACCCGAGTATGACCACGCGAGGGATGACCCACCGCAGTGCCGATATTTCTCGTGCTTTGATTGATATCCACTTAGGCCAAAAGCCTAAGCTTGGGGGGGGGGTATCCACTCATTTATATATCATGTTCGGTCGGTTCTTTGTATATCCATGTTTTTCTTTCTTTCATTTGTTTTTGTTTCTTTCTCTTCTTTTGTTTTTATTGTTTTTGTTTTCGCTTTCCAAAACACAAAAAGACCAAAAAGATTTCGGTTGTTTCTCTCTATTTGTTTCGTTAGTTGGTTTGCTTTTATGTTTTAGTTGCAGTTTAATATTCAAAAACCCAAAAATATTTTGTTTGGTTTGTTTGTTTGTTTGTTTTGTTTTGTTCTTGTTTTTGAAACCCAAAAATATTTTGGTTTGTTTGCTTGTTCTCTTTTGTTCGTGCTTTAATTGAAAAACCCAAAAATATTTGTCGGTCTTCTTTGGTTTTGTAAAGTTTGTTGCAAAGTTCAATAGTCGTCTGTGACTCTATTGGAGCTTGGTTTTCATTATATATTATTTGAGCCACAAGTGAAGAGCAATAATGACGATTTACGACAATTCAAGTTGTGGTGAGAGGCTGGTATGAATTCTATTTGTTTTCATTTTTGTACATATACCCATCTATGTGAGCATGCTTAGTTTGTTCGTATAAGATATATGTGACTTAATGGCTGCTTAATAGTTCGTGCTCTCTCATGTTTTGTTCCAATTTATTGATAGTAAATGACATGTCATATAAATATTTGTTCGCATTGTTCTATTAATAGAAGGACATGATATTGTGGTAACCTCCTCTGACTATTTCATTTGAATTGACTTGGCACATGCTCACGCATGCTAAGACTGAAAACAAAAAGTCAATAAGCCTCGATGATTTATTTTGCCTCAGAGTTATAGTATCAATTTTATGCCTCAGTTAATTTTAATTTGTCGCAAACATGATTATGATAGTTGTTGCTCTCTTGATTGTCGCTCCCTGTCTATTTGCTAGCCTTCACCTGTACTGAGTATGAGGTCTACTCGTGCATGCAACTCCCAAAAAAACAAAGTTTGCCAAATGTGTCCACCATACCTACCTATATGTGGTATTTAACCGCCACTCCAAGTAAATTGCTCATGTGCTACCTTTAAAACCTGCTAAAAATTACTCTTGTTTTGTGCCCCTATTTTAGCTCATGAGGACGTAAATAGAGAATCTTTATCTCACTCGTTGATTGGATTTCACACCCTCGACTAGTGGCTTCATCCGCTTATCCAAATGATAGAAGAGCTGGCAGCGGGGTGCCCAGCCCCAAAGTAATACACACAAATTCTCTTCACTCTTTTTGCCCCTGATTTATCAGTCAATGCATAATTATGTAAACAAAAGAGAAAGAGGGATGAACTTCTACCCAGATGCGTCTTTCACATGGGAGCCGCTCTTGTGAATCCAGTTGACTTGTGACGTACTGTATTGTCTATTTACCATTCGTTGACATAAGCATACACCTCCCTTAAAATGTTTTCAATACCTCTGTTTAATAAAATAAAAAGCTCTAGCACATTAGTGATCCATGCTTCCCTCTGCAAAGGGCCTTTCTTTTACTTTTATGTCGAGTCTCCGCCATATTCTTTGAGCACTTTCTTGAGAGCACAGTGGTCATTCTTAGTGTGATGTGTTTGTCCCAAAGTACGGTTGATTGTGGTATAACTTTGATACTTGTATCCTTGATATCTTTACTTGTAGTCTTCCTTTGAACTTCAGAGGTGCCCTGGCATTTATGTGTTGCCCCACATTTAAGGGCAAGCGATATACCACTTGATCAGATCCTATTATGAATATTTCAATCTTGCAAATAGTTATGCATCATGTTGTTTATTATTAATATGTTGTTATATCTTCATGGTTTGCATAGCTATTAAGTGACAGTATCTTGCATGTATCTTATCATGAGAATAATTAACTATTTGATCACATAGTGAATATATTTACATCATATGTAAGAAATGTGTTTGTAAAAGTCTTTTATCGCACTTAGTTGTCACTGAATTGCTTGAGGACAAGTAATAAGCTAAACTTGGGGGGAGTTGATACGTCGAAAACATATCTCCTTTCCCGAAAACTTTTCTTATTGTTTTCCTCTAAACTTGTATGTTTTGAATATAACTAACACGGACTAACGCTGTTTTCAGCAGAATTGCTTTGGTGTCTTGTTTTTATGCAGAAAAATCAACTTTCGGGAAATTGCCCAGAAAAGACCCCATTGATGTTTTCACCCTGGAAGACCCCGAGAGCCAAAAGGGGGCCAGGAGAGGAGCCACAGGGTGGCCACACCCCCTGGTGCGGGTCCCCCTGGCCGCGCCAGCTTAGGGTGTGGGCCCAGAGCCCCCCTCGGACTCCCCTTTCGACGACAAGTAGCCTCCAACCCTAAAACCCGAGGGTGTTCACCATATTCCACAGAAACACAACAGAGCGCCACCGCCATCCCGAACCTCGATTCAGGGATCAGAAGTTCTTGTTCTGGTGCCCTGCCGGGACGGGGGAGTGGAGGAGATCATCGCCATCGTCATCACCAATGCCTCTCCATCCACCATCCATGTTTCCCCCATCCATGTGTGAGTAATTCCCCGCTGTAGGCTGAAGGGGATGGTAGGGATTGGATGAGATCGTTCATGTAATAATGTCGTGATTGTTATTGCATAGTGCATAGTATCTTCTATTAGTGCTATTGACATTGTTGCAACTTGTTATGCTTAATGATTTCCACTTTGGGCCCGAGTACCAGGATCTCATATCTGAACATGTTATTGAATCACGATGATAATTATTGTTTCTTGATCATACCTGCAAGTGGTTTACACATATCATTGTCTGGAACTCGAGGCCCCGAAGTAACAGAAATTGGGACAACCGGAGGGGATGGCTGCAATGTGAGGATCACATGTGTTCACGGAGTCTTAATGCTTTGCTCCGGTGCTTTATTAAAAGGAGCACCTCAATTACCAGTAATTACCTTGAGGCCCCGCTGAAAACGGGCTGGTAGGACAAAAGATGTTGTGCAAGTTCTCATTGCGAGCACGTACGACAATTTACGGAACACATGCCTATGGTTACTTAGTGCGTGGATGCTTTATCTTATTTATGTGCAATTCCCGTGACATGATCATTATTTGAACCTTCTTATCCATGCAACACCCGTTCATCCATCCCTATGCCTACAGTATTTAATCACGCTGTTTACTTCAAACACTACTGCTGCTGCTATTTTTATTCCACTACTGCTATTATTTCACTACTACTGCTACTAAAAAACTGTTACTACTGATAAACCACTGCGAACAAAAGTACTTTCAGGTGCAGGTGAATTGACAACTCACTTGTTAAGGCTCACAAATATTCTTTGGCTCCCCTTGTGTCGAATCAATAAATTTGGGTTTTACTTCCCTCAAAGACTACGATCCCCTATACTTGTGGGTCATCATAATTCTTCTACCCATGCTCCAGCTGCTCTATGAAGAGGAGATTCGAGTCTTGGGTGTATTCCTTGCATGATAGAACTATTCATTCGTTCAACCTGTCCATTGGATTGTGGGCGGGCCACTGATGCAAGATCTAGGCGAATTACCGTTTGTTGGCAATATTTTGCCAACTCTCCAATAGAGAAATTTATCTTGTTATCCGTGATTATGCTGTTTGGAACGTCGTATCTCATGACTATGTCAATGACGAAATTCCTAGCAGTCATATTGTCAAGTTGTTTTATGGGTTTCGCCTCCACCCACTTAGTGTACTTATCTACTGCAACGAGTAGATGTGTAAGTCCGCCTCTTGAAGTTTTGAATGGTCCCATCATATCTAGCCCCCTGCTACGCCTTGATGGTGCCTTGTCGGGGAGACTTCTTGATGATGATGAATTTTAATTCCCCGGCAACTGCGCCAGAAATTCTTGATGCTTGTGATGGCGTGTTGGGAACCCCAAGAGGAGGGTGCGATGAGTACAACGATAAGAATTTCCCTCAGTTAAGAACCAAGGTTATCAATCCAGTAGGAGAGAGAGGATCTTAGGAAGGTTGATGCCACTAACGGTTGTGATGGCGTCTCACCGGTGTCAGCAACAACGCGGAACCTGCACACAACACAACCAAAATACTTCGTCCCAACGGTACAGTGAGGTTTGTCAATCTCATCGGTCTTGCTGAAAACAAAGATTAGACGTATAATGTGGAAAAATGGTGTATGCTTCCAGTAAGTAAAGAAAGCAAGGAATTGTAGTGGTTTATTTAACAGTGTAGGAAAAATGGACCGAGGTTCATAGGTTCCCTAGTGGTGTCTCTCCATAAAAGATAGCATGCTGGGTGAACAAATTACAGCTGGGCAATTGACAAAATAGAGGTTGCACCGTAGTGCACGTTCATGACATGATGACTACTATGATATTTAGTGCGGGCATTACAACAATATACATAGACCGTAATCCAACTGCATCATTGACTAATAATCCACCCTCAGGTTATCATCCGAACCCCCTTAGGTATTAAGTTGCAAGCAACAGATAATCGCATTAAGCAATGTGTGTAATGTAAGCATGTGCACACGGGCACTCACACCGTTGTTTTCTCCCTAATGGCAACAACACATCCTCCCCTGTCACCTTTCTGTCACTCGAGCACAGGCGAAAACAAGGCACGAACCCAACTATCGAGCATAAATGCTCCCTCTTGGAGTCACTAGCCACTACTTGGCCAGAGAAACCACTAGCAACGGAAAGCATGCAAGATCACAAATAACATATGCAATAAAGACTATAATCAACTTGGCATAAGTTCAATATTCATCGGATCCCAGCAAACACACCACATAGAATTACATAAGAACAATCTCGATCATGTTAGGCAGCTCACGAGATCTAAACATTGAGGCATAGGAGGAGAAGACAACCATCTAGCTACTGCTATGGACCCGTAGTCCAAGGATGAACTACTCACGCATCACTCCGGAGGCAGGCATGGTGATTAAGAGGCCTCCGGCAGGGTGCCGAGAGACAGCTTCAGAACCCCCTTATCTAGAGTTGACGACGACGGCGGCTATGGAACTTTTTGGGGATTTTTTATCAGGTGCCTAGGGTTTTCCTTTGAAGGGGAATAAATTGGCGAAAGGGCGATGTCTGTGGGCCACCAGGGTGGCCTCACCACCCCAGGCGTGACCAAGGGGGGCGTGCCTGGCTATGGTGAGGCCCCCTGGTGCCCGTCTTCGACTCCTCTTTGGACTTCTGGATGCTTCCGGGGAAAATAGGAACTTCGGGATTCGTGGGGTCCAATTCCGAGAATATTTCCAGAACAACTTTTCTGAAATAAAAACAACAAAAAAAGGGAACTGGCACTTGGCATCTTCTTAATAGGTTAGTCCCAGAATTTTTTTAAAAATGCTATAAAGAAGGGAGAAAACATGTAGCAATTGGCATAATATCAACATGGAACATCAGAAATTATAGATACGTTGGAGACGTATCAAGCATCCCCAAGCTTAGTTCCTACTCATCCTCGAGTAGGTAAACGATAAAACAAAATAATTTCTGAGGTGACATGCTACCACACAATCTTGATCATAATATGTAAAACAGAGCATGTAAACTAGGATCAAATGAACTAAAGTTGTGATCTATATTTGATATCAACAAGTAATGCATAAACAAAGAAGAAAAACTTTCAATGAATAAATACTAAAAGACTATCAACCGTGCAAAGTTTACTAGAGATGATTTAATCTTTCAAGAACAACAATAACATGCACGTCAAACGATGCAATGCTTGAATCTTAAACTATTTGCGCACTAAAAACAAGCAAGTGTTCTGCGCTGGTCCCTGGCACCGGGATGTTATGGCAAAGAGAACATTATGGGGGGTTTGGAAGGTCAATGGAAGAAAGGCTCACAAAGCTGAAAGTGGTCATTAGACAAGAGAAAGTATTACAACCGAAGCTATGCAAGGAGTAGGGATTGCCGCACAACGTATGCACATAGAGCTATAAGTGTATGAAAGCTCTTCAATGGAACTAGTGGGGGTGCATCCAACTTGCTTGCTCACGAAGACCTAGAGCTCATCTGAGGAGGCTCATCATTGGAATATACAAGCCAAGTTCTATAATGTAAAGTTCCCCATATAGTTATGAATGAATGATAATACGAAAATTTTCTCCAAACTGAAGCATTGGTGCTAAACATGAAGCACAAGTGTGGTATAAAGGATAGTGATGCGCCCCCTCTCTCTTTATTCTCTCTTTGGCCCTTTTTTTTCTTTTTGGGATTTCTCACATTTTTTATTTTTTGTTTTATATATCCTCACCGGCAGGGGCAACATCCTATATTACAATGAATCATCACACTTTAAGTACTCATAACTCATAACGGAATATCTCTGATGTATCCAACTGCATGCTCCTACCAGTGTAGCAGTATGCATAAATAACCATGAAGCTCATCATCAAGTAACATAATGAAGGTGGATGTTGTGAAGCAATATATCTCAGAATGGCTATGGAAATGCCATGATAGGTAGGTATGGTGGATGTTTTGAGGAATAATATATGGGCTTATGTGTAGGAGAACAAATTCCTCCCACGGGATTTGGATGCACTGGCGAAGTTTGCACCAACTCTCAATGTGAGAAAGGGCAATGCACAGTATCGACGAGGCTAGCAAATATGGATGGTGGAAGTGCCAGAAACCGCAACATAGACTCACGAGTTAATAGTTTGCAGCAAGAAATCATCTTTACAAGGCACAATGCAAATCACTCCAAGAGGGTCCATGGCAGTGAGAAGTCACTGTTAGCTACCCCGACCGTAGCGCGTAACAAAAGGCCGATCATAAATGTATCACTCGTAGCAATCATATACCATTGTTTCTATCAGCTGGTAATTTTAAGTGTGGCACAGTTTCAAGTTTCTTAGACCAACCATTAAAATTTTATACTTACTAGTCCTTCCCGTTTATCCATTAAGCAAATTAATATCTCAAAACAACAACAGTGATTCAAGTGAAGCAGTTTAGTGATCGACAAGACCATGCTAATTTTTCCACTATACCAACTATCACATAAGCATTTCTATTATCAACCAAGAACATATATATAAAAACAAAAACTCTCTCTAAGCATATAGCAATGAAAATTAGAGAGTACTAACAGCTCTGAATAAGAGATGAATGCAAAACAGGAGCTAAATAAATGCAGCAGCCAGACAAAGATTAAGAATACAAAGTATTCCCATGAAAAGCCGGAGCATGTCACTCTCCAATAAAAGAATGCTGGGGTCCAACCAACCTTATTGCAAAAATAAAAACAAACTGAAAGCAAAAATAAAATACGCTCCAAGTAAAGCACAAAAGATGTGACTGAATAAAAGTATAGTTTCACTAGAAGTGACCTTATAATTTGTCGATGAAGAAAGGGATGCCTTGGGCATCCCCAAGCTTACACGCTTGAGTCTTCTTGGAATTTGCTGGGATGTACCTCTGGGGCATCCCCAAGCTTAGGCTCTTCCCTCTTCTTGATCACATCATATCATCCTCTTCTCTTGACCCTTGAAAACTTCCTTCACACCAAACTTCTCACAATCTTCATTAGCAACGTTAGTGCAATCGAAATAATAAATTCACATGGTTAAGTTTCAACACAAACATAACAATCATAAACACATTAGCTACTATCACAACTTCTTTTAAAACTCTTTTTCTCAAAAGAACACCAAAAGAAAGAGATTAAGATGCAAATGCAATTATTGGCAGAAATCTGTCAAAACAGGACAGCAGGTAAAGACGATTTTTTTTCAAAAATCTTATGTTTCTCAAATAAATAAGTGTTCAACTAAGAAAAGTTTTGTGTATAGCCCAGGATTACGCACAAAAAAATTCATGTCATTTTGAATTTTCTGTGATTTTATACGAATTTAACAGTGGACACCAGAAATCTGTTTCCTGCGCAGAAATCCGAAATATAGTCTCAACTTCCCACTAGAGGCTTTACTTGGCTCAACAAAGACACAAAAGAAAAGATACAGCAGGGTTGCTAAGAAAATAGACAACACCCATGTGCAAAGCACACAGAAAGAAACGACGGAAAACGGGTTGAAAACGGAGAAATAAAACGGGTTGTCTCCCGGTAGCGCTTTTCTTTAACGCCTTTCAGCTAGGCATAGAAAGCAACTCAAGTATTTTAAAGTGAAGAAGCATCAGAATTAAGCTTAGAAATATCCTCAACAATGAATTGTATTTCATTTATAGAAGTTTTAGATGTCCCTTTATCAACACTTTTAGGCACACTACTTTCATCAAATGGGTTTGCATGAACAATCCAATCAAAATTCTTTCCTAGAGCTTCATGCATTCCTACCAATTTAAAGGGTATTGGTATTTTAATTTACTTATCATTGGCTTTACCCGGTGTGCTATTAACATCTACACATGATCCTGACATCTCAAATAGGTTAAAAACTTTTCTAGCCTCAATGGCAACATCACCAAATTGTTTAAACAAAATTTCTAGAATAACTCTCTTTTTTCGCTATCCTTAATGTTATCAAGGTTGAGGAACATTTGTTGTATTATAGGATTAAGGTTAATAAACCTAGCTTCTAGCATACAAACTAGAGATGTTGCAGCGGTTTCATAATCTGGAGCAAGTTCAGCTAAGGATCTATCCTCAAATTATTTGTGCTTACTAACATAATTAAAGAACTCTCCAATATTATCTTTCCCAATTATATCACCGCTACCTATTGGTACGTCTTTCAAGGTAAAATTGGGTAGAATCATGATTAGAGATTAAACTAAGAGCAGAAAAGCAAAAATAACAGCTATGAAGTGAACGATTTTTTTTGTGTTTTTTGATATAAAGAAGCAAAACAAGACACAAATAAAAACAAGACAATAAACAAAATAAAGAGGTTGAGAGTGAGCGACTCCCCTTGCCAGAAGACTTCTTCCTCCCCGACAACGGCGCCAGAAATTCTTTGCTACGCCTTGATGGTGCCTTGACGGGGAGACTTCTTGATGATGATGAATTTTATGTCCCTGGCAACGGCGCCAGAAATTCTTGATGCTTGTGATGGCGTGTTGGGAACCCCAAGAGGAGGGTGTGATGAGTACAACGCTAAGAATTTCCCTCAGTTAAGAACCAAGGTTATCAATCCAGTAGGAGAAAGAGGATCTTCGGAAGGTTGATGCCACTGACGGTGGTGATGGCGCCTCACCGGTGTCAGCAAGAACACGAAACTTGCACACAACACAACCAAAATGCTTTGTCCCAATGGTACAGTGAGGTTGTCAATCTCACTGGTCTTGGTGAAAACAAAGATTAGACGTATAGTGTGGAAAATGGTGTATGCTTGAAGTAAGTAAAGAAAGCAAGGAATTGTAGTGGTTTGTTTAACAGTGTAGGAAAAATGGATCGGGGTTCATAGGTTCACTAGTGGTGTCTCTCCATAAAAGATAGCATGTTGGGTGAACAAATTACAGCTGGGCAATTGACAAATAGAGGTTGCACCGTAGTGCACATTCATGGCATGATGACTACTATGATATTTAGTGCGGGCATTACAACAATATACATAGACCGTAATCCAACTGCATCTATGACTAATAATACACCCTCAGGTTATCATCCGAACCCCGTTAGGTATAAAGTTGCAAGCAACAGATAATCGCATTAAGCAATGTGTGTAATGTAAGCAATGATTGTGCACGCGGGCACTCACACCGCTGTTTTCTCCCTAGTGGCAACAACACATGCTCCCTCGTCATGTTTCTGTCACCCGAGCACCGGCGAAAAGGAGGCATGAACCCAACTATCGAGCATAAATACTCCCTCTTGGAGTCACTAGCAACTACTTGGCCAGAGCAACCACTAGCAACGGAAACCATGCAAGATCACAAATAACATATGCAATAAAGACTATAATCAACTTGGCATAAGTTCAATATTCATCGGATCCCAGCAAACACAGCACATAGAATTACATAAGAACAATCTCGATCATGTTGGGAAGCTCATGAGATCTAAACATTGAGGCATAGGAGGAGAAGACAACCATCTAGCTACTACTATGAACCCGTAATCCAAGGTTGAACTACTCACGCATCACTCCGGAGGCAGGCATGGTGATGAAGAGGCCTCCGGTGATGATCTCCTCTCCGGCAGGGTGCCGGGAGACAGCTTCAGAACCCCCCCCCGATCTAGGGTTGACGACGATGGCGGCTGCGGAACTTTTCAGGGATTTTTGATCAGGTGCCTAGGGTATTCCTTCAGAGGGGAATAAATAGGCGAAAGGGCGACGCCGGTGGGCCACCAGGGTGGCCTCACCACCTCCAGGCGCGGCCAAGGGGGGCGCCTGGCTATGGCGAGGACCCCCTGGTGCCCGTCTTCGACTCCTCTTCGGACTTCTGGATGCTTCTGGGGAAAATAGGAACTTCGGGATTCGTGGGGTCCAATTTCGAGAATATTTCCAGAAAACTTTTCTGAAATAAAAAACAACAGAAAACAGGGAACTGGCACTTGCATCTTGTTAATAGGTTTGTCCCGGAAAACGTGTAAAAATGCTATAAAGGGAGAAAACTTGTAGCAATTGGCATAATATCAACATGGAACATCAGAAATTATAGATACGTTGGAGACGTATCACCCCCTGACCGCAAATGGCCATGTTATGGGGATAGTTTTGAGTGCTTGAGCTGGCATATTTGTCTGCTTGGCGTAATACTGACATCCGACACACGTGTTTACTATGTGCTCCGCATCTGCCTTGGGTGTAAGCCAGAAAAACCCTGCACGGGATGCTTCTTTAACTATGCTTTTTGATTGAGCATGATGTCAGCAATCTCCTGCATGGATTTCTTCCAGAATTTCTCATCCTTGTTCTGGCGAAATACATTGCTGGAAAATTCCGATAGTACTACGTTTATATAGGCAACCATTGATTACCGTGTATCCTTTGCATCGGTGTTGTATTTGCCTTTGCAAGACTTTATCTTCTCCATCCGGGAACTTCTGATCGACTAAGAATTTGAAGTATGGAATTGTTCAATCCGGGTTAACAAGAAGAACTTCAATTGACTCGGAAACAAGAGATAAGCAACATCTCCGCCTTTGATTGATGGTTCATGCAAATGGTGGACAAACACATCAGGTGGTAGGGTTTTCACTCTTTCTGAGCCCATGCGGGATAATGCATCCGCGTTCCAATTATCTTCTCTTTTGACATGAACTACTTCAAATCCTAGGAAGCAGATGGCAAACTCGTCCACAATTCTCCGATATTCGGCCATAATGGGGCTTTTGGCATCCCATGTTTGGTTTAGCTGATGCTGCACCAAATCCGAGTCACCATAACAAAGTATACGCTTGACGCCTATCTCCTTTGCAATATGCAATCCATGAAGAAAAGCTTCATATTATGCACGTTGTTGCTGGAGTTGAAGTGTATTTGTAATACATACTCCATTATGTCCCCCTTTGGAGATTTAAGAACTACGTCAGCTCCAGCACCTTTTTTCATTTTGGATCCGTCAAAATGCATGATCCAATATTCCGACTCCGGCATTGGTGTGCTTTCCATTGCTTCTGTCCAATCGGCGACAAAATCTGCCAACACCTGAGATTTAATTGCCGTCCGTGGTTGGTACTTAATATCGAACGCATCAAGCTCAATGCCCCATTTGGATACTCGGCCTGTTGCGTCCGCATTTTTTATGATAACCCCTAGTGGTGCTTTTCTTACCACTATTATGGAATGTTCTTGGAAATAATGACGGAGTTTTCGAGATGCAAAAAAAAGGCCATATACCAGTTTTTGATAATGTGGGTACCTTTGCTTTGACTCGAGAATACCTCGCTGACGTAATACACCGGATGTTGATCTGGTATACTGTGTTCGTCTTTCCACGATTATCACTACACTAATAACCCTGTTTGTTGCTGTTAGATACAGTAACATGGGTTCTTCGTCTTTTGGGGATGCCAAAATTGGAGCTTTTATCAAGGTTTCTTTCAGCTGGGTTAATGCTTTGTCCGCCTCTTCCGTCCATTCAAATTGTCGGATTTCTTCAACAATTTGTATAATGGCAGAGCTTTGTCACATAGCCGTCTTATAAACCTGCTAACAGCGGCTGCAAAACCCGTTAGTCTCTGGACATCTTTTAGGCATGTGGGCCTTGTGATATTCAAGATTGCCTTGATCTTTTCCGGGTTTACTTCTATTCCTCTGTGAGAAACGATAAAACCTAGAAGGTTTCCTGAGGGAACCCCGAATACACACTTTAATGGGTTCAACTTCATCTTATAAGTGCGCAAATTTTCGAAGGTTTCTTGTAGATCTTCAAGGATTGTATCCTTTTCCTTCGAAACTACGGCAATGTCATCCACGTAAACATGGACGTTTTTGCCGATTTGACTATGCAAGCATCTTTGCATGCAACGCTGGTAAGTTGCGCCGGCGTTCTTCAAGCCAAAAGGTATGGTTACGTAATAGTATGTTCCATACGGGGTTATGAAAGAAGTTTTTATTTGGTCTTCTTCCTTCATGCGTATTTGATGGTACCCGGAATAAGCATCCAAAGAGCATAAAAGCTCAGAGCCAGCAGTGGCATCTATTATTTGATCTATTCGCGGTAATGCGAACCTATATTTTGGACACAATTTGTTCAAGCCGGTGTAATCTATACACATCCTAAGAACAATACTGTCTTTCTTCAGGACTAATACTGGGTTCGCAGACCAATCAGTATGTATAACTTCCCAGATAAAATCAGCTGCTAAAAGCCGGATAATTTCCTTGCCAATAGCCTTCCGTCTTCTTCCATCGAAACGACGGAGACCTTGTTTGACGGGTTTTGATCCTGGAATTACTTTGAGTTGGTGCTCAGCAAGTTCCTTGGGAACACCTGGCATATCCGTAGGACACCAGGCGAAAATATCCCAGTTCTCACGAAGGAACTTGATGAGCGCGCTTTCCTATTTGTCAGTCATCATAGTCCCCACTACGACAAACTTTGTCGGATCTTTGGGAGAAGCTTTGAAACTATCTGCCGGCTTCCGGCTTTCTTTTCCTTCCGGCATTTACGTCGGCGAAACTTCTTTAGCTAGCTCCTTTAATTCTTCCTTCTGGATCACTTGTTCGGCGCAAAGGGCGTTTCCTTTCTCCAACTCGTTCGGCAATTTGTAGTCTCCAGTTATGGTCATTACTCCTTTTGGCCCTAGCATCTTCAGCTTGTTATAAATATAACATGATCTTGCCATGAATTTGGCGAAAGCTAGACGTCCGAGTATTGCGTGATAAACACTTTCGAACGGCACCACATCGAATGAGATCTTTTCCTAGCGGAAGTGTTCTCTTTTTCCAAAGGTTACGTCTAGGGAAATTTCTCCTAGGGATTGTGCTTGTCTGCCAGGGACAATGCCATGAAAACGTATGTTACTGTGCCTGAGCTGGGTCTCGAAAATGTGTAGCTGCTTCAATGTACTCAAGTAGATGATGTTGATACTAGATCCTCCATCCATCAGCACTCTTTTGAGCCTAGTGTTTTGAACGATAGGGCTTACGACCAAAGCGTATGTGCCGGGTTCAGGGAAGTTTCCGGGATGATCTGACTGATCCCAGGTGATTGGCGTATTTGAATACTTCAAGTACTTTGGTGTTGGAGGAACAACCCCGTTGGTTTCTCGAAGTGTTCTTTTCGCCTGTTTTGCTGAGGGAGTTTCCAGGAAAGTTAGGTTACATTCTCCTTCAACTCTTGAAAATTTTGGCTCGCCCTTCCGTTGTTGTTCCTGGATTTTATCATCAGTGTCCGATTCACTTTCTTCTTTTTCAGCTTCTGTCTTTTGCTTGTTGAATTTTCCTCTTGGAATTCTTTCCTTTATTCCCGGATCCTGCAGTGCCCTTCATGTGTTTGTTGAGGCGGCATTGCGCATTGGTATGGGTAGGCTTCCCAAATTGCGAATGGTGGACACAGTTTTCCGACTTTATCTTTTCCCACTCTTCTTTAGAATAGGAGATTGGCTCTGTGCTTCTTCCTTTACATTTGCTGCCATTATCCTTTCCAAAGGTTAAGTTTACTTCTTTGGGTTTCGGCTGTGCTGCTGGAGTAGCCTTCTTTTCAGAATGGGGTGTCTTTTTGGCCTGAGCCAAAGCATCAATATTTCCACCTCTTGCTCTGATATCATCTTCAGCCGCTGCGTGCTCATTGACGGTGGTAAGCATAGATCCAAGATCTTTGTGCTCTTTCGAACCAACCATGAACGATACAAGACCGGGTTTCAGGCCGTTGATGAAAGCATGCATTGCTTTTACATCACTTACTCTAGAGCAACTATTCTTCATTGTTGTCCATCTTGAAATAAAGTCGACATACGACTCATCCTCATATTAGACACAACG
The DNA here is from genome assembly GCA_028641055.1 of Alopecurus myosuroides. Lineage (NCBI taxonomy): Eukaryota > Viridiplantae > Streptophyta > Magnoliopsida > Poales > Poaceae > Alopecurus > Alopecurus myosuroides. Next base: position 470,982,216 of record CM054057.1, on the reverse strand, counting down.
GTTCAACTGGTTTATACTCTTAGGACGTTTGTACGTGCCCCGAAAGTGCTGAGCGAATACTTTCGCCATGTCTTCCCAGCTGTCCACTATTCTTGACGGTAACCCATTGATCCAATCTCTGGCTCCGTCCAATAACATAAGGGGAAGAAACTTCACAGCCTCCAAATCCGTCCCTTTGTTAATCTGGACGACAGTATAGTAGTCTGAAAGCCACGTATACGGGTTTGTACTTCCGATATACTTTTGATAAGTTGGACTAACTTTAGCGAAGCCAGAATGTAGACTGATTCTCTGGATCCTGTCAGTCAAGCACTTAGGTCCGAAGTATAGATCGTCTCTTTCCGCCTTATCGGCGTGGGCGAAATATCTGCCGGCTGAATGGACAGAAGGGGATCTGCTCTTTTCTAGCCCATTGTTGCGCGAGTGCGCTCTTCCGGGATTATCCATGTTTCTTCCGTTGTCGTGTCCTTTGGAATAAGGTGGACTTCTACTCCTTGGCCTTTCTTTGTTCCTAGGAGGAGTACGGGATCTCTCACGCCTGTGAGGATTGTCATATCTTCCGGCTTTATCAACTGGGCGTCTCGGAGTCGGCATTATTTTTTCGTCTTTCCGGTTCTGTTCCACCTGTTCTTTGTGATCACGGGGATTATTTCCGCCTTTCGGCATATGGAATCCTGTTCTGGACGCTGCATCCTTATTATCCGGGATATTCTTGTCCTTCTTAGGATCTCCGTTCTTTTCCTTAGAATCGCCTGAATCTCCAGGTTCGCCGGGTTCAGGTGCTCCAACGGTGCATGTGGCGGTTTTGCATAGGGCCGAGTCAGCGTGCAACTTCCCTGATCTTGCCTGTCCTCGCTATTGCTGTTGTAGTGCCTTTCCTAGGAAAGCATACACTCCCTGAAGTTTTTCGTCATTGGAGTACAAATCGTCATTAAGGATGGCGAACACGGCCTCCGTGTTTTCAGCTGCGGTTTTGTATATGCGTTCGCCCTTGGCATTTGTGTCGTTAACCTGTCTTTGCCAAGAAGGGTTTTCGAACCTCGTTCTTGCTGGCAGTTCATCCTGTTTTGCGATTCCGGGTAACCGCGTAGGTTTAATGCCAGATCTATTCCTTCTTTCGTATTCCTCTATCTCTTCATGCTGCAACTTAATATCAGCTTGGGTTTTCATGAGGTTTTCCCGAGTACGGAATAGATGTTGCTGCTGCCGCTGCATAGCTTGTCTCCTGGCTTCCAGCACTTCCTGGGGTTCGTCTCGTTCCACTGGGGTTTGAATTAGATCAATTTCGTCTTGTTCCGACATTTGTGGAATGGGGACTTCTCTCTTTTTCTTCTCCGCAGGTTTGACTCCGCTTCCTCCTCCTACTTCCAGGTTTTGGTTGGCGATATCTGCCAACTTTTTCTTCTGGATTTTATATTGGAGTTTCTTGGCAGTCTTCTTTTTTCTTTTTGGAAGAGGGAGGTTTCTTGCCAGGTTCTTCCTCTGTCAATTCTTTGACATTAGGGTAAGTTGGACTGGCTCCACCATCCTCTCTTTCCTCATCTAGCGGAGGTGTTTTGGGGTCTTCATCATCTTCGGCATCCGGGTTTTCAGTCGGCTTTGCCATAAGGACTTCATGAAAGCTTCTCTGCATAGATTTAACCTTTCTTTCGAAAGTGTCTTCATCTTCATCTTCGGAATCTATGTCTTCAGATCCGGGTTCTGACTCCAATCTGGCTTCTATGGCAGCTAGCACAGAGTCGGCTTCCGAGTTCGCCGTTTCACTGACGGGTGTCGGATCTTCCACTTGTTCTGTGGGATGCTGTTTTTCTGTTTGTTCCACGGGATTAGTTTCTTCCGTGTTGCCTGCGACCTCGGACTGCACGATGCCAATAAAGTGAGATCTGATTGCAGGCATCTCCGGAGAGGCGGCAAATTCAACACTGTCTTGGCGATTCAAGATAATCGGGTATCATAATTTTCCTCAATTGCGTATAGGGAGGGTGGGATAAATTTGCTTCCACCACAGAATCCAATGGCCTCCGTTGTTAATCCGATAAAAATATTTGCAGATCTAATCGGTAAAACGCAGACACTTAACATGTGATTCCGTGCTGGCATGTACGATCTGTTGTCGAGGAAGTGCCCGGTCTCGCCATCGAATTTCAAGCTTCCGACAGTTATTGTACTGCGGATTCCGCCGAGTATTCCCGATCGAAACGTAACTCCTGACGATGCTGGCTCCACGGTGGACGCCAACTGTCGAGACATCGTAGTAGCGTTCACAGACAGGGGTGCCATGAGCCTACTGGTAGAACCGCGGGAGGGGGGGGTACGTGGTAGCACGACAAACGAGAACACCAAGTTTTACCCAGGTTCGGTACGACGCAACTAGGCGGTGTTCCTACTCCTGCAATCTCACTAAATCAGGGCTGAAGCCTGAAGTATACAAAGTATAATGTGAGTATGGTTTTGCTAACTCGGCGAGGATCAACTTCTCGGCGAGTTGGCTTCTAGCTAATTGTTGTCTATGTCTCGTTGCTCCCATCTGGCTTTATATAGATAGCCAGATTAGTGCTTAAAGAGAGGAAACCTAGAAGACTACGGAAAGTATCTAACTTGGAAAGTAAGGAATCCGTTTTCTCCTCCAAGCCGCACCACTTTGGGCTGTGGTCCGGATTCTTCTAAAATCCGGCTTCCTACGCATCAGTTTACTGGGCCGCCCAATGGATTATGATCCATTACCAACGGGCCACCCTGGTAATCCGGCTCTTAGGCCAATACCGGACATACCCCTATTCGGTATATATCCGACAAGAGGCTACAATAAAGAGAATAATGCAAATAATACACATGAAAAAATAAGAGGAGTGTCCTTTCAGCTTTTGTCTTCTCGCTTTGGATGATTCGTCGATGGTCGAACAGACACAAATAAAAGTCCACACCCAGTCCAGCAAAAATCAGCCCATCCACTCCGTGCACTGATAAGAGAAAAAAAATAAAATTAAAGTAACAAACTCGCCCACGATGCGGAAAAAGAAAGATGCGTTGCTCTGTATCACCGAGGATACAAAGCGAGAACCGGGAGCACGAGTCTTACAACACTAGACCTAACGGATGATGGACTGACTGAGATTTAGTTAATTCTCGGGCGGCCGAGAATTAGCAAAACCGTAGATCTACATCTAATATCTCTCTCGTGCCCACGCCACCGCCGGAGGAAGCCGCCGGGCGAAGCCCATGTGACCGATGGCGGCGGCGACGCTCTCCTCGCGGCTCCCTGGTCCCTGGGCGGCGGGTCTCGGCGGAGTTTGGTGGTTCGCCAGCCCGCGTTCGTGCTCGTGGCGGCGGAGGGGCCCGCGGGTTCTTGTGGCGGCGAGTCTTGGCGTATGGCGGCGGGGCTTAGCGAGCGGTGGTGGCACATCGAGGTGGAGCTTGGGAGCACTGTTGCTGAGCAAGGGAGCGTGGTGGCTTGGATGTGAGGCTGTCTGGGTCTACGTGGTGCACCTCGGGAGGCCTGGTCCGGCGCGGCCGGGTGGTACTGGCGGCGGTGCCGAGCTGAGGCGGAGATCCCCAGCTTCAGGTGGTGCCATGGCCGGCTTAGCCCTGGTCTGGGCTCGGGCGGGCCTAGATGGGCTTGAGCGGGTCGGGTTGCTGCGGCCGCGGGACTCCCTGGAGGTGTTAGCCGCGAGGTTCCTGGACTGCGACGGCAGCGTTGCAGCTTGCCTATTGTAGCAGGGCAGCCGGGGCTTTACGAGCCTATGTGGGCTCGGCCGGGCCCGTTGGGGCCTGGTGTTCCCCCGCTGCTCTGTCCGGTCGATGAGTGCCTCTCTGCGGTGGAGGTGGGTACCTCCCGCATGGCTGCGAGGCTGTTGTCTGTCGTCCCGGCGTTGTCGTGTGTTGGCGGCCTGTAGGCCGTTTGCCGGTAGCACGAAGTGACCGATGAGGGTGGCGCATGTTGGTGGCTGGCGACGCTTGGTGGTGGTACTCTCTTGCGCTGGAGTTTCGTGTGGATGGGGGTCGAGAGAAATCCCTGACAGCTAGTCTGACTCTGACGTGATGCCACCGTCGTGTGGCACCTTTCCTTCCTGGAGGGCGTCGTGAGAATCCCTAACCACTATACTTCACGTGCCGGGAGAAACCCTAGGACCTCTATTCTGGGTAGCAGGCGCTGTGTTGACGGTGCTTCCCTTTCGGATGGGACTGCTTGGCACGGGATGCTTCGGAGTGCCTGAAAAGTGGTGGAACGAAGATGGAGGGTGCAGCGGTGGCGGGTCTTCTTCATTGTGTCATTTTGCCTTATTTTTCATTTATTTTCTTCTCTTTTTTGGGGCATGTTTGTGTTGTTGCCTCAGCATTCTTTTTGGTTCGAATTCTGGTATCGGTGTGGTTGCTATATTAACATAGCGGGGCGAAAGTCTATTTTGGTGTAATATCTCTCTCGTTTATCTGTATCTGATTGTGTGGGCGTGTTAGCATGATGGTGTGCGTCTATACTATATCTGAGTTTTAGGAAACGGAATAAAAATTAAACAAGGATTAGGACTAAAAGTTTCGCACACAAGCTTGTATTGTAAGTACTCCGTAACTACAACTCCACGTCTCCGCCGCATCAAGAATTCAAGATCATGCACGCATGATTCGCACGGCATTGCACGAAGCAGCAAGAAATGTGCGTTCCTAGTAGTGGTTTGGTTGGTCCATCCTTTCTCCTACCGGCTGCTGCGGTGCTGATCACGGAACCTTCTCACCTAATTTTCGAGTACACAGACGACGCAACGAACAGGTGGATAGCACCACCGCAGAGCGGACCCACAAGTCATTGGTTCTTTCACGTTTCAGCCCGGGACCACAGCTGCGCGGCGCAGCCACCCCCACCTGTCGGCGTGACGACGTGGAGCTTTATCTACCCGATCTCTCCGCCCTTTACTGAGAGTCGTCATCACTCTCATCTCCTTCCTGCTAGCTCGCCGTTCGCGTGAAGCGCTTTGTCATTTCTCCGCCGGGATCCGTCGATGGCGATGTGGAGGGCCGCCGCGAGGCAGCTCGTCGACCGGGCGCTCGGATCCAGGGCCGCGCACGTACGTTTCATCCTCTCCTTTTCTTTTCTTCAAAATTTCCGTCCCCTTTTCTCGTCCTGTTTGTTTCGCTCGGTTTGCTCCGATTCCTGCCGAGAGTTTATTCTACGGTTCTCTTGTTTATACAATTACTCCTACATCTGATGCTCTTTTCTTTTAACCGAGAATGGGAGGATACGTTGTTCTGCATTCTAATTTTGTTTCTGGGTGATTGGGATTTGGGAGGGTTTGGGGGTTTATGCGGATTTTCTGTTATAAATTTCGGTTGCTGAATTAATTACTGCTGGTTGATGGAATTCTGAAGGATGCCCTGTTTGTGTTCTGTCTTCCGTTTGCAGACATCTGCGGGCAGCAAGAAGATCGTCGGTGTGTTCTACCAGGCTGGCGAGTACGCGGACAAGAACCCCAACTTCGTCGGCTGCGTTGAGGGCGCCCTCGGCATACGCAACTGGCTGGAATCCAAGGGACATCACTACATTGTCACCGACGACAAGGAGGGGTTGAACAGCGGTCAGTAGCCAAGAATCCCACCCGTCACCCAATTCTTCTCATGTTTTTAATCTCTAAAATTGTTTGTGGAAAATATATGAATCTATTGACTGTACGTTAATATAGAAATCTCAAAAAGAATCTAAAAAGATCGAGCAAGATATTGTGAAAAACTTGGGAGGACTTGTGATTTTGTGAACCTGTATAGAACTTAGCCGTGTAGTGTTTTACTGTACAAGTATATGGAGTCCGGATTATCTGGGTTACTGATGCTATTATACAACTGCTCTCTTTTTGCGCCAACAAGAGTGAAGAGTGATTTTCATCTGTTCACTTCCCCGGTGAAATGTGTCTCTTTATTTGGATATAAGTAGCCGTTGTTTGATGAAATGATCGACAAACCATTGGTGGCTTCCTTTCTAGTTCATCGCAAGTACTACACACAACTCACTTGAACTTGCCGCAGGATCAATTCAAATGCTTCTATATTCCAATCTAGCATATATGCTTCGACCCCGACAATTATTTTGTGCCTTATTATTACTAAAATGATCCGTAACTTTTTAGATGTTATATAGATCTCATTTTGTCATCAGACTCTGGCCTTGTGTATAAATGCCTTGTGCATAAAATGTTCGCGGTTCTTATTCGCAGAACTGGAGAAGCACATCGAAGACATGCACGTTCTGATAACAACCCCCTTCCACCCAGCATATGTTACTGCAGAGAGGATCAAGAAGGCAAAGAACCTTGAGCTGCTTCTCACTGCCGGAATTGGCTCAGATCATATTGATTTGCCAGCTGCTGCTGCTGCCGGCCTGACTGTTGCAGAAGTTACTGGAAGTAACACCGTCTCTGTGGCAGAAGATGAGCTCATGCGCATCTTGATTCTGCTCAGGAACTTCTTGCCTGGCTATCAACAGGTCGTTCAAGGTGAATGGAATGTTGCAGGCATTGCTCATAGAGCTTATGATCTTGAGGGAAAGACTGTCGGAACTGTTGGGGCTGGTCGTATTGGCAGGCTCTTACTTCAGCGCCTTAAGCCCTTCAACTGCAACCTCCTCTACCATGACAGACTTCAGATTAATCCAGAGCTTGAAAAAGAAATTGGGGCGAAATTTGAAGAGGACTTGGATGCTATGCTACCAAAGTGTGATGTCATTGTGATCAACACACCTCTTACTGAGAAAACTAGGTCTCAATTCATCACATTTGTGTGCTTTTACATTATCTTCTGATATGCAGTTTCTCTAAATTATGTTTGGTTCTTTGTTCAGAGGCATGTTCAATAAAGAAAAGATCGCAAAGATGAAGAAAGGTGTAATTATCGTCAATAACGCTCGTGGAGCAATCATGGACACACAGGCAGTTGCTGACGCGTGTTCCAGCGGTCACGTTGCTGGTACCTTTTTTGCAGTTCATCGGTCTTTCTTAAGCATCAATATGGTGCAGGATGTGTATCCAATACTTGCAGTTTTTTTTAGGGAACAATACTTGCAGTTGGGGTCTGTTAAATACAGCATTTCGTTTGAGTTTGTCATGCTTCACATTTATCAGGGGTATAGAACATAATCAAGTTATGTCTGAGTACTCATGTATGCTTATTTGTAGTTAACAATTTATTACTGTTGTGAAACAAAAGATATCTGTAACTCTGTGATTTCTGTTTCTTGCTATAGTAATTGATTCTTAGGTCCAAATTTTAAAAGTATTCTTTCCATAAAATAACTGTTATTATTTTCTCCTATTGAACTGTATCCTATTGAAAAGATAGGAGAATGCCACAGTATTCTACATTTCGATCTTGAGGATCCTTTAACACAAAGTTCCTCATTCCTTGTTCTCAGGATATGGAGGCGATGTCTGGTTCCCCCAACCAGCACCGAAGGATCACCCATGGCGGTACATGCCTAATCACGCAATGACCCCTCACATATCTGGGACTACAATTGATGCACAGGTTAGCTTTTGTGTTTGTTTTGTTCAGCGTAGGCTTTGATTTGGCATATCATCAGTTATTTTATGGGCGTATAGATGTACACCCATTACCTGGCACAATTCTCTCCTAAGACAACAAACCCACTCAGTTTTAGGTAGCCCAACAAGAAGAAAAAAACATACTAAGTTTAGACTTTGTACACCCATTCGGTAAACCTACTCCGATAATGTCAGTTACAGTGCCTGATGTTCTGATGCCCAATCGTATTCTTAAGAAAACTATGGAACATTCTATTCACTAGTCAGCTATTTGGACGAATTCTGCAGATATTAACTTATGTTTGACAAGTGAGGAATTAAGGAATATTTGTACCGCGAGCAATTTAGACTATAACTGGGAAAATCGGGCTGGTATATCATTACAATATTTTTTCTTTGAAAGACAATCATATAAAGACTTCTCCGAATCATGTTTCATGGTCATAGAAGCATAAGTTTAAACGATTCGGGCTACCTTAACAATAACCATATGCGTCACTCATGTGCAGTAGATCAGTTTGCAGCTCCACACACATGTTTATCCAGCTCCACACACATGTTTATCCATTGCCACTGACTGACCGTGTCTCTGATGTCGATGGTAACTCCTGCAGCTGAGGTACGCGGCGGGAGTGAAGGACATGTTGGACAGGTACTTCAAGGGCGAGGACTTCCCAGCAGAGAACTACATCGTGAAGGAAGGCGAGCTCGCCAGCCAGTACAAGTAGTAAACCAACCCTCGGGCGCTCCATGGTGAGATACCTAGAGCGAGGCGCGAGAGAAGAAATCAAACCATTCTGTTGTATGAGTGTTGTCTGAGAACGGAAATAATGGATGCCTGCCTGGGGTTGTTGACTTGTTGCAACCATGTCAGTGAATAAAAAGCTTTAGGATCAGACTATCCGACCAATGTGCTGTGAATACTGCTGGTGTTATGTGCCTTCGATGTCTGGAAGGAATGTCTGGGTGCATGCGTCGAAGATTTTATTTAGAAAGACAGGGGTTTCCCGTTCCATTACTCGAATGATTCAGCGGTTCAGTAGAATAAAGGCAGATTTGTCATTTCGTCAAAATAATCTTCATATTCGACTGTTGTACACCCTGGAAACACACGGAATTTCGGACATTCAATAGGCTCCAAAGTATAGCAGAAGTAAACACATTATACGGCGTTTTTCTGTTTGTTAGCCCTGTGTTGATACGCTGAACCAAGGTGGTGTCGAGTATTCATGGCGGGGGTGCCATAACCGTACGGTAGAACGTGGGTGGAAACGTAGGGAAGTTGCCGTAGGTGGTACAAGTTTACTTAGGTTCGGTACGTCGCAACAATGGCGGCGCCCTACTCCTGCAATCTCACTAAATCAGAGCGAAAGCCTGATGACAAAGTACAAAGTGGGTCTAGATTTTCTGTCTATCTTGTCCCGAGACGCCTCCCGTCCGGCTTTATATATGCAGCCGGACTAGGATTTACAGAAACAAAAACGTGAAGTCTTAGGAAAGTATTCCTACTCTTGGTAAACAAGATGTCCGACTTCTTCTCCAAACCGGATTACGTATTGGGCCGCAATCAGGGTTCTTCTAAAATCCGGCTTCCCGTGCGTCAGCCTACTGCGCCGTCCAATGGACCTTGTCACTTCATCACCTATGGGCCACCCGGGTAGTCCGGCCTTCGGCCAATGCCGGATATACCCCTATTTAGCATATCTCCGACAGTAGCCCCCAAGAAGAATTAAGACCTCCAACATTCGTATTTCCTGAAATTCATGAAATAGAAACAGGCGACATTTAGTCTTGAATCTTTTTTTTTGAACAATTTCAAGCCAAAGTCGTCTTTCTATAAATCCGGCATTTCCTTCGCAAACTTCGCTTAGAAGAAACCCATCGACCGTAACGTTGCGAGATTTTTTGGCGCGAGAAACGAGGAGACAAGACATCAATGCCCCGCTTCACAAAATCCCGGATTTCCTGCGGGACACGCGGCATGCATGCAACGGCTAAACTAGCCGTTGGACTAATCTTGGAGCATTTTCGCTTATAAATGCCCGAGGCCCTCCTCGCTGCTCACCTTCTTCCCTATTCCTGCTCACTGCGATTCACCCGAGACGAACCCAAGTGCAAAGAAGAGAGAGGACCTTCACCGGAATCTTCCTCCGGTAAGAATCGGCGGCACCGGCTCTACTCCGATACGGCCTTCCTTCGGGATGGACACCGGCAGGATTCCTCGTGCGGCTGCCACCGCCAGCGATGCGGACGCGACTGTGACCACCACAGCTCCTTCGACCGTTACTCCGGTTACGCCCCCGGCTGCAACCTCGGGTACTCCACGAGCCGCGGCTAGTTTACCCGTGCTCCCAACGGCTACTTCGGGGACCTCTCCAGCCATGCCGAAGGCTTCCGCGAGCGCGTCGGCGGGGACAAACCCTAGCGCTGCCCCCGTCGGATCTACTCCTCCACCTCCTCTCTCCAATCAGTCGCCCCCTATACCGGAATCTGGAAGGCGAGGAAAACGCTCCTCGCGCCGTTGAGGATGCAGAAGGCGAGGGGGCAGCCGGAGCCGAAGAAGAAGAGGAAGCATAAGCCGGAAACTGGATCTGATGCTCCATCTATTCAGCTCTTCTCCAGAGTTTGAAGAAGGACGGATTTATCCTCAAGGATAAATGGCGGTCTGAGGAGGAGGATGAGGATGTCACACCCCAGTTTTTGGATTCTTGTACTGTGCTTAAGAAGACAAAAGTTAGGGCCAACAATTTTTTTTTACAACATGATTGTTTGAACTAACATGTGTTTATGGTCTTATTCACATTTGCAACACAAGTTTTGTTTCTTGATAAAACCAGTACCAGATGTTTCTGAAAACATTCCTATTATTTTTCCTGATACTTTTCCCTGATGTTTTTCTAACATTACTTGAGTGGATTTTATTCCAAGACTTGGATCATTCTTGTTTGCATCTTAAAACAAACTTTTAACTTTGTTGGGTTCAAGAAAACAAAGTTTCAAAATGATTTATGAAAGTTTTCTTTGAAGTTTTCTATAGAAAACAATTCCTGAAAATATAGCCAAGTACCTGTTTTCTACCCTTGTTTTCACTAGGCTATAAAATGTTATTTTATGTTTTCTTGACTTTTAATTGATCCTTGATATATGTACTACAAACCTATAAGCTTAATTTTATTTTTGGATAAATAAAAATTATCTTTTGCTTGTTGTTTTTGTGGTATAAAATTAAGGCAGAAAAAGGCATTTTTGAAAAACAGATAAAAACAGAAAGTATACCTTTTTCCACATTGTTTTCATGGACTTAAACTATTTCAAAATTATTTTCAAAAGATGTTTCTGAAAGATTACAACATGGTTAACAAGTTCCCACTTTGAAAACAAATTTTGGATAGCCCTTTGAAAACAAAGTTCCCACTTTGAAAACAAAGTTTGGACAGTTATTTTGGCCATAATGATTGTTTTGGCACAGAGTGTCTGTGAGAATGTTTTGAACATAACTTTTAAAATATATAACTAAAATGGACAAAATAAGATGTTTTGGATAGCCCTTGAACATATCTATCCATAGCAGTTGGCCTCGCATCAAGGTGAGCTACCAAATGGAAATGCCATCCATTTTGGTAAAAGACCAGTAGGTTCTTCTGTGATTTTTAGAATGAGTTCAAAAATGCTTTTTGAAGTAAATCCAACTGTATGAGTTTGCTATTGACTAGATCTATCTAATCCTAGTTTATATTAATTTTTTGAGCTCTAGATTAATTTTGGTGGACAGATCTAGAAAACAGCACTTTCCTGTTTTTGTTTTTAGGTGTGTTTATGTTTGAAATGAAATGTGTGATTGATTCTATTTTGTTTCCTAGCTTGTATGCAAGTGTTAGGACTTGTTATTAAGTTGTTTTCTTGCAGAACATCTACCTGAGCAAGTGTGTGCATGTTTGGAAAATAGAATGAAAATGGGAATAACATTTGTTACTTTCTAGTTTATTATTTTGGAATACTTGTGTGAGCTAGATATTTGTGTGCTTGATTGGCTAAGTTTATGCTATGCTAGAGATGGATCCAGTGCCATTTAGGTACTGTTAATTTGAAGTTATCATCTCTGTTAGCTTACATGTTAATTTATAGCAAAGCTTGTGTAAGTCTTGTTATTCTTTTGCACTAGTCTTGTTTCACTAGAATGGATAGCCTTGTTTTATTTATTCTTGTATTCTAATTGTTGTCATGAGTAACCAGAGGTTTAGTACCTCTTTTTCCTTGGTATTAGTGGGCCCATAACCCACTGGTCCCATTGCATCTTGGTTGAGGATGAAATTCCCCAACCATGCATGTGTGTGAAAATAACATGTTTGATTATATGGTTGTGTGTTATTTTCCACCAAGGGAAAATAAATTGTTTGATTCACTTATGCAAGTGGAAGGTTTATTTCTTCTTTGTAAATACTAGTATGTTTAGATGTGATCTATTTGTTAGCATAATATTCCTTAGGGGTATCATGTTAAGAAAAGTTTCTCTTTTGATTGCTAACATTAAATTGTTTGCTAATAGGATAAATTCCTTGTGATTGATAGATTGTTTGTGGATGATTTTAAATTGAGTGTTTGGATTTTTGAAAAGGTTTAGATATATTTTCATTGAGTGCATAGCTACTGGTTGTGTGGATTATACCTTGTTTGCTTGCTATTTAATTAATTAGACAAGCATGTATGGCTAGAATTGGTTTATGCATGCTTAATGGTTGTTTCATAGAAATTCTTTTGATGGTTGTGCTTACTAGCATGTGTAAGATTTTGGTACTGTTAGTAGGTATATTTATGTTCATGACTTGCTTGTTTCGGATTAAGCATCATGGTAGCATTATTTGCTTCTCTAGTGTTGAACCGGGTCACCACTAGAAATGGTGATTTTTGCTCTAGTGTTGTGATCTTTTATTTTATGAGTGTATGTTTTATTCTAGCATATTTAGGAAGTTATTACTTCTGTTATTATGCCATGAGTTCATTAGTTTCTTGTTCTATAGTGTATAATCTAAGTACTTCTTATAGCATGCTTGTGTAGGATTTTCCATACTAGTATGCTAAATGCAGCCCTGTTTTTATGATGATTTTTGATAGGAGTATTATCTTGAGTGATGATTGTGTTTTAGATTATTTTTATGACTTGATATCATTGATATTAGCTACTGGTTGTTTGTTATATTTTCATGATTGATGGATTCCCTAAATTCAAGTAGACATAAGTATAATCTATAACTAGCATATTCATCTGTGATGTGATTGTTTGTTGTTTGGAAACTGTCTGAGTGATTGCCTTAGCACGAGTATTATGCTTATGTTATTTGTTGTGCTAGTGTTGTTGTTGTGTTTAGTAGAATCTTGTTATCTAGGCATTATTTTACTAGTGATCTTGTTTGGGAAGTTTTGCTTGTGTGTTGTTAATACCCACTGCCATGGGTATTGTTTTTGATTGATTGTTATTATTTTAGTAACCCCACCTTTGTGCCCACAAGCTATATTTTTAGCTTCTTAAACATCTTATTATGAGATTGGTACACCACTCCACATATGGTATGTAAGATGTGGAATATGTTTTCACAACCATATGTTTGTATGACGATAGTTTTGGACCGTGAGAATTATGTGAGGCAGTTTTCGCGATAACGTCTGAGAGATTGCGATAGTATACTTTTGCTTGCTGTATGTGTTGTTTAGTTTAGTTGTTTGGTCTTTAGACCTGAGAGTGTGTATTTTATTCTTTTACGACGCTAGAAAACGAAGAAGAAGAAGAAGCAGTTGTGGAGCTGTGCATCAAGTTCAAACTACTTCAAGGCCAGGGAAGTTAAGAACTTTAAGGCAAGCCATCTTGATGCTTGCTGATATTTTTACTTATCATTATCTATTATGCATGTTTTTTACTTCTGAAAAGTTTTACAAAAACTTTGATTTCCAAAAACTATTTTTGAGTGAATACTACTACTACTATTATATATATACTATGCCAGTAGTTGATACTTGGTGTTACCAAGCCCATAGCCACCATATGGTATTTATTGCCATCACAAATACTAGTCCCTAAGTGGACACCCTAAAATTATGTTTTTACAAAACAAAGGCTTTATGGAAAACCCGGTGGAAAGGCGGAGCCTTATTCACCGGAGGAATGTGGGAGTGGTCATTTTTGGGAAAATGGTGTTTAAAAAAATGACACATAACCTAGTCTTCGCCGGACAACCTTTACCGTACTGCCATCCTACCCCAACATGGGAACGGGGCTTAATTTGAAGTTTATTCTTGTTAGTGTGTGTTCTATCTCAATTTGCTATAAGGGTCGTCGAGCCCTCGAACCGATTGTCGCTAGGCTGAAGATACGGGACATACCTAGTGAGGGATTAAGTTCTCCTCCGGGCGCGACAGTTGAGTCTCCTTTCTAGTCAGGGTGGGACCTGGTGCCGGGGAGATCAACTGAAGAGATAGACACATTCTAGTTTGAACATAGTGGATGGTTAGGATCAATTATCTGATGTTTGCATACTGTTGTTACGGTTCGTGGTTGTTCACGGCGGATGTACTGGATCTGGTGGATGTGTACACCTCTGCAGAGTAAAACTATTTCGAAGTAGCCGCGTCCTCGGATATGGACAGTTGAATGGCCATGTAGCTAGCATTGTGTCAATGTTTTCAAAAAGGAGTTGGACTCATGAAGTATCGAAAGGAGGAAATCGTGTACCACGGAGGTACCGTTGATGAAAAGCCAAAAGTTGTTTTACAAAAAGTTTTGCAAAGAGAAAACCTTCTTTTACAAAATGAGTTTATAAAACCTCTTGTACATGTGATATCTACAAGAGAAAGAAAACTATATTATTTTCTTTTGAAGTATCTTCTTCAACGAAGATACATAGATTTTTTTTTTAAATCAACTATGAGATGTCTTACACATATCATTGATAGTGAACCCTATTTATAGCCTACCTATTCCACCAAATAAGCATACTTGCATTTGGTAAGTTACATGATGGATGTCTTGCTGAGTACATTCAAATGTACTCATATTGTTTTCGTCCCTGGTATCAACTTGCCAGATATTCAGAAGGAGTCTCAGAAGGAGATCAACAAGGAGGAGTACGGAGGTGATGGCTTTGCGAGCTAGGATCGTCTCCCGGTCAGCAGCCTGTAGGTTAAGGCGTGACTTGGGCTCTACTACGTTTGGCTTGTGTTTAGTCTTCCGCTGTGTGTTGTGTGGTTGCCCTGCGTGGCAGTTGTGTTAGACTTGGTCATGTGACCATGTCCTTTGTAAGTGTTTATGCAACCGTGTAATGGATATTGTATCTGTGTACCAACTTGATATGTTGTTCACGACTGAATTTCCTGGGATTGTGAATGTATGCATATCGAAGGTGTCCTCGAACAGTGGTTCTGGGGCGGACCTCACAGAGGAGCCAAAGCCGGAAGACGGAGATCGCGTAGTGCTCGCATCCCACGGTCTCAGAGGTTTGGGGTTTCCGCCTTCCGCCTTTTTATCCAAGTTCTTAACCATTACAGCGTCCAACCTCACAATCTCACTCCAAACTCCATTCTTTACCTATCCGGCTTCCAGGCCCTATTTGAGGGATACCTAGGAATAGAATCTAGATTAGATTTCTTCCAGTATTGCTTTTATGTTAAACGCAATACTTCAGATGGGTTGCCTCCTATCTGCGGGGCCATCATCTTCAACCTACGTCGTGGCTGGGAAGAATGGTTTCCAAAATTCAAAACCAGGGAATCCGTCAAACACTGGACGTGTTCCTTCTTTTACTGCAAGGACATCCCTTATCCTGGAAAGGATACGGGGATCCCTCCTTTCGACAATTCTGCCGCCACTCCAAGAGACAACTGGGTATGCCGCCAAAACTTTACGGAAGAGGGTGAACCACCTGGTTTCCACCCAAACACAATACACAGAAAGCTTCGCAATGTATACCGCCAACAATCCTCCTCCCAAGGTAATTCCTACTTTTTGGGAAAGACATGATTTGCACGCACAAATACATACTAAATGCTTTTCATGATTTACAGCTTGAGACTCTTATAGAGGATCAGCTAGTGTCCGAGGATGAACTGGTGATCCTGAAAGCCCGATTCGCGACGGCCGGAGGCAGGAAGCGCAAGAAGACTCCTTCCGCCCTGGATGCTGTAAACCTGGACGGTGTTCCTATCGCAACTTCCAGGTACTCAATTTTTCATTTTCAGACCTTCCATTTCCTCGCACAATCTTCTTTGTATTAACCTTTGTTCTTGTTTTATTCTTTTCAGTCTCTCTCCTGCCCCTCTGAAGGGGAAGAAAATTAAAAGGAGAAAGGTGCTTGCTCACCGAGAGCCGAAGAAATATCCCGCCATCACCCCTGACACTCGTAAGGGAACACTCTGTTCCTCTAAAGGACGAGGAATTCCCCCTTCCAAGCCAGTCTAGCCAGCATGATACATCCATATCGGATGTGCGGGAAAGGGCGGATCACCCTCAAGAGGGAGGACCGTCTTCTGTCAATCTTGACGAAAGCGTTCCTTCCTTTGAGGAAAGCTTCAAGGTAAAATAATAATACTTTGACGAAGATGGTTATATACATGAATGGGCTAAAAAAACGTTTCGTCAAAACTCCTCTAATCCGTCCTTGGCCAAAAAACAACGTTAAAACCCGGAATAACTACACCTTTTCCCCTCGGCGGGTCATAAATGATGGCATTTGCTATATGGGGATTACTTTCTAGGAATACAACAAGGAGTTCTCTGAAATGCTCGGAGGCCTCCAAAGGATGAGCTAGGTATACTCCCAGTCCCAAGTATTAATCGGAAAACTTTTCTTATTAATGCTTTTTGAGTACTGTTTTCTTCCTTTTGGCTTTAAATCTTTTCTTTTCCGTGTTTTCACAGCAAACTTCCAAACACATCAACAGGGAAGTGCTCGAAAAAACTTACCATGAAAAACAAAGAGGTGCTAACGCTTAGGAAGCAACTTAAGGAGTATGCATGTAAGTATGCTTTAGCTTTTCCATTCTTTACTTTATCTTGCGAGTTTTAATCCTTTCGCGCTAATATTTTTTTCCGCCTTTTCAGCCTTACTTGCCGACGCGAAGAAAATTGCCGCGGATGCCGAAAACGCTCCTCAACTCCATGAATAAAATCTTCAACTTCACAAAGATAACACGAAGATCCGTAAGGAGCTAGCTGAAAGCCGCAAGGCCTTGTTGAATTCTGAGGATCGGCTTAAAGCTCAGAGTGAGAAAGACGACTCCATCATCCGCGATTTGGAGAGCACTCTTCACGACCGCCTCGAGGAAATCACGGAACTTGACAAGCATATCCTCGGTATGCCTTTTCACTTTTCCGGATTTTCTTTCATTTTTGAACTACCTGTCTTTTTCCGGTTTACCTTACGTTGTGCTATTTCATACTTTTTAGTCGAAGAAAACCCCGCTAATCGGATCGATCACATCCGAGCCTTCGACGGCTTCGTCGAAAATATGAAGAAATCCGGACGAAAACTTGTAAGCAAGTTTCTTCCAGATAAGAAGGATCAATATTCCGACATCGGGCAGCTGCTGGCTGCTTTTGACGAAGTCATTGCTCATCGTCAGTATTGGATGGAGCCTACTGCACGTGGCGGGGTGCGCATGGCCTTTGGGATTATGCAAATGCACTATCCTTCCACCAAGTCTTGGCGCATTGCAACCGACCTTCCTAAAGGATACACCGACGCCCAAAGAATGGAAATTTTTGAGTCTGTCAAAGGCTACACATCCAAAATTGCTCGGATGGTCTCCACCACCATATTTTATCCATAAGAAGAAATTCCTTGTACTCCGGAGAACCCGACAGACAGTAATGAAGACGATGACGACCAAGGCGACAAGTAATCCATGCCCTGCAAGTACCAGAAGGCGGAAAGACTGCATTACTGTGTTTCAGTGTAATAGTCATTATGTAATGCATCCCACGTGCCTATTTTGTATGAATGATTATGATTTTGTGAAATTTATCCTTGCAAATGTGTCCTTATTTGACGGGTTTTGATCCTGGAATTACCTTCAGCTGGTGCTGAGCAAGCTCCCGGGATACACCTGGCATATCAGTAGAACACCAGGCAAAAATACCCCGTTCTCACGGATGAACTTGATGAGCTCGCTTTCCTATTTGTCGGACATTCCGTTCCCCACAACGACATACTTGGTCGGATCTTTGGGTCTAGGATAACCTGCTTTGTATTCTCTGATGCCTTGAAGCTGTCAGCCGGCTTTGTAGTTTCTTTTCCTGCCGGCATTTCTGCCAGTGATACTTCTTTTGCCAGTTCTTTCAGCTCCTCCTTTGCGATGACCCTTTCAGCGCAAAGGGTATTTCCCAGCTCTAGCTCCTTTGCTAGCACAAAATCTCCTTTAATGGTGATTACACCGCCTTTTGGTCCTGACATCTTAAGCTTGTTGTAGATGTAGCATGACCTGGCCATAAATTTGGTGAAAGCCAGCCGTCCGAGTATATGATACATGATTTCGAACGGTACTACCTCAAACAAAATCGTTTTGGTCCGGAAATGATCCGGCTTTCCGAAGGTAACCTCTAGGGAAATTTCTCCTAGGAAGATGCTTTTCTGCCAGGGACAATGTCGTGAAAACGTACATTTCTATGCTTAAGCTGGGTTTGGGACAGGTGCACTTTCTTCAAAGTGCTCAAGTACATGATGTTGATGTTGGCTCCTCCGTCCATTAGCACTCTCCTTAGCTTGTGATTTTGGACTATAGGTCTTACTATTAGGGTGTGTGTGTGTCTGGTTCCGGGATATTTCCTGGATGATCGGACTGATCCCAAGTTATTGGGGGGGGGGGGGCGGTGTTGCATACTTGAGGTACTTTGGAGTTGGTGGTACTACGACATTGATTTCTCTCCATGCCTGTTTCACCTTTTTGGCTTATGGTGTTGCCAAGAAGGTGAGATTGCGTTCTTCATCCACCCTTGGGAATTTGGGTTCGCCTTTTAGCTATTGCTCCTGAATCCGATCGTTAGT
The DNA here is from genome assembly GCA_028641055.1 of Alopecurus myosuroides. NCBI lineage: Eukaryota > Viridiplantae > Streptophyta > Magnoliopsida > Poales > Poaceae > Alopecurus > Alopecurus myosuroides. The sequence continues at coordinate 470,963,663 of CM054057.1, read as the reverse complement.
GTCAGACTTGCTTTCTTATTTTTCAGCTTCGGGCTTTTGTTTGTTGAACTTCCTCTTAGAATTATTCACTTTGTTCCCAGCTCTAGCTTTGCTTCTTATATGCTTATTTAGCCGGCATTGCTGGTTTGTATGATTCAGTTTCCCAAATCGTGCATGGTGTAGGCAAGGGTCACTTCGGATTTTATCCCACTCCTCCGTGGAGTAGGGTACAACTTCCTTAGCTTCTGCACCTTTTCATTTCGACATGTTGGCGTTTTATTTTCCAAAGGAAAGATTTACTTATTTAGGTTTTTCTTGTGCATCTGGAGCGGGCTTCTTTCAGGGCGGGACGACTTTTTGGCTTGTATGAGTGCGTCAATATATCCGCCTCTTGCCCTAATGTCATCCTCTGCTGCTGCATGCTCATTGGCTGTTGTTAGCATAGAACTAAGGTATTATGCTTTTTAGATCCCACCATGAATGGTACAAGTCCAGGTTTAAAACCGTTGACGAAAGCATGCATTGCATGGATGTCATCCACTCCAGAGCAGCTGTTCTTCATTGCAGTCCATCCTGATATGAAGTCAACGTATGACTTGTTTTCGTACTGGACGCAATGGTTTAACTGGTTAATACTCTTGGGGCGTTTATATGTGCCTTGGAAGTGCTGAGAAAAAACTCTGGACATATCCTCCCAGCTTTCCACCATTCTTGACGGTAATCCATTAATCCAATCTCGTGCTCCATCCAGCAACATCAGAGGTAGGAATTTTACTGCTTCCAAATCTGCCCCTTTTGTTGACCTGAACAACAGTATAATAATCTGAGAGCCATGTATCTGGGTTTGTACTTCCAGTATAATTTTGGTAAGTTGGCCCAACTTTGGAAAAACCAGCATGGAGATTGATATTCCGGATTCTGTCAGTGAAACACTTTGGTCCGAAATACAACTCATCCCTTTCGGCTCCTCGCGCATGCGGGGCAATACCTTCCAACAAAGTGGAATGATAGGGATCTACTTATCCTTAACCCACTGTTGCATGAATATGCTTGTCTTGGCTAATCCCTGTTTCTTCCGGCATCCCGATCCCTTGAGCGAGGCGGAGTTCTGCTTCTGACTCGCTCCTTATTTCTCGGTGGGGTCTGGGATCTCTCACGCATGTGAGGATGTTTATATCCAGCCGGGTTACTCGGGGGTGGCATTGCTTTTCCGTCTTTCTGTGCACGAGATTGGCGGAGAGCGTCATTTCCTTCCTTCCGGTTTCTGTCTTCCTGATTATCATTGATTCGGGGTTTTTGTTTATTCTCGCAATTTGGCGGATGAGACCCGGTTCTTGACACTGCATTCTTATCATGTGGATCTTTCCTGTCCTTTTTGGGGTCTTTATTCTTTCCCTTTGAACTTCCTGAATCTCCAGACTCGCTTGGGTCGGGTGTCGCGGCTGCGCCTGTGGCAGTTTTGCATAAGGATGAGTTTTCATACAATTTGCCGGAACGTGCTTGACCTTGCTGCTGCTGTAATGCTTGTCCTAAGAAGGCATGCACTCCCTAAAACTTTTCGTCTGTGGAGTAAAGGTCGTCCGTTGAGGATGGAGAATGCAGCTTCCGCATTTTTGGCGGCAGTCTTGTAGATGCGTTCTCCCTTAGCATTTATGCTGTTCACCTGCCTCTGCCAGGATGGGTTTTCCAGCCGTCTTCTGACTGGCTGGTTTTCCGAGATTCCAACTCTGGGTAACCTTGTAGGCTTAATTCCTGAGTGATTCCGACGTTCAAATTCCTCAATTATTTCCTCCTGCACTTGTACGACAGCCTGGGCTTTTATGAGGTTTTCTCGAGACCGGTAAAGCTGTTACTATTGCCGCACTATTGCATGCCTTCCGGCTTCCAGCACTTCCGGTGGTTCATGCCTTCAACCGGGGTTTGAAGCAGATCAGCTTCATCTTGTTCCGACATCTGGGGGACCGGAACTGTGTCAACCTTCTTCTGCTTTTTCTTCTCTGCCATTTTTGCGCCACTGCTTCCACCAACTTCTAGACTTTGGTTGGCTATGTCTGCCAGTTTGTACAGTTTTTTCTTCTGGGCTTTGGCGTATAGCTTTTTGACGGATTTCTTATTTTTCTTGGAGGATGGGGGTTTCTTTAAGGCTTCATCTTTCGTCAATTCCTGAACATCAGGGAATTTTGGGATTTTCTCATCCTTATCTTCTCCGTTTGTATTATCTTCTGGTGGAGGCCTTTTGGGATCTGTTTCCTCCTTCACCTTACTATCCGCTTTTTCAGCGGGTTTAGCCACGAGGACTTCTTGGAAACCTCACTGCATGGATTTGATCTTTCTTTCGAAAGCATCCCCATCATCGTTGGAATCCATATCACAGAATGCAGATCCGGTTTCCGAATCCAAATTTGCTTCGATCACAACGAGAATAGATTCGACTCCCGAGTTTTTCCCCTGACTGGCGGATTTCGGGTCATCCAATTTTTCTGTGGGTTTATCATCTTCTGCTTTTTCAATGGGTTGTTCATCCTCCGTCTTTTCATCAGGTTCTGCTTGCATGCCTACAAGTGTGATTTGGGAATAGACATCTCTCGAGAGGCATCGTACCCTGTCATATTCTGGCGATATGCAGTTAGTAGATCTTGGTCTGCCCTAATTTATGAATAAGGAAGATTTGTCCCGAATCCAGCATCAAAGCCATCTTCTACTGGACATAGGGCGGGTGGGATAAATTTGCTTCCACCATTAAACCCATTGCTTCCGCCCTTAAACCTATGAAAACGTTAGCAGATCCAATAGGAAGGACACAAGCGCTTACCAGGTGATTCCGTGCCGGCAAATAGGAACCATTGTCGATGAAGCGGCCGACGTTTCCGTCGAATTCGAGTATCCCGACCATGATTGTGCTGCCGATTCCGTCGAGTATTCCCGCTCGGAACGTAACCCTAGACGTCGCTGGCCCCATGGTGGGCGCCAACTGTCGAGTTTTCCCAGTTTGGTTCATGGCAGGGTGTGCCATAAACCGTACAGTAGAACGTGGGTGGAAATATAGGGAAGTTGCCGTAGGCGGGAACAAAAGTTAACTCAAGTTCGGTACGTCGCAACAATGGCGGCGTCCTACTCCTGCAATCTCACTAAATCAGGGTGAAAACCTGATGTATACAAAATACAAAGTGAGTCTAGGTTTTCTGTCTATCTTGACCTGAGACGGCTCCCATCCGGCTTTATATATGCAGCCCGACTAGGCTTACATGAAGGAAAACGTGGAGTCTAAGGAAAGTATTCCTATTCTTGGTAAACAACATGCTCGACTTCTTCTCCAAGCCGAATTATGGGGCCGCAATCCTGGTTCTACTAGAATCCGTCTTCCCGTGTGTCAGTCTACTCGGCCGCCAAATGAACCTTGTCACTCCATCACTTGTGGGCCATCCGGGTAGTCCGGCCTTCGGTCAATGCCGGATATACCCCTATTTGGCGTATCTCCGACAGGTGGTGCAGAGCTGACACTGAAGGATGCCAACAACTCTGACCGACCACACATTCAAAGAACAAGTGCATGGTGGATTCAGGTTCTGAAAAAAACACACCCAAGTTTGTCTGTAACCTAGCGGTGTTTTTGTAAGTTGGAGTGAGTAAGTAGTTAATTGTGAATTAATGGCCAGAAAAAAGGTTAGTGCTAGGAGGAACAACAAATGTTCCAAACATGTTGAAAGTAAACAGAAAAATGACGTGTTGAACCTGGGTATAAATGCTCCTTGTTGAGAAAACCACTTTGCAAAGTTTAAAAAATTCCAAAAAAAATTGAGGCATTCATACACATGTATTATGTAATAGTATAAAATTTTGTGGAGAAACGATCTTTCATTTGGCCTGTGTAAAAAGACAAATCTATGACATATATACACTGCTATATAGCACTACTGTAGTAATGTAAAATTTTCTTTTTTACGTAGCCAACACAAATACAAATTTCTCACGAAACTCACTCTCCGCGCATTGGATTTGTATTGCCTATGCATCTGATTTTTTTTTTGACAAATTTTTTTGACTTTTCAAAGGTGGTTTAAATCAACATTTAAAAAAAGGCAGGAGCACTTGCCACCTGGTTCACTCTAGCCGCTCTCGAGTAATCCCACCAAAATTAGCCAAAGAATAAAAGGAGAAGAAGTATATAAGCCAGATTTGTTGTGTTTCCAACCAACATCAGGTCTTTCTTACAAGGATAATTTTTGAACAATACCAAACAATTCCTGCCATCTGGCCATAGTTTGTATGTCAATGCATTGGCAAAGAGATAAGATCAAGTTGGTTCCCATGAGCTAAGGTTAAGCCTTGCTCATCAGCAATTTGAAGCAAATCAAAGGGGTAGCCAAACCGCAATCACCATGCCAATGATCTAGCCAAGATTGTATTTGGTTGTCATTGCCTATTTTCCAGGAATATCCTGGTTGTTTGCATTAGCTTCCCAGATGAAGATTTTCCAAAAGTGAGAGACATGAGAATCATACGGCCAAAAGATGTAGTGTTATATTTAAACCAACAATTTTCTTCGTGAACTCATGTTCATCGGTTAAGTATATTTTCACCCAAGATGTCATAAGACTTGGATTAAAATCTTATAGTGAATCCCAAGACCATAAAATTCCCTTTTCTTACAAACAAGGATTTTTTGACAAAAAAAACCTTGCCCAAAAGAAATGAGTCATTTGGATGTTCATGGGTTTAATTGCCCATATTGGACAACGAATGCTAGAAAGTAGATAAGTGGCAATTCTGGAGACACAAATCTTAAGAAGAGTGAGCTCTTCCCATTAGGCTGGTGCCAATGGGGGCTGCAGCGGGGGGCGGTAGCGCCGCTACCGCCCGTGGCGGGGCGACAGGGGGCGGTAGGGCGGGTCGGTAGGCGGCGGCGGGCGGTGGCGCTGCCGCCCGGGCTATAGCCCGTGCCGCCCGGCTTGCCGCCCGCATAGGCGGGGCGGTAGCGACGGGGTGGGGCGGTAGGGGGGGGCGGTAGGCGGGGCGGTGGGTTGGCTGGCCGGGGCGGTAGCGCGGGGCGACAGGGGGGAGCCGTTGGCTCCCAACGGCTAGCTGACGTGGCGCCCCCCTATTGGTCCACGTCAGCTAGCCGTTAGGGGTATCCGTTGCTGTCCAAAAAAAATGAAAAAAAATTCGAAAAATTTGAAATTTGGAGCTGATCCCTCCTATAAATACCCCCCCATATGCTGCACTCATTCCACACCAATTTCATCCTCTCTACTCTTCATTTCCACCCTCTCGACGCCATGTCTTCGTCAAGCAGCAGCGATTCGAGCGAGGGACTGGAGGGTGAGATGATCGCCGCAATGCAGGCGGCAATGGAGGCCGAGCAGTTGGCGGCGCTCCAAGCGGTGCCAAGACCGCCGCGGCGCCGTCGACAGTTCATCAGGCGTGATCGTGTTGGCGCCGCCGAGCGGCTCTACGACGACTACTTCGCCCCCAACTGCGCTTATCCTCCGAGCTTCTTCCGGCGAAGGTATCGGATGAGGCGATCCCTTTTTCTACGCATTGTGGATTGATTGGGTGAATACTCTCCGGCTTTCACCCAAAGATATGATGCTCTGAACCGTGCGGGTTTTTCTCCGCTACAAAAGTGTACTACGGCGTTGCGTCTGTTAGCTTATGGATCCGGTGCTGATACGATAGATGAGTGGCTTAAGTTAGCTAGACAAACTTCGTCAGACTGTCTAGATGAATTCTGTGAGGGCATCATCGACTGTTACGGTGAAGAGTTTTGCCGTCGACCTAACGTCGAGGATACTCAGCGTCTGTTAGCGAAAGCCGAGGAGCGCGGCTTTCCGGGCATGCTAGGGAGCATAGATTGCATGCATTGGCAGTGGAGGAACTTCCCAGTTGCGCATGCCGGTCAGTTCACAAGGGGAGACATCAAACACCCTACCGTAATCTTAGAAGCCGTTGCGTCGTATGATCGTTGGATCTGGCATGCTTTTTTTGGAGTCGCCGGGTCCAACAACGACATCAATGTGCTCAATCAGTCCCCATTGTTCACGGAAGTGCTTAGAGGAGAAGCACCCACAGTGAACTTCACGGTGAATGTAATTTTTATTTATTATTATGTAATCGGTACAATTTTAGTTGAATAAAATAATTTCTTCTATTATTTGCAATGTTTTTAATCTTCAAAATATGTGTTGACGTGGAGGAGAGAGAAAAGCTGATGTGGCAGAGAGAGAATCTTACAGCCCGGGCTATAGCCCGTGCACTGGCACCGTGCCCGTGACAGTGGGGTGATAGTGGTGAGAGAAGGTGACGTGACGGGGGCTATAGCCCGTGAATAGTGGGCGGTGCATTGGCACCAGCCTTAGAGCTTTCCCCCTCCAACCCGACATTCTAGAAATTACTTTGCCAATTACTCCCTCTGTATCAAAATATAAGATGTTTTACCTTTTTTCTAGACAAAACGTATCTAGTCATGCTTTAGCGTGTAGATTCATACACATCTTGCACTAAAACATGTCTAGATACATGTTGTGTAGTAAACGGTAAAACATATTGCATTTCAATACGGAGGGAGTACAAGTGTTCCTTTTCTTCTTTTCTGTACTAAAGGGGTACCCCTAGGTATTGAAAAGGAAAGTGATACATGTAGGGTTGCGGTTGCCCGATCCTCACGATTGACAATGTGTATGAAGAACACAAGGTGGGGACATGGATGAACAAGATGACCACGAAGATGCTAATAGGGAGATAACTAGCAAATCAACAAAGATTGGCATCCATACACAAACAAGAAAGTGAAAGTAGATAAATTGCAAAGAACCCAAGCAAATCCACTCTCAGTTGGAATCATGTCTCACACTGAGTAGTTAGTTTGTCCAATCGATTCTGGGAGAAAATATCGTACTAGATGAGGTTCTTATAGTTACTCCAGTCAAGGAGAGGTCTTGGACTCCACATGGGGAGGAAGAGCACCGCCCATGTCTAACCACGAATGGAGAGGGGTGTGGGGTTTTTATAGCCCTAAATATGAAATGCTATGTGTTGAACCTAAAAAAGGGGTAGATGTGCGTTGACCGTTTTTTGCTCATATGTAGTCATCTAGAGTGTCCCGGCTCACGCCCAAGAGTGCCCGAGAGCTCGGAGGCTCTAGGTCACCCTCTAGGTACTCCTCGGGTCTGAACCGGAGTCTTTCAGTCATCCTCTAAGGTATTTTTGGGACAGACTCAAAGATTTTTGGTTGTCCGAGCTAGATAAGAGTTTCCCCTCCAACCTACTCTCTCGGTATCATAATATAAGATGTTTTAGATTTTTCAATAAGAACAATATACATATGTATATAGAAATATTTTAGTGGCAAGGTTCACTCATTTTTCTCCGTATGTAGTCCAAATTAGAATTATTAAACCATCTAACTTTATGATACAGAGGGAGCATGATTTTAGAATTCACTTTATTGACCACATGTTGAAGGCATTTTTTTCCAGTTTTGTGTAATGAAGGGGGCACCCCTACGTAATCGAAGTACTAATATTAGGACATAAAATACACCCCTTCTAGGCGTGCACATGCGTACACTTCTTTTGTACTCGCTCCGCCCAAATTAATCATCGTGGATTTGTCAAAATATGGATGTATACATCCATATTTTGAGAAATTCACGACGATTAATTTGATACGGAGTGAGTACTTCCATTGGGAAGGAGTGACTCCTACGGTGACCCGTGGAGGAGGGAGGAGAGGTCTAACCGGAGAAGAAAAACCACAAGGTCCCACTTCAGATCGCCATGTCATATTCATGTGGCAATACTGCTCTAGAAAAACAACTTACGTGACCATTTGACCATGATTTGAGAACTGCACTCGCATATGGAGCCACAAATATAGTAAGAAAATACGTTCCAAAAGATTCTCTGCGGCACTTTACGATTAACGAAGGGTCGTTCTAACAGAGATTTTGTGGGTGCTAAAAGGAAATGCTGCCACAACCATTTTATTTGAATTGTAATTAAACAACAATGGACTCTCGAGACAGTCAATCAATGGAAGATAATCTGCATGCAAAGTAATTACCGCCCAAGGAAATCAATAAAATGTGCTCCAAATCAATGGTTTATTTGTGTTCAATACTACTCCCTTCTACCAGTAGTAAATTTTACCGTAAAAATCATATTGTTTCCGTTGTTGCTTCGATGGCTTGCCCAGTTGGGGCCGTGTGTGGCATGAGAGTGACCGTGCCTCTTCGTCCCTGCATAAACATCATAAAAAATGCCTAAAGAGTAGATAACAATGCCAATAGCTGCTGACCTCTCTCTAGAAAAACGGCTATTTTTTTGGTAGCAAAATGTTTTCGCCTGTGCACATGCTAAAACCGCAAAAACGGAGCTCAAAAACTATTTTAGCGCGGCTGTTGGGGATGCTTACCACAGGATCCCACTTGAGCTCGATGTGACATCATCCACGTGACAATACCACTCTAGAAAACCATTTTACAATCCCATCTGACCACGTTTTGCTACTTCAACGGATTAATTAGACAAAAGATAGTTTAGGGGTTATTTGACAACCCAAAGCCAATATTCTGCGCGTTATTTAAAATTATCTTGCCATTTGTCCAGCAGGACTCTACTTTTTTTTTGTCTTGCGGTGTGACTCATGGTCATTTGTTTCCGCTGTTTCTTCTAGCCCTTGCCTAGTTAGGACCATGTGCGAACATGAGAGTGACCGTGCCCCTTCGTCCATGCCTAAACACTATAAGGAATGCCTAAACAGTAGGTAACAATGCCAACAGCTCCTGGCCTCTCTCTAGAAAAACAACTATTTTTTATAGCGAAATGTTGTCACCTGTGCACGTGCTAAAACAGCAAAAATGGAGCTCAAAAACTATTTTAACGTGCGACATTTTTGCGCGGCTGTTGGAGATACTTACCACAAGATCCCACTTGAGATCCCTATTTCACCATCCACGTGACAATACCACTCTATAAAACCAGCTCACAATCCCATTTGACCACGTTTTGTTACTTGAAAGGATTAATTAGAGAAAAGATGGTTTAGGGGTTATTTGACAACCCAAATCCAGTTCATGGCGTTACCTAAAATTATCTTGCCATTTGTCCAGCATGACTCTACTTGTTTTCTCTTGCGGTGTGACTCGTGGTCATTTATTTCCGCTGTTGCTTCTAGCCCTTGTCTAGTTAGGGACGTGTGCGACATGAGAGTGACCGTGACCCTTCGTCCCTGCCTAAAACAACATAAAAAAAATCTTAAACAGTAGGTAACAATTCCAACAGCTTCTGAACTCTCTCTAGGAAAACAACTATTTTTTTAGCGACATGTTGTCGCCTGTGCACGTGCTAAAACATTAAAAATGGAGCTCAAAAACTATTTTAGCGCGCGGCATTTTTGCGCGGCTGTTGGAGATACTTACCATAGGATCGCCATGTCATCATCCACGTGATAATACACTCGAGAAAACCAGCTTACGATTCCATTTGACCATGTTTTGCTAGTTCAAGGGATTAATTAGAAAAAAGATGGTTTAGACGTTATTTTACAACCCAAAGCCAATAGTTCAGGACGTTACTTAAAATTATCTTGCCATTTGTCTAGCTAGACTCTACTTGTTTTCTCTTGCAGTGTGACTCGTGGTCATGTTTCCGCTGTTACTTCTAACTATTGCCTAGTTAAGAACGTGTGCAACATGAGAGTGACCACCCCCCTTCGTCCCTGCCTAAACACTATAAAAATGCCTAAAAAGTAGGTAACAATGCCAACGGCTGCTGATCTCTCTCTCGAGAAAAACAGCTATTTTTTATAGCGAAATGTTGTCACATGTGCACGTGCTAAAACCGCAAAAATGGAGCTAAAAGACTACTTTAGCGCGCGACATTTTTACGCGGCTGTTGGAGATGCTTACCACAGGATCACACTTGAGATCGCCATGTCATCATCCACGTGACAATACCACTAGAAAACCAGCTTACAATCCCATTTGACCATGTTTTGCTACTTCAAGGTATTAACTAGAGAAAAAATGGTTTAGGCGTTATTTGACAACCCAAAGCCAATAGTTCAGGGCGTTCCTTAAAATCAGCTTGCCATTTGTCCAGCAGGACTCTACTTGTTATCTCTTATGGTGTGACTCGTGGTTATTTGTTTCCGCTGTTTCTTCTAGCGCTTGCCTAGTTAGGGCCGTGTGCGGCATGAGAGGGACTGTGCCCCTTCGTCCCTGCCTAAACACCCTAAAAAAATGGCTAAATAGTACGTAACAATGCCAATAGCTGCTGACCTTATCTCTATATTTTTTAGCCATAAGCAGGGATTTGTGTCGTGACCTCTGGTACATCATTGGTTTCGGCCGTTGATACACAATTTGCCCATGGGGCTGTCAATCTGAGCAAACATGTGCATGGTGTTGACACACGAACACGTCACGTGTACCTCCGGCGTCGAGCGCGATACGCAGGACATGTAGCCAGAGGAGCCTCGTCGGAAGCGCGATATGCAAGGCAATCTGGCGGGCGCTTTTGAAGACCCGAAACCCCACGCGGCCGGAAGAGAGCCCTTCTGGATGCACGGGGGTGATGGGATGCCCTAGGTCGGTTCGCCCTTCCTAAGGTTTTCGTAGATCAAAACTCTCCTTCATGAAGAACACCGACGAACGAAGAAAAAGATAACTAGGGTTAGGAATGAAGTTTGTAAATGGGTTTTTGCGATTGTGTGTTGTTGTTCAATCGGCCGTCACCCAAAGGTATATAAGGGGCGGATGGACTTCCCGTACAGGTTCGGGGCGAAAATCCCATCCAAAAAGACCTAATTTGAGTCCAATTCGGGCAAAAAAAATGCTCAGCCGAACTCAGGTTCAGACCTAGAAATTGGATAAAACTTTCAGATGTCGGCCAGACATTTCGAATCTGAAATTTTGGGAGATCCGGAAATTCCGATCGCGAAGGATTTTCGCAAAGGAAAAAAGGCGTGAGTTTCAGATGTCGGTTGGACATTTTGAACTGGATAACTGAAAATTTCGATCATGATGGATTTTTGCTAAGGAAAAAAGGCGTGAGTTTCAGATGCCAAATGGATATTTCGACCAGAAATTTGGTCACAGGACCGGAAATTCCGGTTTTGACCTCATGCGCCAATATTGCCTGCAGTATTTTGGACATAGATTTTGCATACTTCATCGGATTGAGATGACCGAAAAATCAAAATTGTTCGCTTCAACGAGAAGCACAACTTTCATTCACATTATTGTTTCATTTGAAGTCATTTTGATGGCATACCCTTGCAAGGAAAAATTGACTATCAACACATGCCCCTTGTGTTTTGGCAAAGCTAGCGTGCCAAAAAATAATTGACACCACTTTAGTTCTAAGGACGATGTCAACACTCCATCGGCCATAAGTTCTTAGGGCGATAATAATGTATCGGCCATATATGCTAAGCGCGATATGTATATCTATCGGCCTTATATGTGTTTTAGGCTTCTTGCGAGACACTTGAGTAAAACCTCTTTAAGTACCTTCCATTGAGAGCTCAAGGCAGTAAATCCCCTTCCATAGATTCCACCAAATATGAATTTCCAGGAACCACCCTTATAATCTTGAAAGGACCCTCCCAACTTGGATACCATTTGCCGAATTTTCTATCTTTTGACCCAGTTGGCAGAATTACCTTCCATACGATATCACCGACCTGAATCTTTGAGAGAACTCAAATGCTTATCAGTGACTTCATCAATATTATCCATCATAAGATTATGAAAATCAACCGCTGACAAATTATTTTTCTTGGCTAATCTCAAAGCGGCGAGATTTACCTCTAAGGGAAAAACGGCCTCTTGTCCATACACTAGTTCGTACGTAGTCACCTTCATTGCACCATGCCTCAAGATCCTATGTTCCCACAAATTTTCGTACAACACTTCATGTCATCTCCTTGGATGATCTTCAATCTTCTTCTTGATAAGTTTAATAAATATTGTATTGCTAGACTCATCTTGTCCATTGGATTGGGCATAGTATGGAGATGAATTGAGCATCTTTATTTTATAGGATTTGGCAAACTCTTTCACTTCCTTCTTCATAAATGATGTACCATGATCCGTAGTCAAAGTTTGTGGAATACCGAATCTATGTATAGTATGCTCAGTTATGAATTTGATTACCTCCTTGTGGGTCATATTTCTGAGAGGTATTGCTTCAGACCACTTGGTGAAATAATCGGTGGCCACCAACACGAACCGATGCCCTTTTGAAGAAGCGGGATGAATCATACCAATGAAATCCAATCCCCAACCTCTGAATGGTCATGACTTGATAATCGGATTTACCATAGCAGCGGGAGCCAACCGAATATCACCATATTTCTGACAAGCCTCACATCCCTTATAATATCTGAAGCAACCATTAATCATCGTCGGTCAATAAAATCCCGCGCGTCCCAATAACCACTCAATCTTGTGTGCCGACTGATGCGTGCCACATATGCCTTCATGTACCTCTCCCATAACAACTCTCGCTTGGTCCTCATCCAAGCACTTCATAAGAATACCGTCCACTGTTCGGCGATAAAGATCTTCATCAACCAATGTATATTTGAAAGCTACGCACCAAACAACCCTGACCGTCCTCTTACTAGGATTCTGCAAATAGTTCACAATAGGTTTTCTCCAATCTCCATGGGCATCAGCACTAGGCCATTCATTAGCAACCGAATGAGTGGGACACAATTTGGTGTTATTTATAGTAACAAAAGCAAGCATCGGCCCGTTAGATATATAAAACATGCCACGACCAATATGATAGCCAGTTGCTTGTTGTGCTAACTCATTTGCAGCCCAATTGTATTGTCTAGAAATATGAGCAATGCTAAAACAAACCAATGTAGAAATTATATCTAGACATTTATCAAGATAAACATTAAGTGATTCATCGTTGCATTGGAAAACCTTGTTAACGTGTTGCACTATTAGCAACGAATCACCAAAAGCCTCAATATGTGTAGCATCTATAGCAATTAAAATCTCTAACCCGAATAATAAAGCTTCATATTCAGCTTAATTATTTGTGCAGAAATATTCTAAACGACATGAGGGTTCAAAAACAGCACCATGAGGAGATATGTAAACAACACCAACACCTTGAACATTGTCACAAACGGAACCATCAAAATATAACCTCCATTGTACTAAAGAAACAAGGTCAATAATAAAATCATGTTCATTGTCAATCCGATGTTCAGCAATAAAATCAGCAATGATTTGGACATTCATAGATTTTAGAGACTCATAAGCCAAATCATATTCAATCAAAGCATAATTCATTTACCAATTCTACCACTAAGGATCGGTCTATGCAACATGTATTTAATGATATCGGGTTGACAAGCTACAGTGCACATACTAGACAATAGATATTGTCTTATTTTAGTGCAAGCATAGTATAAACATAAGAATAACTTCTCAATGAATGTGTACCTTGTCTCCGCATCCAATAAGCATCGACTCAAATAAGTGATACCATGCTCCTTTCCTCTGGTCTCTTGCATCAAGATAGAGCCAATAACGCCTTCTTCCGCAGCAATATAAAGCCTAGAAGGCTCTCCATGTTTGGGTGATCTCAACACCGGAGGAGTAGACAAACAAATCTTGATATTATCTAATGTCTCTTGTTGTTTTGCCTTCCAAGTAAAATTATCACCGCTTTTTAACCGAAGAATAGGAGTGAATGCACTAACTCTCCCGAACAAATTCACTATGAATCTCCTAAAATAATTGACCTTGCCAAGGAATTTTTGTATATCTTTCTTGCATCTCGGAGCTTGCACTTTTTGAATTGCTTCTATCTTTTTGGGATCAATATCTATGCCATGTTGATGTATAATAAATCCCAAAAACTTCCCAGCCGATACTCCAAAAGCACACTTTAAAGGATTTATCTTGATCCCATACTTCCTCATTCCCTCAAAAGCCAAACTTAAATCGGCTAATTGTGCTTCATTAGCATCCGATTTTACAACAATATCATCAATATAGACTTCAAGTATGACTCCAAGGAAATCGTGAAATATTAAGTTCATCGATCTTTGATATGTGGAACCAACATTTTTTAACCCAAAAGTCATCACTATCCAATCATATAATCCAACAAAATCGGGACAGCAAAAGGCCGTTTTGAACGCATCCTCTTCATCCATGAAAATTTGATTGTATCCCGCATTACCATCAAGAAAACTAACTTTATGCCCAGAAGCATCATCAATAAGCATATATACTATTGGCATAGGATAATCATCTTTGGGTGTAGCTCTATTCAAATCTCTGAAGTCAATACTGTTGGAACGCGTAGAGATAAACGAAATTTTTTCCTACGTGGTACTTCCAAGATCTAGCCGAGGTAGAAGGCCACGATGATTACCACTAGACGCGCGGTTGCGGATTATCGATGAAGCACGTCGGGGCAGTGCAGTCCACGATCCGATCCAGCCGATCCGATCTCGTGAACGTCCAAGTGCTGAACGTACAACACCTCTGCCGGTATCCACACGTACGAGGAGGAGCTCCGACGGTGGACTGCTAGGTCCGGTGCGACGGCTGGACTGAGTGGGGCTAGGGTTCCCAACGCATGGGAGAGGAGTAACGTGCCCGCTGGGCAACCTGCGCCCCTCTTTATATAGCGAATGGTAGTGGGCTTCACAACACTTGTGGCCCATTCCCTCTGTGAATCCGACTCACAAAATCAGTCCATTTCCGGTTCGGGTCCAACCCGACCAATACATTTTCTCCCGCTCTTAAGTGTGCGACCCTGCAGGCTCATGGCGACTTGGACACGATTGGAGTCCGACTCTCAATCGATCAATCGGTAGCGGTTCCTAGCAGAACGTGCCGACTCCCAAATCCCATTGAGTCATGACGACATACCTTCCAATATGACTTTCATCTTAGTCCCTTTTGCCTCACGATATACCTTGTCGAACTATAGGCGATTAAATCGTCATCCCTTAAATAGTTCGACTCTCTTCTCGGTCCGTGATATATGATTCATCTGACTAACTCTTAGTCAACATACACAGTTAACACTTAACTGAGTCGTGCATGGCCATGCTTCCTGAATCATATCACTCGAGAGGGCCCAGAGAATATCTCTCCATTCGGAGGGGCAAAATCCCATCTTGATTATCCACATCACGCAGGTTGCTTCTCATTCGACCCGAACTCTGCCTTTATAGCTGCCTTGTCACAAAGCAGCGTTTAACAGAATCTAAGCGGTGATCCACAACTCGGATTGTGCGACAACCTCAGGTCTAAGGATTACATTCATTGAGACATGCAAATGACGACTTGCTCGTTGCATCTCAATGTGGGTCAGTCCGACTTGCTAAAATCTTTAGCCAAGTCCGTGAAGGTTGGAATGGCATCACCATGCCCATGACAAGTGGAACCGTGTCATCAGCCAACACTCACATTAGTCTAGGATGTGTGTCCAGCAAAACCTTAACGACCAAGGACAATTAGTATGAACAACATGAATACATAGTTCCACAATCGAATCACATATTCAATGACATATATCAGATGTTCAAACCAAATGACAACTTAATAACTTTATGAATACATTGGGAATTACATCATACATGATTGCCTCTAGGGCATATTCCCAACAGTCTCCCACTTGCACTAGAGTCAATCATCCTGGCATCATATGCCTAGGCATCGAATGCTCATACCTCTCGTGTGCGCCTCATGCTTAGGCTGTGGTAGCGCCTTTGTCAACAGATCTGCAATGTTTGCATCCGTGTGTACTTTGCATAACTTGATATCACCTTGTTCGACAAACTGGCGAATGAGGTGGTACCGCATGAGTATATGTTTGTTCTTCTGGTGTTGTCTAGGTTCCTTGGCTTGTGCGATAGCACCATTGTTGTCACAATATACGTCCAATGGATTGGACGCGCCCTGAACCACACCAAGATCTATCAGGAGGTTCCTGATCCAAACAGGTTCCTTTGCCGCCTCCGAGGCAGCAATATACTCAGCCTCTGTTGTAGATGCAGACACCATATCTTGCTTGGAACTCTTCCAGCTCACAGCTCCTCCGTTCATTACGAACACGTATCTAGATTGCGAACGAGAACCATCTGAGTCGGTGAGATAACTCGCATCCGTGTAACCCTTTACACTGAATTCCTCATCACCTCCATAAACTAGGAACATTTCCTTAGTCCTTCTCAAGTACTTAAGGATGTTTTTAACCGCTGCCCAGTGGGCTTCGCCAGGGTCAGCCTGGTATCTGCTCGTAACACTTAGAGCATAGGAAACATCTGGCCTAGTACAAATCATGGCATACATGATGGATCCGATTGCCGAAGCATACGGGATCACACTCATCCGCCTTCGCTCATCAGTCGTCGAAGGACACTGAGTCTTGCTAAGTCTTATGCCATGGGACATCGGTAAGAATCCCTTCTTGGACTCTTCCATTTTGAATTTCTTCAAAACTTTGTCCAGATATGTACTCTGACTCAATCCAATGAGCCGCCTTGGTCTATCTCTATAGATCCTGATTCCTAATATGTAAGTTGCCTCACCCAAATCCTTCATTGAGAAACTCCTTTCCAATGACTCTTTGGTTTCTTGCAACATCATGACATCATTTCCAATTAGTAATATGTCGTCCACATAGAAGATTAGAAAATTTACTTTGCTCCCACTAAACTTCTTGTATAAACAAGAATCATGATCGCTCTTGATGAAGCCAAACGATTTGACTACCTCACCAAAGCGAATGTTCCAACTCCGAGATGCTTGCTTCAACCCATAAATGGATTTCTGAAGTTTGCATACCTTGTCAGCGTTAGCTGGATGGACAAAACCTTCGAGCTGTATCATATACACGTCCTCAGTTAAATTTCCATTAAGGAAAGTCGTCTTGACATCCATCTGCCATATCTCATAGTCGAAATAGGCTGCTATGGCTAACATGATCCGAATTGATTGAAGCATCGCTACGGGCGAGAAGGTCTCGTCGTAGTCAACTCCTTGAACCTGTCGGAACCCCTTCGCGACAAGTCGTGTTTTATAGACGGAAATATTTCCATCCATATCAATTTTCTTCTTAAAGACCCATTTGCACTCAACGGGTCTTGCACCGTCAGGCAGATCAACCAAATTCCAAACTTGGTTTTCATCCATGGACTTTAACTCGGATCTCATGGCTCCAAGCCATGACTCGGAATCAGATCCTACCATCGCTTCCAAATAAGTTGCCGGCGTATTACTGTCTAACAGTAAAACATCACGAGAATTTTGTAATCTGGCAGATCTCCGTGGTTCAGGTGCTGTTACCGGTGTAGGTACCACGACCGGCTCAGCCTCCAAGGCGTTCGCCGATTCGCCCCTAGCCGGTTCCTCTCAAATTTTTTCGAGTTGCACTATGCTCCCACTGACTTCCCGACTGAGAAACTCTTTCTCAAGAAAGACACCATTCCGAGCGACAAACACTTTGCCCTCTTCCCGGTTGTAGAAGTAGTACCCCAAGGTTTCCCTCGGATACCCCACGAAAATACACTTATCCGACTTGGGCGTGAGCTTGTCCAACTGAAGTCGTTTGACAAATGCTTCACAACTCCAAATCTTAAGAAAAGACAAACTTGGCTTTTTGCCAGTCCACATCTCATGCGGTGTCTTCTCTACTGACTTTGATGGTACTCTGTTTAGTGTGAACGCTGCAGTTTCTAGACAATAACCCCAAAATGATAAAGGTAGATCTGTCCGACTCATCATTGATCGTACCATGTCCAACAAGGTCCGATTTCTCCGTTCTGATACACCGTTTCGCTGCGGTGTACCCGGCGGAGTGAGTTGAGGAACTATTCCACAACTCTTTAGATGGTCATCAAACTCATGGCTCATGTACTCGCCTCCACGGTCCGACCGTAGAAACTTTATTTTCTTGCCGAGCTGATTATGTACCTCACTCTGCAATTCCTTGAACTTTTCAAAGGCTTCCGACTTGTGTTTCATTAAATAGATATATCCATACCTACTCAAATCATCAGTGAAGGTAATGAAGTACTCATAACCACCTCTGGCTGTCGTGCTCATTGGACCACATACATCACTATGTATTAGTTCCAACAAGTCGGACGCCCTTTCACAACTCCTTGCAAAAGGTGTCTTGGTCATTTTCTCTAGTAGGCATGATTCGCATGTCTCGAATGACTCTAAGTCGAACGAAGTTAGAAGTCCATCATCATGGAGCTTCTTCATGCGCTTCCAACTTATATGACCAAGCCGACAGTGCCAAAAGTAAGTCATATTCAGATCATTTGGTTTCAACCTTTTAACATTTATGTTATAGACCGATTCACTATCAAGGTTCAAAATAAATAACCCGTTCTGAACGGGTGCAAATCCATGAAACATATCTTTCAAATATAAAGAACAACCATTATTCTTAATATTCGACTCATAACCTTGTCTCATCAAACATGAGGCGGAATAATGTTTCGACTAAGCGCTGGAACATAATAACAATTATTCAGTTCCAGTAAAAATCCTGAAGGTAAATTAAGTTGCATCGTGCCGACTTCCAACGCAGCGACTCTCGCCTTGTTGCCGACTCGAATATCAACCTCTCCTCTTGCCACGCTCCTAGTTCTTACCAGTCCCTGCAACGAGTTGCATATGTGAATAACTGATTCGGTATCATATACCCAAGAACTATTAGGTGCATCAGCAAGATAAATTTCTATAACATTGCACACAAGTGTACCTGAGTCGGAAGTCATACCTCCACTCTTGGCTCTGTCAGCCAAATACTTAGTGCAGTTCCTCTTCCAGTGGCCATCCTGCTTTCAATAGAAGCAATTGGCTCCGGCTGTAGGAGAAGGCTTAGTCTTTGAGGAAGCGCTCTGGACAGGGCCATGGGCGTTGCCTCCTGACTTATCCTTCTTCTTCTTAGTCCAAGAACTCTTCTTGAACTTAGCCTTATTCTGCACCATCAACACTTGACTGGCGCCTTTCTTGATATCAGCCTCTGCCGTTTTGAGCATCCCATGTAATTCAGTGATACTCTTATCCATACCATGCATATGGTAGTTCGAGATGAACGAACCATACGCACTAGGAAGAGAGTTCAGAATTATATCAGTACCGAACTCTTCGTTAATTGGGACGCCTAGCCGATCCAGAAACTGAATGTAACCAATCATCTTGATTACATGCGGACTCAGTGGATCGCCATCTTTCAGCTTACAGCCCAGCAAAGCTTGAGAGACTTGATACCTCTCGGTCTTTGCCTGAGCCTGGAACATACTTTTGAGGCTTTCGATCATATCGTAGGCCTCAACATTTTCGAACTGCTGCTGCAAGTCCGGTTCCATGTGTGCAAGCATAAGACAGCTAATTTCCGTAGACTCATCTCTAGTCTTACGGTAGGCATTCATGACAGCGACAGTCGCATCGTCATCTGGCTCTTCTGGAAGTGGAGTTTCTAGAACATGTTCTTTCTTGTCATGCTTGAGGACTATCCTCAGATTACGGTACCAGTTGGTGAAATTAATTCCATTAAGCCTATCTTTCTCTAGGATTGACCTCAACGCAAAAGTGGACAGCTGAGGAAGGTTGCTAGGTGCCATTGATCTACAATAGAAAATATGCAAAAACACTTAAGACATGTATTCATAAAAGAGCAGGCATATTAAACGCTTTAATACTTATGCTCCCACTAGAACCAACATCCCTCCGATGGTTGCTAAGTGATTCAAGATCCTAAATAAGCAAGCCGACTAGTGAGATTTAGCATCACCGCTAGCCGTCAAGTGATCTAGGTAGGCAACACCTTGCCAGTCGTATCCAATACGACTCATGTTAGTTGGGTGACATCACATGCCCCGGCTCCCAGCCTACCTCGCCCCGAGCCCCACAACCGTTGTGATAGACTCGTCTAGATTACCAAGTGCTTCCGCTTGTAAGAGTCCGACTCAAACCCACCTAATCGAAAAGAATTGGTAGCACCTCAATTTTATGAGCCCACTATCAAGAATGTCCGACTTGTGATGGTGCAGCACTGGCGGGGCGACCGACTAGACCTTCTTTGAGGGATTAAAATCTACCAACTATCTAAATAGAGGTAAATAGAGACATAACAATAACACAAATAAAGCAATTATAATGTGAAATGGTATGGCTCTCTTCATGGTGATCTCCATCTCCACGAAGGTTGCAAGTCGACTCGTGCCAACTCTTGTCACGTGCCATCTTGCTCTATGTAGCCGACTTGTACATTGACTTGCATGTCATCCGGGTTCTCCAAGAAGCTACACTAGCTAGTAAATGAAAATTTACATAGAGAATCCGACACGCAAGTCGTTATACAATAAAATGACAGCACCTAGGCTCCAGCCGGCTGACAAGAACATGATACGAAGATCATGTATGGATTACACACATCACATGCACATAAGCCATACCATTCACAACTTCCTGCAAAAACAAGTTATGCATAGACACGATATCTACCGGCGTTGTGAAACTCGTAACGACATATAAGGCGCTACGACAGGGCGAAGCCGGCGGTCCCGCTAGCCGGATAGCGGGCGGGGATCGAAGGGGCAGATCTCATCTGCATCTCGATCATGGATTTCTTCATCGGATAAAACGATTTTACCCAAATCTGATCTGTATTCTGATTCGATCAAAATCTTTGATCTTCGATCACCGCAACTGGATTTATGTGTCACGGTATACCCCGATGGCGGAAACCGATCGGTAGGGGTAAGTTGTTCCACGACCTTAGCAGTATGATCACGAAAACCTGATCATCCATTAACCCCGAGTACGATTGATCCAATCAACCTTATACAAAACCGATCTATCTCATAGACCGACCACCAAAACAGCAATTAGATCACATCTAACGCTAACTACATATCACATATGTACGGATCTCGGGCCTAATACCAGAAGCTACCGCTCTGATACCACTGTTAGAACGCGTAAAGATAAACGGAAATTTTTCCTACGCGGTACTTCCAAGATCTAGCCGAGGTAGAAGGCCACGATGATTACCACTAGACGCGCGGTTGAGGATTATTGATGAAGCGCGTCGGGGCAGTGCAGTCCATGATCCGATCCAGCCGATCCGATCTCGCGAACATCGAAGTGCTGAACGTACAACACCTCTGCCGGTATCCACACGTACGAGGAGGAGCTCTGACGGCGGACTGCTAGGTCCGGTGCGACGGCTGGACTGAGTGGGGCTAGGGTTCCCAACGCATGGGAGAGGAGTAACATGCCCGCTGGGCAACCTGCGCCCCTCTTTATATAACGAATGGTAGTGGGCTTCACAACACTTGTGGCCCATTCACTCTGTGAGTCCGACTCACAAAATCAGTCCATTTCCGGTTTGGGTCCAACCCGACCAATACATTTGCTCCCACTCTTAAGTGTGCGACCCTACAGGCTCATGGCGACTTGGACACGATTGGAGTCCGACTCTCAATCGATCAATCGGTAGCGGTTCCTAGCAGAACGTGTCGACTCCCAAGTCCCATTGAGTCATGACGACATACCTTCCAATGTGACTTTCATCTTAGTCCATTTTGCCTCACGATATACCTTATCGAACTATAGGAGATTAAATCGTCATCCCTTAAATAGTTCGACTCTCTTCTCGGTCCGTGATATATGATTCATCTGACTGACTCTTAGTCAACAGACACAGTTAACACTTAAGTGAGTCGCGCATGGCCATGCTTCCTGAATCATATCACTCGAGAGGGCCCAGAGAATATCTCTCCATTCGGAGGGGCAAAATCCCATCTTGATTATCCACATCACGCAACTTTCTTCTCATTCGACCCGAACTCTGCCTTTATAGCTGCCTTGTCACAATGCAACGTTTAACAGAACCTAAGTCGGTGGTCCACAACTCGGATTGTGCGACAACCTCAGGTCTAAGGATTACATTGATTGAGACATGCAAATGACGACTTGCTCGTTGCATCTCAATGTGGGTCAGTCCGACTTGCTAAACTCTTTAGCCAAGTCCGTGAACGTTAGAATGGCATCACCATGCCCATGACAAGTGGAACCGTGTCATCAGCCAACACTCACATTAGTCTAGGGTGTGTGTCCAGCACAACCTTAACGACCAAGGACAATTAGTATGAACAACATGAATACATAGTTCCACAATCGAATCACATATTCAATGACATATATCAGATGTTCAAACCAAAGGAAAACTTAATAACTTTATGAATACATTGGGAATTACATCATACATGATTGCCTCTAGGGCATATTCCCAACAAATACACACTCTCACCTTGCTAAAATCTTTCTTCTCCACGGGCATAATATTAGAAATCCAATCCGCATACCTGCAAGGTCTAATAAAATTAACTTTAAGCAATCAGACGATCTCTTCCTTGATTCGGTCATACATATTGAGATTGAATTTTGGGCCGGTTGTTTATAAGGTCTAAAACCAGCGTTGATAGGTAAACGATGCTCAACTAGCTCTCGACGCAAACCGGGCATCTCATGATACACGCAAACCGGGCATCTCATGATACTCCCGTGCAAAGCAATCAATATACCCTTTTAGTAGCTCGATTAATACATCTTTATAATCGGCATTCAATTTTTTTTTTTTTACAAAAGTCGGCCTAGGAACTGAACCATCACCTATGTCCACTTCCTCCAATGGATCGACCGTCGTAAAACATTTCCCCAATTCATCCATGTCATCCAACTTCTCTATAGACTCATACATATCGTTCGTATGAGACCGATATTCAACAAGTCGCTTCTGCAACCAATTTTGTTGGGATCCATCTAATTTAACTTATTTGAGAGCCGATTACCACCAATCGGCTTTAGAGAAACAGTCACAAAGCCATTCCTTGTAGCACTAAGTAAATCAAAATCTGAAAGGTCTCGCCCCGTCAAGAAATTAGCTATGGGATGTTGCCAATCCACCAATGAATCGACAAAAGCAGCGCAAGCCGAATTATCTGCATGGACAACTTCCACTTTATCATCAATCCATTGTATCAAAAGCTGTTGAAAGTAGATGTCACACATTGATTTGCATGGATCCAATCGCGGCCTAATATAACATTATAATTACCTTGCACCTCGGCAACAAAGAATGTTGTGGCCAAAGTCTTACTTCCCACGGTAACCTCCACACTCATAACACCTTTGGCCTCTGTTTTCTCTTTGCCTTCAAAACCATTAAGCACCATGTTGGTCTTCATCAAGTCATCTTCATCTAAACTAAATTTCTTGAAGACCTAATATGGCATAAGATTAACCACAACGCCCCCATCAACAAGCATTCTAGCAACTGACGATCCATTAATGTGTCCCTTGACATATAGTGGCTTCAAGTGTTTCACCGGTTCTTTTGGCTTCTCAAAGATGGCGTTCTTCGGACCAAAGTCCAGCTGCACTGCGTCCCCTTCCTCGTCCATGGCACGAAACTCTGTAGGCAAGTAATAAACCATGTTAATATCCATACCTACCCTCCGCGTATTTTCAAAATCCACTTGCTCTTCATCATATTCTAATGCGGACGCCGAATTTGGAATTTCATCATTTGAGGAAAGGGCAGGAGGTGTTGTAGATGACGCATCAATGCTCATGTTTTCCTTTTCGGATGGCATAGGACTTGATGTGATTTCCATGGGGATTACCGCCTCAACATCCTTGCGAATCCACATCTTAGCCGGTATAGGGTGAATTTCCTCAAAATAATCATCCCTCCACTTTTCTGCTTCATCCTTAGCCTTTTGTTGATTTCTCATACGTTGCAACCTCCTCTTCTTAGTTTTAGTCAATCCAGGAGGACACCACTTGGGCTGAGTATATTTAGGATCCCCCAGCTTAGCTTTTCTTGTACTAGCTTCATGATCACAGCTGATGATCTTGGTTGAATAGCCAAAATAAGTTCACTATAATTAGCCGATTTTTGTCCATCAACCGGCTTCTTGAGCTTTAACCCATGAGATCCCGTCACAACGGAATCTGCATTATTATCATGACCTTGCTGCTTGCCAGACTCTGGAACTTCAGTAGATGGTGAGTTATGGTGCCATACTTTCTGTGCACTCTTGCTTTGAAACGACCGATTTATAACATAGCTCAAACGGTCTCGAACGGCACGGATAATTCTATCATGGACGGATTTCCTCAGCGCAGCCCATCCCGGATGAAAAGCATATGCCGCCATTGGAGGTTGCACCCATCCTCCGTTGAAGTAATATGGCATGTAAGGTGGCGGCGCCATCAATGGTCTTAGCGCCCACTGTCCGTACGAGCCTCCATAATGTGAATATTCCTCTCTTGGATGACGACTGTCCGCCGCGGCATGAACTTCAACGACATCGCCAATCTCGAGCGAGCGCTGATGGTCGCTCCTCCGCCGCACATCGTCACAGATGACGACTGGCAGCGCCACCACCGGAACTAGTGTTGTTTCATCATCGCCGAAACGGATGAGCTTGCCATGGTGGAGTGGCGGCTCAACTTATCGCAGGATGTGCATGACGAGGTCGATTTCTACGCGCAGAGGAGGGCGCATAGGAGGGCCGAGAGGGAGGCGAAGCGGGAGCAGAAGGCGTTCATTGACGCGCAACTAGGCGGTCCGTGTACCATCGGCTCAGACGACGAAAGGTAGATCAACCTCTTCTCGTTGACCGACAACACTACGTCGGATGAGGACGAAGAGTAGTCGACTTTTAGGATTATATTTGTATCATACTTTGTCGTCGACCGTTTAAATTATATTCGCCGTAGTATGAACTATCTATAAATATATTTATTTTCAGTTTTTTTTCTCATTTTGATCTTCGTTTGATACAAAACCAGCTGCATTTTATGACGTCATGAACCGCTGTTTTTGACCGTGGCATTTTACCGCGCGAAATGTTGTCGCCTGTCACGCGCTAAAAAACAAAAAAAATGGAGCAAACGAACTATTTTAGTGTGTGACCAGGGCCGGCCCTGGGCAAGTGCAGGGTGTGCGGCCGCACAGGGCCCTCGATTGCTAGGGGCCCCTACTCAGGTATGTACAAGAAGGCTGACCCAATAGCAAGAAGGTTCAGCAGCCATGAATTTAGGCCGCGCTTGATAATCGCACTAAAGAGAGGAAACACGCGAGACATAGCGCATCCTTCGACCCTTGTATTGACATCAAAATATATATGTTGCTATTGGAATAAAAATTATATAGCTACTATAAGGCCCCCTTTTCCTTGTCTTGCACCTGGGCCCTCACATTTCAGGGCCGGCCCTGTGTGTGACATTTTTGCGCGGCTGCAGGATCCACTTGAGATCGCCATGACATCATCCGTGTGACAATACCACTCTAGAAAACCAGCTTACAACCCATATCATCACGTTTTGCTAGTTCAACGAATTAATAATTAGATAAAAGATGGTTTAGGGGTTATTTGACAACCCAAAACCAATAGTTCATGGCGTTACTTAAAATTATCCTGCCATTTGTCCAACATGATTCTACTTGTTTTCTTTTGCGGGTGTGACTCGTGATCATTTGTTTCCGCTGTTGCTTCTAGCGCTTGCCTAGACAGTGGACGGGGCGTGGTGCGGCACGACTCTTTTGTTTCCGTGGTCATTTGTTCCCCTTTGGTTCCTGCCTAAACACCATAAAAAATGCCTAAACATCATAAAAAAGGCTATTCAACTTTGTTTTAATAAAATAAAGACTGTGTGCATCGTCCTGATGCAGAGGCCGGGGCCGCGGTTTCCATTTAAAAAAAAAACAACGCCAACAACTGCTGACCTCTCTCTTAAAAACAGCTGTTGACCTGATCTCTACAATTTTTTTTAGCGATAAGCAGGGATTTGAGTTGTGGCCTGTGGGGACGTCATTGGTTTCGGCTGTTGCTACATGATTTGCCCATGGAGCTGTCAAGCTGAGCAAACGTGTGCACGGCATGCGACCCAAATGCCCAAACAGGAGGCAACGACACAACAGCTGCGACTTCAAATTTGTGTGGCATGCCTCCACCATCTCACAGCATGGCTACCACACCACACCCATCGGACACCCATCCACCATCTCACAGCACCCTCCGTTCAAACCTACAAACATAACTAGCCTTGCCAAGGTGACAATGGCGTCGAGAGCACTCCCGCTCACGACCACCATGGCCGTGGCTGCCCTGGTCTTGCTGCTGGCCGCGGCGCCGGCGCCGGCGGTCGCCATGGACTTCGACGAGAGGGACCTGGCGTCAGAGGATTCCCTGTGGGCTCTATACGAGCGCTGGCGGGCACAACACACGGTATCGCGCAACCTCGGCGACAAGGCCCGCCGCTTCGACGTGTTCAAGGAGAACGTGCGGCTCATCCACGAGTTCAACCTCGGGGACGAGCCCTATAAGCTCCGCCTCAACCGCTTCGGCGACATGACTGCCGACGAGTTCAGCCGCGCCTACGCGTCGCCCCGCAAGTTCCACGGCGACAAGAGGAGTGACAACTTCATGCACGGCAGCGCTGCCGCCTCGAGCCTCCCGTCGTCAGTGGACTGGAGGAAGAAGGACGCGGTGACCGGCATCAAGAACCAGGGACCATGCGGGAGCTGCTGGGCGTCTTCTACGGTCGCAGCGGTTGAGGGCATCAACGCAATCCGCACCAAGAAGCTGATATCTCTGTCGGAGCAGCAGCTTGTGGACTGCACCACGGCCAACTGGGGCTGCGACGGTGGCTGGATGGACACTGCCTTCCAGTACATCGCCAGCAGCTGCGGGCTCGCCTCCGAGGCCGCGTACCCCTACACAGCCCAGCAGGCGCCCACCTGCAACACGTGTGTACCCCGTGTGGTCACCATCGATGGCTACCAGGACGTGCCGGCCAATAACGAGACTGCGCTGCAGGTGGCCGTGGCGGCGCAGCCTGTCTCCGTGGTCGTCGACGCCAGCGGGTTCCAGTTTTATTCAGAGGGTGTGTTCGCGGGGGAATGCGGGACTGCGACGAACCACGCCGTGGCGGCAGTGGGGTATGGCGCCACCGTGGACGGCACCCAGTACTGGATCCTGAAGAACTCTTGGGGGGCAGAATGGGGCGAGAAAGGGTACATCCGCATGAAGCGCAACGTCGAGGACAAGCGGGGACTTTGCGGCATCGCCCAGGTCGCGTCCTACCCCGTCAAGACATCACCCAACCCCAAGCATGGAGGCGCCCTCCACGACGAGCTCTGATTAATGCACTATGGATTATTACTCCATAATAAATAAATAAATAAATAATGATCAAACACGATGAATTTAAATTGTAATACGATTTTGACCGATCGTGCCTACACTGTTTCAGTGACAATTAAGTTGAATATGACAGTCTATATTTTTTGTACAAAACTTGTCATGAAGTATTATATATCACCTTGTTGAGTATTGTCTCAATTGTTAGAAAATCATAGCACCGCCATCATGAGTATCGCCCAATCACCGGGCTGCATCTCAATCTACCTCCGAATTAATCTTATCAGCTCAGCTAACCTCAAGTGGTAGACATATTCGATACAACTGCAACAAACTTCAACTTGCTGAATATTCACTAGTTACAAAAATCAAGTGTGTTCAGACCAATCCACCCGATGCACTCAACGGTGCCCTTTAAATGGATACGGACATGTCCGGTTTGGACCATTTTTGATTAATTTATCCTTTTAGATAAAAACTGTTGTTAACTAAATTTAACACTTAAATATATTATGTAATAATTAAAATATTAAAACCACGTGGTTCACAAATTATTCAAATTTAAAAATAAAATTTCAATAATCCTAAAATTTGATAAATTGTCCAACACAAGATATCAAATTAGGACTAGTTGTTTCCTTTGTGGATCTAAATGTGCTCGACCGAATAATTTTGGAGTTGGACATGAACAACCCGGTCACATATTTCGTGATGCATCAGAAAGTAGTTTTCAAACTTGACAACTGCATACTCGGGGTCAATCAAAGGTCTCTGTAAGCCCCACCTGGCTAGATCACAGATTTCATCACCAATGGCGGAGCTGGTATACAAGGGGAATGGGTTCAAATCCTCACTAATTTACACTCTAACTCGGATCATTAGTGAAAGACCCCAACATAACTAGTAAACCTGATTTCAATGGTATTTTCCTCCGGCTTCGCCCCCATTATCACACTCATGCTCCACAATAATGTTGTTCACGATCACAGAAGAAGTCATCTTCTCCCACATTGTGTTAACATCCATGTTCTATTATGGCACCATGATTGTCGGACGCATATCCCATGTTCAAATCTTGCATGCTGCTTTCTTAGGGGATTGGTGTTTACTGGTCAAGTAAAAAAAAAGTAACTTAAAAATATGAAAAATTTGGTACTAAACATATACGAGTGTTCTAAGTACGTGGCAAATTTGTGGTGAAATGACATGTGTAGTGCTATGTGAAAATAAATCAGTGCTCTAAAAATATTATTTTCTCAATCCCATTTTAGCAACTGATATTTTTTTTGCACATACCAGCAAAAAAGTTATTTCACCATGAAACTTAGCACATATATAGACCACTTATATATGTTTGTCACCAAATTTTTTCAGAATGTTTTGAAATGTATTATTATTTTGTTTGATTCTTTAATTTAGGCAAGAACATATGTGCTCGGGAGCCAATTTAAGTTTCCGTTTTCTCGGATTCCTATTCAAGAATATTGTAGATCAATATTCTGGTTGGTCTAGGGTATAGATTAACTGAATATGTCTTATACCTTAGTCATCAACCTTTGCACCTGTAACTAGCAATTAGAAGAAAAATACATAAATTGTAAGGAAATTAATAATATTTATACAACATCACATGATATAGTAATGGAAATTTGGAAAATATGCATATCATAATTGAGAGGTTTTTCATAGAAAAAAGAAAAATATCGATGCAGCAGAAAAATTCATTGAAACATTTATAAACTAAAAAAACATTTATATGCCAAGCTAGCAAGCTCACAAAGTGCTATGGCAATGATGGAGCTGAAGGAAAGCAAGGCATGAGGAGGTTCCGGCGAATAAAAAATTAACTAGATATGAGTAAATATAAATAGTTATTTTGATAAATGAAATATATTAATATCAAAATTATACGATACATCCAAGCTCTGCATCAACATAATGTTAGGAACTAGTCGAAACATTAAGGATGCACACAGGTAAAAAACAAAAATAAGAAGAAAGGGAAAAAGATCCCACCATAATGATCAATCACTCACAGCATCCAGACACAAACAGCCAATACAATACCGATAACTACATAAGAGGTTCTCCAAAAGTGATGCCTCCAAGAAGGAAACATTACACAAACGCTGTTGTCGCCCAATCAAAATTATTGGTTTTCACACACGAAAAAATCCAAAAACTCTCTAGACAATGTCTTTGGCAAGGAGCACCACTGATAGGTACAACCAATGAAAGCCATACATAAGGTTTTCACCCTGTATATCGAGACTCGACACAAAACGCACCACCAAAACTGCTCCCCTCTCCTCTCCACCGAGGTCGCTCCTAAAGCACCAATCACTAGACTCAGAGGCACATGTGCGGTTCAGACAAGATTTGTCCTACAACCAAGCCCGCACAAGATCATGTGAAGTAATGTATTCGTCGCATCCAACTTTCCACACCCACCAATATATATCTTCCAATCATAGTCGTCATGACATTCCTGCATCAGTCAACATCATGGAAATCACATGAGTCGACATGTTCAATAGTGTAAATGGAAAACGGGGCTTCGCGGCACACCCCCTTCAAACCCCCACGGGCTGAAATTTGTGGACGCACACGACCGAATCGTATTGAAATCAAATATCTAGGAGCACATATGCCAATCCATGAAAATGGCCAGCGGAGACATCCAGAACTGGTCGACAACCAGATCTCGGACGATCGGTGTCGTGGCAGTGTAATACGGGGTATCCATGATCACGGTCAAAGTGGGATACTGTCACTGGGCCCCACCTCGTAGGCGGTCAGCTCAAGGACTTCATTGACATTCGCGGGTAAAGGTGTTACACGCGAGCAACCCTCAAGGCCATTTGTAAAAAACACGACTCCAGCTGCCAAGGCACATGGTAGGGCTTCCCTCCGCAAGGCAGTGTCGGGCGGGACAACGACGCCCGACAATGCAGACAGATAACCCTCCCGGGAATCATGGGGGCTAATACCCGGGAAGACATAGGCAGTGAGTTTGGTTCCTACTCAAGGGCTAGATTCGGTCGAGGTAAAGCACCTCCTCGACACTTCTAGAACCCTCGGTACCACCTGAGTCACAAGGGTGTTAGGGAACGGGGTAGGCTACACTAGCATAAATCAAAATTTCTACCGCGTTCATGCTAGGAATCCCTGTAAGTAATCGATCACGGAGTCATGAATTACCTCTTGACGCGCCGTGCAGTGCAGCGGAGGACTGTCAATTTGCGCGTCAATGACGATCTCCTCCTCCTCGCGATCCCGCGTACAGCTTCTCACGGACCCCTCGAACGATTCGTCCAAGCGCCACAAGTGCGGCGCCTCCAAGGTATCCACACATACATGGATGGAACATCGCGGTCGGGGTGCTAGCACCGATGGCGCGATCTGGGTGAAGAGAGCGTGGCGGTTAGGGTTTATGTCTCACACAACGGTGTGTTCAAGGCTTCCCACTCCTCGCTATATATATAGTCCTTCTAGTGGGCTGCTACATTAGAAGCCCATTAGCACTATAAAGCCAATTAGATGGATCACATCCATACTATGTTCCATACCCTTTAAGTGTGTGACCCTGTAGGTTCACGTATATATGGACATGACATGAGTGCACTACTCTACCAATAATCGGTAGCGGCCTCTAGCAAGACATGCCGACTCCCAAATACACGTAAAGATCATATTGGACGAACCTTCACAACATTGCATACTTGTTCCCTTTGCCTCGCGATATTGATCAAGCACAAGGTGAGAACTTGTCATCTGTGTTATAGATCAATCATATTCTTCGATTTCCATGACTCAGAATTCCTGAACACGGTTAACACTTAACCGAGAGTATGGCCATACATTTTCTGGATCCGGTCATTCGAGTGGCCAAGCTATATCTCTCCGGTGTACGGAGGGCAAATCCCATCTTGATCAACCATGACTTGCAGCATGTTTCTTGACAAACCCGAAAGCCACCTTTATAACTACCCTGTCACGGTGTAGCATTTGATAGTCCCAAAGTAATCCCTTTCACATCCCAAGCACATGCGAAGATCTCAGGTCTAAGGAATCAACATACATATTGTATGAGATCAACTGATGACATGAAAGAATATACTATTCTCACAGTGTCTCATGGTGGGTCAGTCCAACCCATGTTCTCCAACATGTGTCCACATTAATGATCGACATCTCCATGTCAATGATCCGTGAAACATGATCATCCATCAATACATATGCTAGTCACTAACTCATATGCATCCCTCATATGATTGTTGACTAGGAACCTATTTAGAATAACATCATAGAGATAATGAGTTTCACAAATGAATCACGTATTCATTAACCAATATCGTGATAGTTCATTCATGAGGCGAAATAATAATTATTCTTATTTAGATATTCATAAACATATGGAAATATCATCATCAATATGATTGCCTCTACAACATAATTCCAACAAAGGGGTAGACGAAGTTCCATCGCCACATCAGGAACAAGTGGCCTTCTTCATCGACCTTTGTGTTCATCCAGACGGGGTTGTTGGGCCTAGAGTGTCTATCCATCGGATTGGCAAATCCCGCTCTTGATGCATACGCCTCTACGTATCCCTCCAGAAACCCAATAGACACCTTTATGATCATCCTGTTATGGTGTGACGGTTGATTCAGTCAAGGCAACCTCGGAGACAATGATTAAATATGATCTCATAGTCAGAGGTTTGGGTACTACGTTTTCTGTGATATAACAATATTGAACTATGTGACTGGATCCTATTGTGATACATACATATTGGGTGTGTTTCCGCTTAATATAGTTATAGCATGGTATAAAACATATTATAAACCTATGAGATATGATAATAAAAACATCTTTATTAATTGCCTCTAGGGCATATCTCCTTCACGTGGAACCTTCCCTCCCATGCTCTAGCTGCCGCTTTTCTACGGCTTCGATTCTACAACACACCACCGTTGCCGCACGTTGCCTCCATGCTACCGAGCCTCCCTTCGCGCTGTCAGGATGCCTCCACGCTGCCGCGCCCCTCTAAGCACCTTTGGCTTATGCGGCATGCGCGTGCGGCCATCAGGAACCTTCTACACGGACATCCGCGCCGCCGGCTAATGCCTCTCGCTCGGGACATCCGCGCACGAGGCGGCACGCGCGTATGAAGCGGCGGTCTGGCGGCTTGAGCGCCCATGCCGCGACATGAACTTCGACGACATCGCCAATCTCGAACAAGCGGTGATGATCGCTCCCCCGCCGTGCATCGTCACAGATGAGGACCGATAGCGCCACCGCCAGAACTAGTGATGTTTCATCATCGCCGAGGCGGACGAGCGCGTCATGGCGGAGTGGTGGCTCAACTTCCCGTAGGGACGTGCAGGATGGGGTCGACTTCTACGCGCAGAGGATGGCGCATAGGAGGCACGCGAGGGAGGCTAAGCAGGAGTGGAAGGTGTTCATCGACACGTAGCTCGCAAGTACGTGCACCATCGGCTTGGATGACGAAAGCTAGCTCGACATTTTCTCGTCGATCGACAACAATATGACGGATGATGATGAAGATTAGTCGAATTTTAGAATTATATTTGTATCGTACTATGTTCGTCGACCGTTTAAATCATGTTTGTCGTACAATGAACTATCTATAAATCTATTTTACTTTTAGTATTTTTTTGCTCATTTTGATATTCGTTTGATGCAAAACCATTAATAAACGTGTTTGTGGCGCTGCATTTTACGACACCCGGTGAACTGCTGCTTTCGCGCTTCGCATTTTACTGCATGAATTGTTGTGGCCTGTCGCACACGCTAAAACAGCAAAAACGGTGCGCAAAAACAATTTTAGGTTCCGGCGTGGGCTGTTGGAGATGCTTACCAAAGGATCCCACTTGAGATCGACATGTGATCATCC
Source organism: Alopecurus myosuroides (assembly GCA_028641055.1). Lineage (NCBI taxonomy): Eukaryota > Viridiplantae > Streptophyta > Magnoliopsida > Poales > Poaceae > Alopecurus > Alopecurus myosuroides. The sequence continues at coordinate 470,930,539 of CM054057.1, read as the reverse complement.
ACGTGTCAATACCACTCTAGAAAACTAGCTTATGATCCCATTTAACCACATTTTGCTACTTCAAGGGATTTGTTAGACAAAAGATGGTTTTGGGGTTGTTTTTTCAAGGATACACCTTGCGAGGTGTATCATATTCTATAGAAGAAAATGCCAAGACGACCAAAACAGGGACGAAGATTTTATTTAGAAAGATGGGTTTCCCCGTTCCATTACTCGAATGATTCAGCGATCCATACGTCCAGTAGAGTAAAGGAAGATTTGCCATTTTCGTCAAAATAATCTTCATATTCAGCTGTTGTACACCCTGAAAACACACGGGTTTCGGACATTCAATAAGCTCCAAAGTACAGCATAATTAAACACATTACGGCGTTTTGCTGTTTGTTAGCCCTGTGATGATACGCTGAATCAAGGGGCGGCCGGTGCTGAGCTGACACCGAAGGATGCCAACAACTCTGGCCGACCACACATTCAAAGAACAAGTGAGTGGTGGATTCAGGTTCTGAAAAAAAAACACCCAAGTTTGTCTGTAATTTGGCGGTGTTTTTGTAAGTTAGCGTGAGTAAGTAGTTTATTGTGAATTAATGGCCAGAAAAAAGGTTAGTGCTAGGAGGAATAACAATGTTCCAAACATGCTGAAAGTAAACATGAGTAATCCCATCAAAATTAACCAAAGAATAAAAGGAGAAGAAGTATATAAGCCAGATTTGTTGTGTTTCCAACCAACCACATCAGTTCTTTCTTACAAGGATAATTTTTGTACAGTACCAAGGAATCCCTGCCATCTGGCCATAGTTTGTATGTCAACACATTGGCAAAAAAATAAGATCAAGTTGGTCCCCATGAGCTAAGGTTAAGCCTTTCTCATCGACAATTTGAAGCAAATCAAAGGGGGTAGCCAAACCGCAATCACCAGGCAAATGATCTAGCCAAGACTATATTTGGTTGTCATTGCCTAGTTTCCATGAATATCCTGGTAGGTTGCATTAGCTTCCTAAGTGAAGCTTTACCAAAAGGGAGAGACATGAGAATCATATAGCCAAAAGGGAGAGACATGTGATATATTTAAACCAACAATTTTCTCCATGAACTGATGCTCACCGGTTAAGTATCTTTACACCCAATATGCCATAAGACTTAGATTAAAATATTATAATTTGTGAATCCCAAGACCACCAAATTCCCTTTTCTTACAAACAAGGATTTTTTGATGTATTTTTTACCAAAAAACCTTGCCCAAATGAAATGAGTCATTTGAATGTTCATGGGTTTAATAGCCCATATTGGACAACGAATGATAGAAAGTAGATAAGTGGGGATGCCAGAGACACAAATCTTAAGAAGAGTGAGCTATTCCCATTAGAGTTTTAATTTCCCCCTCCAACCTGAGATTCTAGAAATTACCTTGTCAACTACAAGTGTTCGTTTTCCAGTTTTGTGTACTGAAGGCGTACCCCTAGGTATTGAAAGGGAAAGTGATACATGTAGGGTTGCGGTTGCCCGAATTGACGATGCGTATGAAGAACATAAGGTGGGTACATGGATGAACATGATGACCACGAAGATACAAATAGGGGGATAACTAGCAAATCAACAAAGATTGGCATCCATACACAAGTAACAAAGTGAAAGAAGATAAATTGCAAAGAACCCAAGAAAATCCACTCTCAATTGTAATCATGTCTCAAACCGAGTAGACAGTTGGTCCAATCAATTCTGGGAGAAAAGATCGTCCTAGATGAGGTTCTTATAGTTACTCGAGTCAAGGAGAAGTCTTGGACTCCACATGGGGAGGAAGAGCACCGCCCATATGTCTATCCCTGAATAGAGAGGGGTGTGGGGGGGCTTTTTATAGTCCTAAATATGAAAGGCTAAGTGTTGCGGAAATTCGTTTTGACTCCCAAGTTTCGGTGCTCCCTCCATTTTTTTTTTAGAAATTTCAGAAAAAATAAAAATAATTCTGGGGGTAGTCCATGATACAGCCTACAAACGTTCAAAATCACAACATGAAATTATTTATATTGTGAGCTACACAAAAATGACAAGATCTTAAATTTTTTCGAGATTTGAAATGATGTATTATAGATTTGTACACTTGTCATATTTGTGCAGCTCAAAGTACGAGGCTTTTTAAAATGCAATTTTGAATGTTTGAATAATACATCATTGAGAATATCAAGGATTTTTTTCACATTTTTCGAAACCATTTTAGATAAAGAGAGCACTGGAGCTCGGGTGCACCAAATCCCCACTCCCTAAAAAGGGGTACATGGGCCTTGCTCGTTTTTGGCTCATATGCAGTCATCTGGAGTGTCCGGGCTCCACGCCCAAGAGTTCCCGGGAGCTCGGAGGCTCCGGGTCATCTTCTAGGTACTCTTCGGGTCTGAACCGGAGTCTTTCAGTCATCCTATAGATCTTCTTGGGACTAACTCGGAGATTTTGGGTTGTCCGAGCTAGATAAGAGTTTCCCCTCCAACTTAGGATTTTGGAATTTACATTGTTGACTACATGCTCGAGGTATTGTTTTTTCACTTTTGTGTAATGAAGGGGTATCCCTACGTAAGGAAAATACCAATCTTATGACAAAAAATACATCCCTTCATAGGCGCGCACACGCACATTTTGTACTTGCGTGGGCAGGAGTGACGCCTACGGTAACCTGTGGAGGAGGGGCGAGAGGTCTAACCGGAGAAGAAAACTACAAGGTCCCACTTCATATTGACATGTCATATCCACGTGGCAATACCGCTCTAGAAAACCAGCTTACGAGATCATTTGACCAGGTTTTGCTACTTCAACGGATTTTTTTTTGAATATGACTACTTCAACGGATTAATTAGACAGAAGATGGTTTACGGGAGAAGTACCATCCAAAACTCAATATTTTTACTTGACTAGTGGATCTGCACGTGCAACACACGACCTCACTATTTTAAAATTCATAGAAACACTCATTCAAAATATATGTTTGTGTTGTAGTTTCCACATATTTTGTGTACTCATTACTTCATGTATAATATTAAGCTTATGAAATTGTGCACTTTGTTTTTGTAACGTATTTATGCTTTCGGAAGCATGGGCTTAACCAAAGCAATGATGTGTTTCCCAAACATTGTTTCATCAATGATATTTAGAGGGCAAATTATCTGAATTGATGTAAAAAAACACGATCTAAACTGATGTCGCTAATCAGAAGATCACACAAAGACAGACAATACAATGTTGTTCAATTCATCTGATAATACATTGCAGAGGTTGGGACTTCCCATTTCTAAAAAAATAAAAAAAATCTGATAATACATTGTTGTTCAATTCGCAAAGATAGTAGCACTCTAATTAGTTAGTACTCTTTAACAAACTATCAACTATTCTCACATGGCAGCAAAGATAAACAAATTTCATATCTATTGCGGCTATATGGACATTTAGGACCAAACAATTAAAGGCAGATGACGGAGACAGCAAAAAATATAAGGGGGAAAAAGCCTTACTCTTGCTTTAATATCGAGGTATATTTCTTCATGTAAAAACAGTGTTTGCACACACCTATTTAATGAATACACATAATACAATTCATCCATGATTCAGCTTCAGAATTAAGTGATAAGAGCAATGATTTCCTAAAAAATATAGAGTTGCCTCTACGGCAAAAAGAGAAAGGGGAAACTGAGAAGGCAACATACATCTGTCAAGTTGATAACCTCAAACATGTCACTTGTATCACAAATACTATTAGCTCAGCTTGAGTCTAAAATAAAGAAGCAAGGGGCTGTTATCATCCATCAAGCATGCATATAAGATCTTAATATTCTCGTAACCACTCACATGTATAGAATATTGGAACATTGGCCTAGAGCTGTACCTGAGAAATGTGGAGGACGGTGCAAATATTTACAACAAAGAAAGATTTTGCAAGAGGTAAAAAAGAGAACAAATAACTGTTGTATGTAGAGAAAGAGCATAAACTGTTTCTGAAGCAGCGAGCTGCTAATTCTAATTTTTTACAATTCGCAAACTGAGAAGTATATGGATAGAGAAAATTACAACAATAGACTAACAAGGTAAGCTTCTGTTGGTGCTGACCGGTAGATGCCTGATATTTTTCCTACATGTAGAAATAATCTCAGGCCCTTGGTATACATTGGCACAATAATAATGGCTACTCACACCATTATACAGTTGCTGTCCCAATAGTAGACCACATGAAACCAGGTTTGGATGATTCATACCACACTTTTATTCAGCTGTCAAGACAACAAGGGGTAAACAAAAAATAAACAGCTGTATGAACACATTCTAGTGCCGAAACAACATATTATTCTATATGGTCAAGTGACGCTACACGCAAATTGATGCATATATTTACAGCCAAGCAATATTACCTAGCGATTGGAATTCAACGGTCACAGAACAAAAAAAGAAGCAAGCAAGCACACATGTTGGTCAGCTAGACTGACCACGCAATCCGGTGAACAATGACAAACGACGCGCTTGTCCTTCTTAGGGATGAAGGTCGGCTTCCCGGGACCCAGCATGTTGTAGACTTTGCTGAAGAAATCCTACAAAAATATCAAGGCAAGGCAAGCCATAGTAGACGGGGCATGGCAGGGAGCACACGACCCAATATAGATGCGGGAATACACTGGCGGCTGCGACAACGAATCTTTCCGGGGAGACACACGTACACAGAACAACTAACTAGCGAGCTGGTCGATTGCTTCCTCCGCAATGTGTCGTATAAGCTAAGCCATCTAGCAGGTTAATGGTGAAGGGGTCGTTGCATAGAAAACAAAAAAATTCCTACGCGGGAGACACCCGAAAGGCCAAGATCTAATCTAGGAGACGAAGTGCAACGGACAAGGAGAGGGTTAAGGAGAACACATACCCTCGAAGACACAAAGCGTTACGAGATCAAATCTCGTTGTTGGCGTAGTCGTACTCACACCGATCCCGATAGCGAGAAGATGTGCTCCGCAATCCGGCGGTGCCTCCGTGATCGGTCACACTTACGGTTGATGACGACCTCCATTCACTCGATCCAGCGGGTCGCGGAAGTAGAGGATCCCTCGAAACTCAAGCAGCACGACGGCGTGGTGGTGGTGAAGAATCCCACGGTCAGGGCTTCGCCAAGCCGGAGACCATGGAATGAAGCAGTGGGTGGAGAGGAAATGAGGTGGGAAAGTGTGTGTGAGAAGAGGAGCTCTCACCCTCCTTTTATAGGGAAGGAGGAGGCAGCCCAAGAGGGGGTGCGGCCAGCCATGGTGTTGCCCCCACCTCTTCCCTCTTCATGTGAGTGGAAGCAACACTCACATCCACTCATTTTCGCTTAAAATCCCACTTAGAAAATCCAAGAGTTTTTCTTTAATAAATAAATAAAATATTTTTATTTCTTTATTTCAGCATTTGTTAATTCTATTAACAAACTTTTGCATATAGCACCTCGAATCATTTTCTAATTCTATTAACAATCATTCGATGAAAAACCCCTTGAACTATTTCAATTTTTCCCCGAAACAATTTTGGTGCTGACCAAAATATTTTTCGATATTCCGTATCCTCTCAAACACGTCATCAAACCTTAAGTGTGTCACCCTACGGTTCGTGAACAAGATAGACATGATCGAGACTCCTCTCCGATCAATAATCAACAGCGGGATTTGGAGATCGTGATGACTCCTATTTATTTAATGATCACTCTCGTGATCGTGTGAACCATCAACGTCGTGACTAATTCCCTTTGTCTCGCGATATTTTACTTGTCCGAGATTCAATCATTGGTATCAACCATACCTTGTTTTAATCTTGTTACCGACAAGTACTCTTTTCTCGTTCCCATGATATAACATCCTTGTGATCATATCACGTGCTTGCAAGCGGTGTCGATATGATATCACCGAGAGGGCCCAGAGTATATCTCTCCGTCATATTGGATGGACAAATCCCACTCTTGATCCATGATCCTCAACTAATACTTCCCGAATACCTAAAGGCACCTTTATAGTCACCCTGTTACCGTGTGACGTTTGATGACATCAAAGCACCCTTCCGATATCAGTGATTGACATGATCTCATGGTCTAACGAATAAGTTACTTCGTATGTTTGATATAACAATATAAACTTAATGACTTGATCGTATTGCTATATTAACTTTGGGTATATGTTCATCACATCATTCTTCTAATGACATGACCCCGTTATTAACAACATCCAATGTTTATGATCAGGAAACATCTATTAATCAAAGAGCTAGTTAAAAGAGAGGCTTTACTAGGAATCATTGTTTGTTTATTATGTTGGAACGCGTAGAGATAAACGAAAACTTTTTCCTACGCGGTACTTTCAAGATCTAGCCGAGGTAGAAAGCCACGATGATTACCACTAGACGCGCGGTTGCGGATTATCGATGAAGCGCGTCGGGGCAGTGCAGTCCCACGATCCGATCCGGCCGATCCAATCCCGCGAAGCGAACTGCTGAACGTACAAGACCTCTGCCGGTATCCACACGTACGAGGAGGAGCTCCGACGGCGGACTGCTAGGTCCGATGCGACGGCTGGACTGAGTGGGGCTAGGGTTCCCAACGCATGGGAGTGGACTAACGTGCCCGCTGGGCAACCTGCGCCCCTCTTTATATAGCGAAGGGTAGTGGGCTTCACAACACTTGTGGCCCATTCCCTCTGTGAGTCCGACTCACAAACTCAGTCCATTTCTGGTTCGGGTCCAACGCGATCAATACTTGCTCCCGCTCTTAAGTGTGCGACCCTGCAGGCTCATGGCGACTTGGACACGATTGGAGTCCAACTCCCAATCGATCAATCGGTAGCGGCTCCTAGCAGAACATGCCCTCCCAAGTCCCATTGAGTCATGACGACATACCTTTCAATGTGATATTCATCTTAGTCCCTTTTGCCTCACGATATACCTTGTCGAATTATAGGCGATGTATCGTCATCCCTTTAATAGTTCAACTCTCTTCTCGGTCCGTGATATATGATTCATCTAACTAACTCTTAGTCAACAGACTCAGTTAACACTTAACCGAGTTGCGCATGGCCATGCTTCCTGAATCATATCACTCGAGAGGGCCCAAAGAATATCTCTCCATTCGGAGGGGCGAAATCCCATCTTGATTATCCACATCACGCAGCTTGTTTCTCATTCGACCCGAACTCTGCCTTTATAACTGCCTTGTCACAGATCAGCGTTTAACAGAACCTAAGTCGGTGATCCACAACTCGGATTGTGCGACAACCTCAGGTCTAAGGATTACATTGATTGAGACATGCAAATGACGACCTGATCGTTGCATCTCAATGTGGGTCAGTCCGAATTGCTAAACTCTTTAGCCAAGTCCGTGATCGTTGGAATGGCATCACCATACCCATGACAAGTTGAACCATGTCATCAGCCAACACTCACATTAGTCTAGGGTGTGTGTCCAGCACAACCTTAATGACCAAGGACAATCTAGTATGAACAACATGAATATATAGTTCCACAATCGAATCACATATTCAATAACATATATCAGATGTTCAAAACAAGGACAACTTAATAACTTTATGAATACATTGGGAATTACATCATCCATGATTGCCTCTAGGGCATATTCCCAACAGTCTCCCACTTGCACTAGAGTCAATCATTTTGGCATCATATGCCTAGACATCTAATGCCCATACCTCTCGTGTGCGCCTCATGCTTAGGCTGTGGTAGCGCCTTTGTCAACGGATCTGCAATGTTTGCATCCGTGTGTACTTTGCATAACTTGATATCACCTTGTTCGACAAACTGGCGAATAAGGTGGTAACGCATGAGTATATGTTTGTTCTTCTGGTGTTGTCTAGGTTCCTTGGCTTGTGAGATAGCACCATTGTTGTCACAATATACGTCCAAACGATTGGACGCGCCCAGAACCACACCAAGATCTATCAGGAGGTTCCTGATCCAAACAGCTTCCTTTGCAGCCTCCGAGGCAGCAATATACTCAGCCTCTGTTGTAGATGCAGACACCGTATCTTGCTTGGAACTCTTCCAGCTCACAGCTCCTCCGTTCATTACGAACACGTATCCAGATTGCGAACGAGAATCATCTGAGTCGGTGAGATAACTCGCATCCGTGTAACCCTTTACACTGAATTCCTCATCACCTCCATAAACTAGGAACATTTCCTTAGTCCTTCTCAAGTACTTAAGGATGTTTTTAACCGCTGTCCAGTGGGCTTCGCCAGGGTCAGCCTAGTATCTGCTCGTAGCACTTAGAGCATAGGAAACATCTGGACTAGTACAAATCATGGCATACATGATGGATCCGATTGCCGAAGCATATGAGATCACACTCATCCGACTTCGCTCATCAGTCGTCGAAGGACACTGAGTCTTGCTAAGTTTTATACCATGGGACATCGGTAAGAATCCCTTCTTGGACTCTTCCATTTTGAATTTCTTCAAAACTTTGTCTAGATATGTACTATGTCTCAATCCAATGAGCCGCCTTGATCTATCTCTATAGATCCTGATTCCTAATATGTAAGTCGCCTCACCCAAATCCTTCATTGAGAAACTCCTTTCCAATGACTCTTTGGTTTCTTGCAAGATCATGACATCATTTCCAATCAGCAATATGTCATCCACATATAAGATTAGAAAATTTACTTTGCTCCCACTAAACTTCTTGTATAAACAAGAATCATGATCTCTCTTATGTAAGCCAAACGATTTGACTACCTCATCAAAGCGAATGTTCCAACTCCGAGATGCTTACTTCAACCCATAAATGGATTTCTGAAGTTTGCATACCTTGTCAGCGTTAGCTGGATCGACAAAACCTTCGGGCTATATCATATACACGTCTTCAGTTAAATTTCCATTAAGGAAATCCGTCTTGACATCCATCTGCCATATCTCATAGTCGAAATAGGCTGCTATGGCTAACATGATCCGAATTGATTTAAGCATCGCTACAAGCGAGAATGTCTCGTCGTAGTCAACTCCTTGAACCTGTCGGAACCCCTTCGCGACAAGTCGTGCTTTATAGACGGAAATATTTCCATCCATATCAATTTTCTTCTTAAAGACCCATTTGCACTCGACGGGTCTTGCACCGTCAGGCAGATCAACCAAATTCCAAACTTGGTTTTCATCCATGGACTTTAACTCGGATCTCATGGCTCCAAGCCATGACTCGGAATCAGATCCCACCATCGCTTCCGAATAAGTTGCTGTCTCATTACTGTCTAACAGTAAAACATCACGAACATTTTGTAATCTGGCAGATCTCCGTGGTTCAGGTGCTGTTACCGGTGTAGGTACCACGACCGGCTCAGCCTCCAAGGCGTTCGCCGACTCGGCCCTAGCCGGTTCCTCTCGAATTTCTTCGAGTTGCACTGTGCTCCCACTGACTTCCCGACCGAGAAACTCTTTCAAAAGGAAGACACCATTCCGAGCGACAAACACTTTGCCCTCTTCCCGGTTGTAGAAGTAGTACCCCAAGGTTTCCCTCGGATACCCCATGAAAATACACTTATCCGACTTGGGCGTGAGCTTGTCCGACTGAAGTCGCTTGACAAATGCTTCACAACCCCAAATCTTAAGAAAAGACAAACTTGGCCTTTTGCCAGCCCACATCTCATGCGGTGTCTTCTCTATTGACTTTGATGGCACTCTGTTTAGTGTGAACGCTGCAGTTTCTAGACAATAACCCCAAAATGATAAAGGTAGATCTGTCCGACTCATCATTGATCGTACCATGTCTAACAAGGTCCGATTTCTCCGTTCCGATACACCGTTTCTCTGCGGTGTGCCTGGCGGAGTGAGTTGAGGAACTATTCCACAGCTCTTTAGATGGTCATCAAACTCATGGCTCAGGTACTCGCCTCCACGGTCCGACCGTAGAAACTTTATTTTCTTGCCGAGTTGATTTTGTACCTCACTCTGGAATTCCTTGAACTTTTCAAAGGCTTCCGACTTGTGTTTCATTAAATAGATATATCCATACCTACTCAAATCATCAAGGAAGGTAATGAAGTACTCATAACCACCTCTAGCTGTCGTGCTCATTGGACCACATACATCACTATGTATTAGTTCCAACAAGTCGGACGCCCTTTCACAACTCCTTGCAAAAGGTGTCTTGGTCATTTTTCCTAGTAGGCATGATTCGCATGTCTCGAATGACTCTAAGTCGAACGAAGTTAGAAGTCCATCATCATGGAGCTTCTTCATGCGCTTCCAACTTATATGACCAAGCCGACAATGCCAAAAGTAAGTCATATTCAGATCATTTGGTTTCAACCTTTTAACATTTATGTTATAGACCGATTCACCATCAAGATTCGAAATAAATAACCCGTTTTGAACGGGTGCAAAGTCATGAAACATATCTTTCAAATATAAAGAACAAACATTATTCTTAATATCCGACTCATAACCTTGTCTCATCAAACATGAGGCGGAAATAATGTTTCGACTAAGCACTGGAACATAATAACAATTATTCAATTCCATTAAAATCCTGAAGGTAAATGAAGATGCATCGTGCCGACTTCCAACGCAGCGACTCTCGCCTTGTTGCGGACTCGAATATCAACCTCTCCTCTTGCCACGCTCCTAGTTTTTACCAGTCCCTGCAACGAGTTGCTTATGTGAATAACTGATCCGGTATCATATACCCAAGAACTATTAGGCGCATCAGCAAGATAAATGTCTATAACATTGCACACAAGCGTGCTTGAGTTGGAAGTCACACCTTCACTCTTGGCTCTGTCAGTCAAATACTTGGTGCAGTTCCTCTTCCAGTGGCCATCCTGCTTGCAATAGAAGCAATTGGCTCCGGCTGTAGGAGAAGGCTTAGTCTTTGAGGAAGCGCTCTGGACAGGGCCATGGGCGTTGCCTTCTGACTTATCCTTCTTCTTCTTAGTTCAAGAACTCTTCTTGAACTTAGCCTTATTCTGCACCATCAACACTTGACTGGCGCCTTTCTTAAGATCAGCCTCTGCCGTTTTGAGCATCCCATGTAATTCAGTGATCTTCTTATCCATACCATGCATGTGGTAGTTCGAAATGAACGGACCATACACACTAGGAAGAGAGTTCAGAATTATATCAGTAGTGAACTCTTCGTTAATTGGGAAGCCCAGCCGATCCAGAGACTGCACGTAACCAGTCATCTTGATTACATGCGGACTCAGTGGATCACCGTCTTTAAGATTACAGCCCAGCAAAGCTTGAGAGACTTGATACCTCTCGGTCTTTGCCTGAACCTGGAACATACTTTTGAGGCTTTCGATCATATCGTAGGCCTCAACATTTTCGGACTGCTGCTGCAAGTCCGGTTCCATGTGTGCAAGCATAAGACAGCTAATTTCCGTAGACTCATCTCTAGTCTTACGGTAGGCATTCATGACTGCGACAGTCGCATCGTCATCTGGCTCTTCTAGAAGTGGAGTTTTTAGAACATGTTCTTTCTTGTCATGCTTGAGGACTATCCTCAAATTACGATACCAGTTGGTGAAATTAGTTCCATTAAGCTTATCTTTCTCTAGGATTGACCTCGACGCAGAAGTGGACAACTGAGGAAGGTTGCTAGGTGCCATTGATCTACAACAGAAAATATGCAAAACACTTAAGACATGTATTCATAAAAGAGCAGGCATATTAAACGCTTTAATACTTACGCTCCCACTAGAACCAACACCCCTCTGATGGTTGCTAAGTGATTCAAGATTCTAAATAAGCAAGTCGACTAGTGATTTTTAGCATCACCGCTAGCCGTCAAGTGATCTAGGTAGGCAACACCTTGCCAATCGTACCCTATACGACTCCTGTTAGTTGGGTGGCATCACATGCCCCGGCTCCCAACCTACCTCGCCCCGAGCCCCACAACCGTTGTGATGGACTCGTCTAGATTACCAAGTGCTTCTGCTTGTAAGAGTCCGACTCAAACCCACCTAATCGGAAAGAATTGGTAGCACCTCAATTTTATGAGCCCACTACCAAGAATGTCCGACTTGTGATGGTGCAGCACTGGCGGGGCGACCGACTAGACCTTCTTTGAGGGATTAAAATCTACCAACTATCTAAATAGAGGTAAACAGAGACATAACAATAACACAAATAAAGCAATTATAATCTGAAATGGTATGGCTCTCTTCATGGTGATCTCCATCTCCACGAATCTTGTAAGTCGGCTCGTGCCAACTCTTGTCACGTGCCATGTTACTCCATGTAGCCGACTTGTACATCGACTTGCATGCCTTCCGGGTTCTCCAACAAGCTACACTAGCTAGTAAATAAAAATTTACATACAGAATCCGACACGTAGGTCGTTATACAATAAAATGACAGCACCTAGGCTCCAGCCGGCTGACAAGAAACATGATACGCAGATCATGTATGGATTACACACATCACATGCACATAAGCCATACCATTCACAACTTTCTGCAAAAACAAGTTATGCATAGATACGATATCTACCGGCGTTGTGAAACTCGCAACAACATCTAAGGCGCTACGACAGGGCGAAGCCGGCGCTACGACAGGGAAAACGCAGATCTTATCTGCATTCCGAACATGGATTTCTTCATCGGATAAAACAGTTTTACCCAAATCTGATCCGTATTCCGATTCGATCAAACTCTTTGATCTTCGATCACCGCAGCTGGATTTATGTGTCACGGTATACCCCGATGGCGGAAACCGACCGGTAGGGGTAAGTTGTTCCACGACCTTAGCAGTATGATCACGGAAACCAGGTCATCTATTACCCCGAGTACGATTGATCCAATCAACTTTGTACAAAACCGATCTATCTCATAGAACGACCACCAAAACAGCAATTAGATTACATCTAACGCTAACTACATATCACATATGTGCGGATCTCGGCCCTAAAACCAGAAGCTACCGCTCTGATACCACTGTTGGAACGCGTAGAGATAAACGAAAACTTTTTCCTACGCGGTACTTCCAAGATCTAGCCGAGGTAGAAGGCCACAATGATTACCACTAGACGCGCGGTTGCGGATTATCGATGAAGCGCGTCGGGGTAGTGCAGTCCCACGATCCGATCCGGCCGATCCAATCCCGCGAACCGAAGTGCTGAACGTACAGCACCTCTGGCGGTATCCACACGTACGAGGAGGAGCTCCGACGGCGGACTGCTTGGTCCAGTGCGACGACTGGATCCCAACGCATGGGAGTGGACTAACGTGCCCGCTGGGCAACCTGCGCCCCTCTTTATATAGCGAAGGGTAGTGGGCTTCACAACACTTGTGGCCCATTCGCTCTGTGAGTCCGACTCACAAACTCAGTCCATTTCTGGTTCGGTTCCAACCCGACCAATAATTGCTCCCGCTCTTAAGTGTGCGACCCTGCAGCCTCATGGCGACTTGGACACGATTGGAGTCCAACTCCCAATCGATCAATCGGTAGCGGCTCCTAGCAGAACGTGCAGACTCCCAAGTCCCATTGAGTCATGACGACATACCTTTCAATGTGATATTCATCTTAGTCCCTTTTGCCTCATGATATACCTTGTCGAACTATAGGCGATGTATCGTCATCCCTTTAATAGTTCAACTCTCTTCTCGGTCCGTGATATATGATTTATCTAACTAAATCTTAGTCAACAGACTCAGTTAACACTTAACCGAGTTGCGCATGACCATGCTTCCTGAATCATATCACTCGAGAGGGCCCAGAGAATATCTCTCCATTCGGAGGGGCAAAATCTCATCTTGATTATACACATCACGCAGCTTGTTTCTCATTCGACCCGGACTCTGCCTTTATAACTGCCTTGTCACAGAGCAGCGTTTAACAGAACCTAAGTTAGTGATCCACAACTCGGATTGTGCGACAACCTCAGGTCTAAGGATTACATTGATTGAGACATGCAAATGACGACTTGATCGTTGCATCTCAATGTGGGTTAGTCCGACTTGCTAAACTCTTTAGCCAAGTCTGTGATCGTTGGAATGACCCCATGACAAGTTGAACCATGTCATCAGCCAACACTCACATTAGTCTAGGGTGTGTGTCCAGCACAACCTTAATGACCAAGGACAATATAGTATGAACAACATGAATATATAGTTCCACAATCGAATCACATATTCAATGACATATATCAGATGTTCAAAACAAGGACAACTTAATAACTTTATGAATACATTGGGAATTACATCATCCATGATTGCCTCTAGGGCATATTCCCAACATATTAAACACACATGTATCAACGTTTCCGGTTAATACAATTCTAGCATGAGAAATAAATATTCATCATAAACAAGGAATAAGATAATAGCCATTTTATTATAACTTCTCGGGCATATTCCCTTCAAACGGATCGCTGTGTTGGATTCAGCTTTCTTGTTCAGCTGGACTGCCTCGGCAGGAGAACGACCTCAAAACTCTGGCTTGCCCAGTAAAGTAAATCCTTTTAATCCTCGTCTCTAACAACACAAAGAACAAATTAAGGAGAGAAGAAATTTCCGGAGTTACAGCATAGGCACATGGCCGGTGAGCGCCCACTATCGGGAACTGCAAGTGCAGATCAAGGGATGGAGCCTCGCCCTAATATTGGCCGCCTTGTTTGCTTCCGCTTGATGCTGCTGTAGCTCCCGCATGACGACAGGATGCTGACGCCGTTCTTCTTCTCGAAGAGGTTGATCTAGAAGTCGGGTATCTCGATACCCTCCTCCTCCTTCTCCGCAGCACAGGCGTCACGCCCACGCCTTCCACGCCCACGGGCCCGTGGCCACGCCCACCCGCTCCACGCCCATGTCCTCCGCGTTCACGCTCATGCGCTGCAGCCGCTTTCGTCTCCTCGTTGATGGCTCCGCGACCACTATCTCCACATCCACGCACTCCACGTCCGCGCGCTCCACGTCCATGCCCATGTGCTACAGCTGCTTCAAGTTCATAGTTGTTTGCTCCGCGCCCATGCCCACCACGTCCACACCCTCCACGTCCACGGGGAGCTATCGCCATGGCTATAAAAGGTTAAAATTTTGACATGGTTATTTAAATTACAAAATTAAGTGCAAGTGCAAATATAACTAGTTATTTAATTTGGAAACAGCTTAAGTGCAAGTGCAAATATAGCTAGTTATTTAAATTGCAAACATCTTAAGTGCAAGTGCAAATATAACTAATTATTTAAATTACAAAATTACAAACATCTTACTAACTAGTTATTTAAATTACAAAATTGCAACCTAGTTAATATAACTAGTTAATCTTAAGTGCTAACATCTTAAATTACTAAACACTAGCAATAAATTTCCAAAATTGCAATCTAATACTAACAATAAATTTAAAGTACAAAAATCAAAAAATACAACCTAAAACTACTACTACTACACAATCACCATACACAACCTAAAAATACTACTACTACTTCACAATCACCATACATAACCTAGAACTATTTAATTTGAAAATTAAACCAACAAAATATTTAATTGTAATTGTTAACTAAATAAACAACAAGATATTAATTTACCATATTAGGGTTTACACTCCAATATGTAGTAACCAAAATGTATCATTAACAAAAATATTTAATTGATAAAAAAATTAACCAACATTCAACTAGGATTTGATGACGTAGGATTGGACCAAAATTAAACCAAAATTCACCAAAAACATCTAGGATTTAACATGAACTAGGGTGGGTGATGAACTAGGGTTGGTGATGAACTAGGATTTGATGAACTAGGGTTTGATGAACTAGGGTGAGCGATGGACTAGGGTTTCAAGTACATTAAGAGAAGAGGATAAACTAGGGATGAACTGTGGATAGGATAGGGATGAACTAGAGAGGGGAATTTCTAGAAGCACCAAAATCAAAAATTTGAACTGCAAAAAAGAAGAGAGAAGAAGGGACATACCTTTTGAACTCCAAATGAAACCAAATCGCTAGCCAAACTCCTCCGATCTGCTAGATTTATGAGTGGATGGGAGAGGGAATAGAAAGAAGAGAAGGGGAGAAAGAAGTGTGGGGAGAGGAAACGGGTTGGAAGTGGGAGGGGTGCGGGACGGTTCGTTTGACTTATTCTGCCGTATAATTCCCCCGACCAGGGCGTTAAGGTGCACAACGCCCCCGTCTAAGGCGTTAAGGCGCCTGCCAGGTCCACGCTGGCACGGTCAATAACGCATCAGCTCCCCGCGTTAAGCTATAGGGTATAACGCCTTACGGGCGGGCGTTAAGAAAAAGGGTTATTTTTTAAATTTTTTTGGTTCGGTGGGTTAGAATGTGAATTTGCTACGCTAAAAGATTATTTATGTAGATTTCACCCGCCGCGTTACTCTGATCCCTCAGGCCCATGGAATTGACCCTGAAGCGCCCGTGTCGATTGTTAGTCTCCTCTTCTGCACGTCAGGCCATGCCCGCGTGGCGTACGCCTGCCCAGCCACACTCTTGCAAAGGCATGGTAGGCGTCGTCGGCACGGAAGGTGCCCAATGTCGACTAGGCGGCACACAGGCGGGGCAACACCCAGACCAGCACGGGGCCTCTCAGGCTATTTGATCGGTTCTAACATGAATCAACCTACGCTGCAAACAAGGAACAAACGACATGTTTTGACACGGCACGTTACAATTTCAAACTAAAGAGGCGAGTCGTACGTGGATATGCACGTGACTTTTGGTGGTCCGATCGTTTAGATTTTGTGATGGACTCTCCCTGGTTATTGACTTTTGGTGGTCCGGACGCTTTGATTTGGTGATGGACGCTCCCTAGCTTTTTTTTTTTCGTATTGATCGTGTTCAGCTCAACTCAACGTTAGAACATTACAAACCGTTTGATTTAAGGTGGTGTGTGGTCGAGATTTTTAATATATCTACGAAATTTGCTCTTTTATAAGTAGTTTAGATAACCCAAAGTCAATAGTTCAGCGTGTTGCTTAGACTTATCTTGCCATTTGTCCAGCAGGGCTCTACGTGTTTTCTTTCGCGGTATGACCAGTGGGTCATTTGTTTCCGTTGTTGCTTCTATGACTCGCCCAGTTGGGGCCGTGTGCGGCATGATAGTGACCGTGTCCCTTAGTTCCTGCCTAAACACCATAAAAAATGCCTAAACAGCAGGTAACAATGCTAACAGCCGCTGACCTCTCTCTAAAAAACAGCTGCTGATCTCATCTCTCTAAAAAAAAATTGTAGCGATAAGCAGGGATTTGTGTTGTGAGTGGCCTGTGGGTCGTTGGTTTCAGCTGTTGCTCCACGATTTGCCTATGAAGCTATCGAGCTGAGCAAACATGTGTGCGGCATGCCACCCAAATGCCCAAACAGCTATTGACCTGCGACTCCAAATCACGTGTTTGTGTGGCATGTCTGTGCCAGCCTCCACTATATAAGAACCATCTGATCGGCATGGCTACCACACCGCACCCATCCACCATCTCACAGCATATCTAGCTTAATATCTACTCCACTCAAAGGTACTCCCTCCGTTCAACAATAGATGACTTTCACATATCTATATATGGATGTATCTAGACACTAAAATATGTCTAGATACATCTATATCTAAATATGTGGAAGTCATCTATTGTTGAACGGAGGGAGTACATACATAACACATCTAGCCTTGCCAAGGTGACAATGGCGTCGAGAGCACTCCTGCTCATGACCACCATGGCCGTGGCCGCACTGGTCTTGCTGCTGGCCGCGGGGCCAGTGCCAGCGATCGCCATGGACTTCGACGAGAAGGACCTGGCGTCAGACGATTCCCTGTGGGCTCTGTACGAGCGCTGGCGGGCACAGCACACGGTATCGCGCAACCTCGCCGACAAGGCCCGCCGCTTCGACGTGTTCAAGGAGAACGTGCGGCTCATCCACGAGTTCAACCTCGGGGACGAGCCCTATAAGCTCCGCCTCAACCGCTTCGGCGACATGACCGCCGACGAGTTCAGCCGCGTCTACGCCTCCCCTCGCAAGTTCCACGGCGACCGGAGGAGTGACAACTTCATGCACGGCAGCGCTGCCGCCTCGAGCCTCCCGTCGTCAGTGGACTGGAGGAACAAGGGCGCGGTGACCGGCGTCAAGAACCAGGGACCATGCGGGAGCTGCTGGGCGTTCTCGACGGTCGCCGCGGTCGAGGGCATCAACGCAATCCGCACCAACAAGCTGATACCTCTCTCGGAGCAGCAGCTTGTGGACTGCACCACGGCCAACTGGGGCTGCGACGGTGGCTGGATGGACACCGCCTTCCAGTACATCGCCAGCAGCTGCGGGCTCGCCTCCGAGGCCGCGTACCCCTACACAGCCCAGCAGGCGCCCACCTGCAACACGTGTGTACCCCGTGTGGTCACCATCGACGGCTACCAGGACGTGCCGGCCAATAACGAGACTGCGCTGCAGGTGGCCGTGGCGGCGCAGCCTGTGTCCGTGGTCGTCGACGCCAGCGGGTTCCAGTTTTATTCAGAGGGTGTGTTCGCGGGGGAATGCGGGACTGCGACGAACCACGCCGTGGCGGCAGTGGGGTATGGCGCCACCATGGACGGCACCCAGTACTGGATCCTGAAGAACTCTTGGGGGGCAGAATGGGGCGAGAAAGGGTACATCCGCATGAAGCGCAACGTCGAGGACAAGCGGGGACTTTGCGGCATCGCCCAGGTCGCGTCCTACCCCGTCAAGACATCACCCAACCCCAAGCATGAAGGCGCCCTCCACGACGAGCTCTGATTAATGGCACTCTATAATATATCCATCATCAACGGATTATTAGTCCATAATAAATAAATATATAAATAATGATCAAACACGATGAATTTAAATTGTAATACGGTTTCTACCGATTGTGTTTACACTGTTTCCATGACAACTCGAATATGACAGTCTATATTTTGTGTACAAATCTCGTCATGAAGTATTATATATCACCTTGTTGGGTATTGTCCCAATTGTTAGAAAATCATGCCACCATCATGAGCATCGTCCAATCATCGGGTAGCATCTCTATCCACCTCCTAATTAACCTTATCAGCTCAGCTAACCTCAAGTCCAATAGTAGCGAGGCAGACATATTCGATACAACTGCAACAAACTCCAACTTGGTGAATATTCACTAATACAAAAAAAAAAGTGTCTTCAGACCGGTCCACCCGTTGCACTCATCGGTGCCCTTTAAATGGACAAGGACATGTCCGGTTTGGACCATTTTTGGTTAATTTATCTTTTTATATAAAAAATATTGTTAACTAAATTTAACACTCAAATATATTATGTAATAATTAAATTATTAAAATCACGTAGTTCACGAAATAATTAAAATTTCAATAATCCTAAATTTCAATAAATTGTCCAACACAAGATATTAAATTAGGACTAGTTGTCGACCGAATAATTATCGAGTTGAACATGAACAACCCCGTCACATATTTCATGATGCCTCAGAAAGTAGTCTTCAAACTTGACGGCTCTATACCCTGGCTCAATCAAAGGTCCGTGTAAGTCCCACTCGCTAGATCATAGATTTTATCATCAACGGTGGAGCTTGTATACAAGGATTGAGTTCAAATCCGCACTAATTTACACTTTAACTCGGATCATTAGTGAAAGATCCCAACATAACTAGTAAAGCTGATCCCAATGGTATTTTCCCCTAGCTTCGCCCCTATCATCACACTCATCCTCCACAATAATCACTGGTGGAGAACAGGCCAGTAGCACCGGTTTGTAAGGGCCTTTGGACTCGGATACAAAACCGGTGCTACGTATCCAGGACTAAAGGCCCCCCCCCTTTAGAACCGGTCAGTCACCAACCGGTTCTAAAGGCCTCCACGTGGGCGCCGAAGAGCGCGCGCAGGCGGAGGACCTTTAGAACCGGTTGGTAACACCAACCGGTCCTAAAGCTTTTTTTCTCTTTTTTTTCCTTTTCTTTTCAGGGTTTCCAATTCCGTATTTAGGGTTTAGGGTTTAGGGCGTGTTCCGTATTTTCAGAGTTTCCGTTTAGTGTTTCTGTTTACGTGTTTCCGTTTACATAATCAGAAAACACGTAATCGGAAATACGTATCCGGAAACACCGATTCCGTGTTTGCGGTTAAGTGTTTCCGA
Organism: Alopecurus myosuroides; assembly: GCA_028641055.1. Lineage (NCBI taxonomy): Eukaryota > Viridiplantae > Streptophyta > Magnoliopsida > Poales > Poaceae > Alopecurus > Alopecurus myosuroides. The sequence continues at coordinate 470,910,474 of CM054057.1, read as the reverse complement.
TTCCGTGTTTGCGGTTAAATGTTGATGCACCAAATAAAAGTACATATATATATACATGTAACACGAAGTAATCGACCGAGAATTACATAATCTGAAGTTCGTTTTCAATAGCTGTATACTTGCATAGAGAAGGGAGCTGGCTATAATTGGTTCATAGGATGGAAAAATTCTCCGTCTTCTGCTATGACTTGCTTGAGAAGAAATCCTGCCAATTCCTCTGCAATAGCCTTGCAACGGTCGATTGGTTTGAGCTGCGCCCGCTTTCGTGCCATCTTGAAAAGAAGTAGATGAAAACAATTAAGTTATGAACAAAACTAAACATAATTAATGGCAACATAAATAAAGTTGTGAAGATCCGGTTACGTACCTCTAGATTTCTCCTAGTACGGGATTTCTCATTGATCGTCCTGTGAATGAACTCGCAAACGTAGTATCCACAATAATCAGTTCCCTGTGGTTGTTGCGGGACTTTCTATATACGAGAAACATAATTCAGTCAAATTAATAATAATCAAGAGAATGGTAATAGTATTTAAATCAGGGTACATAGTACTACTTACTTTGTTAATCTGAAAGTGGAGAATGTCTGCCCATGTACCGGGTTCTTCCTTGATGAACATTTGCCAAACCCTGGGCGACAAAAGAAAAATGAATAGAAGAGTTAATTATTACTTACTTGATATCAGGGAATGAACGAAAAAGAGGCCGATGAACGAAAGAGGCCGATATATATATACTTTTGAAGCATCTGACGTGCGCTCTTCCATGTGTCAGCGCCCCAGATTAACGAGTCCCAGACTTCAACTTGTCCTTTATCGATTCTAATGATGAACAATATGAAGTGGCCGCTGCGCACGTGTACACACGCAGTCATGCATACTCATCAATTACACTTAACATCAGGTAAGCAAAATGGAATGTCTACAAGACAGTAACACTCACTTGAATCCGTAGGGCTAAAGTATTTCTTTTTTGGTACTTTGTCGCTTCAAAAACCTTAGCAAATCATCCGGTGTATCCTTGTTGAACCTTTCTACTGTGTTTTGATGATACGAATACGGGTCAATGAACCCAAAGTCCCAGATTCCTGCCAGTCTGCATTCACGAATCTTCATTCTGCATAGTAGCGTACAAAAAGAATGTCGTGAGTGATAATTATACGGGCAACGAACGCGAGCTTAACTAAATAATTAAATTACACAAATAAATCACTTACAAACAGTAGCAGCTGAGGATAGACTTGTCGAGGGCACGTTGATTGTACATCTGGAAGAAATCATCGAACCCAACCTCGACATCGTAATCTCTGAAGTAGTGTTGATCCTGAACTTGAGCCATGATACAGTCTCTCTCCTGCCTTGCGGCCTCCAAGTACCAATCATGTAAACTCCGTAGTTGGGTTGTTAGATCAGTAGGATTTTCGACCAGAGGGTGCCCGGGGTTGTATGTATATACCACATCAGCAATAGCGTAACCCACGTCGCCCATGCGTGGACCGGACACTGAAGCCTGGTCAGATAAGACCTTGAGCGGGGCAATTGACCGTGCTTCTTGTTGTCCGAGCTGGGGAACTTGTTTCCCGCATTTCGTCTGCTCCGCCTGCTTCATCTCCTCCGTCTGCTTCATATGTGCGGTGTGCGTCTTCTCAATGTACCGTTCATAGTCTGAAAGGGGCGGCGGTGGCGGCGGTGCAGGATAATATAAGTTGTCGATGGTCCGCTCAATTTTCCACTTTGGGATGTCCTTCAGAGTTTCCTTCCAGGTGTCTGGAGGGGGCTTCAGGGGAAACTGTGTGAACCATGCGCTGGTTTTGGCTTTCACGACATCGGATAGTTCCTCCGGAGTCATCAGGCCTGGTAACTTCGGCGGAGTCTCGACTTTCTTGGATTTCCTTGGTCTCTTCTTGGGAGGAGTCCCGTTTCTTCTGAACTTCAGCTTCCGCTTTGCCGTACCCGTAGTGGGCGCATCCGTCGGCTCACGGGAGTGCACGGGCGATGGACCCCCGGCCTCGGGCTCCCAATCTTCGTTGTGGGGTGGACTTGGAGGTTCGTTGGGGGTGGACTTGGAGGTCGTGCATTCTCTGTACGAAAGTGAAAAAACTATTAAAAATAAGCTTACATGTGGTGCAACATTCAGTAATTGATGGAGGTATATATGGTGTATTTGTACCTGGAGGAGTCGGTGGCCTTGGCGCCGAGTTAGGAAACACGATGTGTTTCTTATTCCACAATATGATACCAAGCTCCATTTCTCCCAGTGTCTTCTCGCCTTCACCTCCAGGAATATGGAGCTCAATTGAATGGCATCCCGGCGTAATTGTTGACAACCCGACACGAGCATGGGATGCTGGAATCTGACCACCATGGTAGGTTGCTCCAGGTTGATTCGGCAAAGCATAGCCTGACGCCACCCTGAAGGATATGTTCCCCATTGGCATATGTATCTCACAGTTTGTCTTCTCCGTGATATCATCCACGTGGTAGTGAGGCGCCGACGGTTCGACTGCACGACCGTCTTCTAGCTGCATGTGCGTGGAACCAACGCTGCTTCTATGCTGAGATGGGACGGCATCTGCTACATGATCGTCTTCTATTTGCAGCTGATCAGGTGCAGGACGATGTTCTACCTCCTCTTCAGTGTCAGGTAGAGGGTGTCCCCCTTTCTTCAAGAGAAAATCCACCTTTTGTTCTAATGTTGATAGCCGTTCCATCGCCTTTTTCTTGCTTCTATCACGGCTTCTGTAAGTGCCAATGTCCGCTGCAAACCCTTGGCTCCACGGGGTAGAGGCTCCAAAGCCTCGTGTTCGTCCCCACTTTTCGGGGTTCCCGAGTGCCCTCGTCAGCTCGTCGTTCTCTCTATCGGGAACAAAAGTTCCTTTTCGAACAGCTTCTATTGCCTTCTCTAGTTCTGCTACGACTTTTGTTATTTTTTTCGACCATGGTCCCTGAGCAACAATCATCCCAGTCTCAGCGTCCAACGTTGCCCCATGCATAAACAACCAGAACTTGGACCTATCGGGCCAGTCATGTGTCTGTGGAATGATACCTCTTTTCACAAGCGCAGCTTCATAGCTTCGCCACCTAGGCAGGGCAGTCATGTAGCCACCTGACCCCAAAATATGGTGATATTTCTTCTTCTTCGCATTCTCCGAATTTGTGGCCGATCATCCCAAGCGTCTCTTATCTTCACTAGGTTCCCAGTGAAAACTGGATCTTCGTCCTTATATTTCTTCCACAGTTCTTTCTTCCACCTCTGGAATTGTGTGGCCATCTTCTTCAAAGCCCACTGCTCGACTTTCTTCTTCTTATCGCTCGCTACGCTGAAATTTAGCCATAGAGTTTCGCAAAGAATTTTTTTCAATCTTTCATCGACATAACTAGCTCCAACGTTGGCCCCGGTCTTCGGCTTATTCCATTCTATTAAGTTGATCGGGACCAGGTCTCTTACAACAACTCCGCACTGATTTACGAATTTGCGATAAGTTTCTGGGGGCTGCAGTGGTTTGCCATCAGCAGCAACTGTATCGATCGGGAAGCTTGCGGTATCTTTCAACCTTGCGGCCGGGTCTCGTTTCGACTTTGTCTCAGTACTTGCGCTAGCTGTTCCGGAGGGCGCCTAAACGGGAAAATAATGATTCGTTAGTAAGTGCAATACAAATTAATTGTTGCGTGAACAGTGACTTGAGATATACATTGGCAGAGTTTATTCTGGAGGGCACTTCTTCATCCTCGACGTTGTCGTCGTCATCATCTACTACATCTTCTATATTCTGATCTCCGTCACCGGAGTCGTTCAAAAATTGATTGCTAAACGCCTGTCCACCGTCGTCATCACGATATATGGCCGTTGCATTATTAAAAATCATCTCGCACATTAATCTTTCCTTCTCCGCATCACCCATTCCCGCGAGTTTATCGGCGTGCGGATCATGTGCAGGTTCTTGGGGATCCATAGCTCAACACCTGCTAGTAAAATTTATAAAATGAAGAACACTTAGCGAAATTTTCATTGGGCACTTGGCGAAATTATTTCATCGGACAGTAATAAAATAATAGTTCTGGACATATTAATGAAATAATAGTTCTGGACACACCAAGAGTTACATAGCTCGGGTTAATTTTTTTAACCTTAATACATCACGATCGAATAATATCACTTATACATAGTCTCGTGACATCTCTCAAAATAATTAACTCCGACCGGGTCCTAAGCCGCGGGGTGCTGAGTCACGGGTGCTACGCATCCATAGATAAGGAACCCTCATAGGGTCATAGCTCACGTGGTAAGAAACCCTCCGAATAATCGACCAACTGCTGCTATACTGCCTATACTGCCTATCGAGCAAGTACATGTAGCGACGGACGTGCTCGTCCTCCTCCCTGATACGCTGTTGTACCACCTCCTCAGGGGCCGGCTCTCTCCGCACCGAGCGTGGCCCACGCGATGGCCACCAAAGAATATCCGGGTCGACCACGTCACCCGGATTTCTCACCAAGCCGCGTGCCCCGGTACTAAGGAGCTCCCAGTGCCAGCCTGGCGGGGCCCAGTCCCGGACATTGCCCGGCGGGTCCAACAGAGACATGAACTAAAAACATGCCCGGACTAAGTAAATATTCCATAATTAAGTAAAATAGCTTAGTGTTTCTAACTTAGTAAAAAATAGTAAATTGAGAAATATAACAGAAATAAGATGAAAGTTAAACAGGAACAAAATGGTAACTTAGTAAAATTTCTTAACTTAATTAGTGCAATTATTCTAACTTTCTAAAATTTTCTAACACTAACGACTTAGTGAAATTTTCTAACACACTAACTTCTAACACAACATTCTAACACAAAAATTCTAACACTAAACAAAATTGTAAAAACAAATTAAAGCACTAAAAAAAATCTAACACTAACTCTAAAAATTTCTAACACTAACACTAACTCTAAAAAAATCTAACACTAACTCTAAAAATTTCTAACACTAAATTCTAACACTAACACTAACTCTAAAAAAAATCTAAAACTAACTCTAAAAATTTCTAACACTAATACTAACACTAACACTAACTCTAAAAATTCTAGCACTAATTACTCTAAAAATTCTAAAACTAAACAAAATTGTAAAAACAAAAAAAATCTTACCTACGCGTGTACAGAGGGCGACGGGGCGACGGCGAGGGGCGAGAGGCGATCGACGGGGCGGAGGCGGGGCGGCGGAGGCGGAGGCGGGACGGAGCCGGGGCGGCAGAGGCGGAGGCGGGGCGACGGAGGCGGACGGCGACGGGGCCGCGGGGGATCGACGGCGACGGAGGCAGAGGGCAGCGGCGGCGACGGCGACGGAGGCAGAGGCGGACAGAGGCGCGACGGACGGAGGCGAGGCGGACGGAGAGGCGCGGCCGGAGCAGGGCTTCGCCGCCGTACGTGTTAGGAGAGAAGACGCGCGAATGAAAATGAGCAAAATTTTCACAAGTTCCCGAGATATCGCCCCACTACTGGCCTTTAGCACCGGTTGGTGTTAACAACCGGTGCGAAATGGGCTTTAGCACCGGTTGTTAACACAAACCGGTGCTAAAGGCCTGTACTTGCGGCCACATTCAGACTGCGCGCCCTGTACAGACCTTTAGCACCGGTTTGTGTTAACAACCGGTGCTAAAGGGTCTCTGTACAAACTGCTCGCCTCCCGCGCGCGGCGGTTTTATCGCTACAGTTCCCGATCGCGAGTCTTTCTGTTTCTCTGTATTCTCTCTTCTTCCTCTGTCTTCTCTTCTTCCTCTCTTGATCTTCCTCCACCAAGCACACCATGGCTGAAGTTTGGGAGATATACCGTGGTCCCACACCATGCGGCAAGGAACTCGAGGTGTGCTACACCAACAGTTGCGAGAGGCTCCCCGGTCCTCTTGCGCATTTGACCAATCTCTATTTGTCCTCTCCCGATGAACACCGGTTCTTCGGGCTTGATCTGGAGTATACGGCGGATAAACGGGATGTTGCCGTCATCCAGATTGCGTTCAAGGAGGCCGTTTTGGTCTTCCAATGGTCAAGGTAACGCACACGTACAATCTTGCATCTTCTATTTGTTTGTTGCATGTGAAGAATACATGTGTTGCAACATATCTAACACGTATCAAATTTTTGTTGTTGCAGTAGTTCAAAGCATTCTCCGGCACTTGTTGATTTTCTAGTCAACAAGGGATATGACTTTTGCAGCGTTGACATCACTCAAGACCGTCCGAAGTTGATGCGCTTGGGTATTGTGATACCTGAAGATCACTACATTGATCTTCAGGATCTTATCCATTTGAACGGGGCAAAGACCGGGATGGCTCGCATGGCAACTGCCTTCATCCACGAGGGCTACGAAACCATGAAGTCTGGTTTCCCCTCGAGTAATCACTGGTATTGGGAGAAGAACCCAATGGACTTGACGAACGTCAAGTATCCAGCCATAGATGCATACGTCTCCTACGAGTTGTTCCGCATCTACTCGACGGAGCCATAGATGTATGCGTTCGATATATATGCATGTAATGGATATCTTAGTATGTAATTAATGGATATCTTAGTATTGTGAGACTTATGTTTGTGTTATGTGTGATCGTAAGACTCTATGTTATGAATGTGATATGATTGTGTTCTAAAATCAGAAACAAAGATATAAAATGTGGTGTAGAATGGGAAATTTTTGATCACTTACCCCAGGCGCATTTTTACACTGTGCGCCTGCGGTAGTACACTTATCCCAGGCGCATTTGTACACTGTGCGCCTGTGGTAGTACTCTTATCCCAGGCGCATTCGTCCATGGTGCGCCTGCGGTAATGTTACCCCAGGCGCATACTGAAGTTTATGCGCCTGTGGTAAGTTAGGGTGGGTAATGAGTAAGGCAACGAGAAGTGGGAGCGCAAGTGATACATCGAGCATATATATCGTGGATACATATATATAGATTGATTTAGCGAGATACCATACATGTAGATTTTTCTTTTTTGTTTCACTTCCCTGTTTTCTTTTACATTGATTTATAAAACATGGAAAACAAAAGGTTACTTTTGTTAAAAACAGAAAACAGACGCGCTAGCACGCCGCAGTGTCGCCGGAATACAAATTCTTTTATTAAAAAAGAGAAAACAGACGAACACTACTCCTCGTCGTCGTCGTCGGGGAACTCGTCGCTGACCTCCTCCGGGTCATCGTTGTTGTCGAACTCGTCGGTGACCTCCTCGTCGTCGTCGGAGGTGCATGATGGTATGTCCGAGATAGGCCCCCACCTCGGATCGTCGGAGGCCCAGACTTCGCCGGCGTGGTCGGCCCGACGAAGCTCTTGTAGCGCATTCGTCCTCGCCTCCCGAGCGGCATCTAACGCAAGGTGGCGTTCGAGGCGGCGCTCCGCCCGCTCAGCCGCGCGGGTCTGCCAGAGCTCCTCGTCGGCGCTCTCCTCCCCCGGGTTGTTCCGGTAATACTCGCGGACGACGCGGTCTTCCATGGCGTCTACTAGGCCCTGAAACGCGCGGTGGCGGAGGTGGAGGTGGTCGGCGGCAGTGACGATATGCGGCTTTGGAGCCCTGGCCTCCGCTTCCCAGACGGCGTGACAGTCGTTGAAGTTCATCAGCGACCGCGGGCGGTTGAGGCGCCAGGCCGCCGCGTCCCAGGCGCGGGTGGCCTCCGCCGCCGTCGCAAAGGAGCCGAGGGGGATGCGGTCGTCCCCCCAGCAGATATCTGCGCTGAACATTCCGTTCTGCCGTGCTCGGACGCCGCGGAAGCCGGTGGTGCTGTTTCTCCTCGGAGTCATTGTGGAAGCGCGACGGTGCGTGGAGAGGAGTGGGCGCGTGGAGAGGAGAAGACGCACTCGAGGCGCAACAATTTATACCGCGCCCTCCTGGCCACGCGTCACAACTCCCGCGCCACGCGTCAACTCCTGCGCCGGTTGTACTAAAGGCCTGTACAGGGGGGCGCACATTTCTTTTCTTCTTATTTTTGTTTCCAAAGGGGGGTGTAGAACAAAACAAACGGTATCGCCGTCATACAGCCCAACCGTGGCTAGCTACTGGGTGCATATATGCATACCAAATGCACGGCTGGACGTATGACGGTGAATCCGGATGTTTTGTATTTGCTCGATGAACTGAATATATGATGTATCAAACCTTAAAGGGGGTGTAGAACAAAACAGACGGTATCGCCGTCATATAGCCCAACCGTGGCTACTGGGTGCATATATGCATACCAAATGCACGGCTGGACTTATGACGGCGAATCCGGATGTTTTGTATTTGCTCGATGAACTGAATATATGATGTATCAAATCTTAAAGGGGGGTGTAGAACAAAACAATCGGTATCGCCAGTATACAACCCTGCAGTGGCTACTGAGTGCATATATGCATACCAAATGCACAGCAGGGCGTATGCTGGCGAATCCGGATGTTTTGTATTTGGGAGATGAACTGAACGGTGTATGAAGCTGGACTATATATAGGGTCCTCTGGCTCACAAAGTGTTGAGCTAGGGTTTTGATCCAACGGTTAAGAAACATCTCATCCAACGGCTCACAACAGCTCGAAAGAAACACACCGTAGCCCTGATCGTACGGCTCACAAGCGGTTGAAAGAAACACACGATCCGTGTGATTCTATCTGATTGGTCCAAACGAAACCCTAACCCATTAAGTCCGGTTGGTGTCCCCAACCGGGGCTAAAGGGATGATCCGTTTCTATTTTTCTTCTTGCCTTTCTTCTGATTGCGCCGTAATAACCATGGAACATCTTCATCATTTAACTGAATGCTTGGATCATCTTTAACTTTGAAGGGAGGAATTTCATCAAATTTATTGTAATCTTCTGACATGTCTGTCTTGTCCTCGACTCCCACGATGTTTCTTTTCCCTGAAAGAACTATGTGGCGTCTTGGCTCATCGTCTGATGTATTCGCTTCCTTATCTTTTCTTTTTCTCGGTCTGCTAGACATGTCCTTCACATAGAAAACCTGAGCCACATCATTGGCTAGGACGAATTGATCATTGTCGTACCCAAGATTCTTCTGATCCACTGTTGTCATTCCGTATTTCGGGTCTACATTCACGCCTGACAGGTCGAACCATTTGCACCAGAACAAAGGGACCTTAAAGGAAGGTCCGTAGTCAAGTTCCCATATCTGCTCTATGTAACCATAGTATGTGACCCTTTGCTCGTTGTCGTCTTTTGCATCAAACCGGACGCCACTGTTTTGGTTGGTGCTCTTTTTATCTTGGTCTGCCGTGTAAAATATGTTACCATTTATCTCGTACCCTTTAAAGGTCAATATAGTCGAAGATGGTTGCTTGGCCAACAAGTATAGCTCATCTTCAACAATGTTGTCATTAATGAGACGTCTTTGCAACCAACCGCCAAAAGTCTTCGCGTGTTCTTTAGCAACGAAATCTTCAGGTTGCTCCGGGTATTCCGAGTGTAAAATATCCGTGTGTTCCTGGATATATGGAGCCGCCAAGCTGGAATTAACTAGAACTGTGTAGTGTGCTTGAGTGAAAGATTGCTCGTCCATACATGTTGTTGATTTCTTTCCTAGCGTGCCTTTTCCACGCAGTCTCCCCTCATGGCGCGACTGAGGAACACCGATCGGGTTCAGGTCAGGAATAAAGTCAACACAAAACTCAATGACCTCCTCTGTTCCATAGCCCTTGACCATGCTTCCTTCCGGCCTAGCACGGTTTTTAACATAATTCTTCAAGACTCCCATGAACCTCTCAAAGGGGAACATATTGTGTAAGAATACAGGACCGAGAACGGAAATCTCTTGGACTAGGTGAACTATGAGGTGCGTCATAATATTGAAGAAGGTTGGTGGGAACACCAACTCGAAGCTGACAAGACATTGGATCACGTCCTTCTGTAAACTTGGTAGAGTTGCTGGATCGATTGCCTTCTGAGAAATTGCGTTGAGGAATGCACATAGCTTCACAATGGGTACTCGCACGTTTTCTGGCAGAAGCCCCCTCAATGCAATCGGAAGTAACTGGGTCATGATCACGTGGCAGTCATGAGACTTTAGGTTTTGGAACTTTTTCTCTTCCAGGTTTAGTATTCCTTTTATGTTCGACGAGTAGCCAGACGGGACCTTGATACTGCTCAGGACTTGGAAAAAATCTCCTTTTCTTCCTTGGTAAGAGCGTAGCTGGCAGGACCTTTGAAATTCTCTGGATTCATCAGGTCGTCTCGTTCGTGCATACGTTGGTGGTGCAGTCGTGCTTTTGGTGTATCTCTCGACTTCTTCCCATGCACGCCCAATAAGTTTAGCAGGTTCACACAAATATTTTTCGTCACGTGCATCACGTCGATCGCAGAGCGAACCTCTAGGAATTTCCAGTAGGGTAGTTCCCAGAATATAGATTTCTTCTTCCACATGGCTACGTGGTTGTCGGCATCATTCGGAACAGATTGTGCGCTAGGACCCTTACCAAAGATTACTTTTATATCTTTGACCATGTCATATATATCAGTACCTTTAGGGGGGTTGGCTTCCTCCGTGTATCTGCCTCGCCTTTGAAATGCTTTCCTTTCTTTCTTACGGGATGCCTGTCTGGAAGAAATCGACGATGCCCCGGGTACACATTCTTGCCTATATGTATACTTTCAGTCTCGCCTAAACAGTGTGTGCATGCGCTGTATCCCTTGTTTGACTGTCCTGAGATGTTACTAAGAGCGGGCCAATCATTGATGGTTACAAACAGCAACCCTCGTAGGTCAAATTCCTCTTGTTTGTACTCGTCCCACACATGTACACCTTCGTCAGCCCACAACTCTAAAAGTTCATCAACCAGTGGCCTCAGGTACAAATCAATGTTGTTGCCAGGTTGCGACGGGCCTGGGATAAGCACTGGCATCATAATGAACTTACGCTTCATGCATAACCAAGGAGGAAGGTTATAGATACATAGAGTCACGGGCCAGGTGCTATGACTGCTACTCTGCTCCCCAAACGGATTCAGGCCATCTGTACTCAGACCAAACCTTAAGTTTCTTGCGTCACGTGCAAAGTCCTCGTACTTATCGTCGATGTTTCTCCACTGCGACCCATCAGCGGGGTGTCTCAGCATATCGTCTTCCTTACGGTCTTCTTTGTGCCATCGCAGCAACTTGGCATGCTCTTTGTTTCGGAACAAACGTTTCAACCGTGGTATTATAGGAGCATGCCACATCACCTTGGCAGGAACCCTCTTCCTGGGGCGATCGTCGCCCTCAACATCACCAGGGTCATCTCGCCTGATCTTGTACCGAAATGCACCGCATACCGGGCAGGTAGTTAAATTCTCGTGCTGACCGCGGTAGAGGATGCAGTCATTGATGCATGCATGTATCTTATGCACTTCCAATCCTAGAGGGCAGACAACCTTCTTTGCTTCGTATGTACTGCAGGGCAGCACGTTATCTCTTGGAAGCATCTTCTTCATTATTTTCAGCAGATTTTCAAATCCCTTGTCAGATAATCCATTCTCTGCCTTCCATTGCAGCAATTCCAGGGTGGTGCCCAGCTTTTTCTGGCCATCTTCGCAATTTGGGTACAACAATTTTTTGTGGTCTTCTAACATGCGCTCCAACTTCAACCTCTCGTTTTCACTTGCGCAGTTTATCTGTTCTTCACGAATGACCTGACGAAGATCATCATCAGACTCATCAACAATGTCCTCAAGTTCAGGCTCGTCTTCCCCCATTTCAGTATCACCGTGTTCACCGAACATAGGATAATTATCATCACCCTCTTCTTCTTCATTGTCTTCCATTAGAACCCCTCTTTCTCCGTGCTTGGTCCAACAAAAATAACTGGGCATGAAGCCTTCTTGCAACAGGTGGGTGTGTATGGTTCTTGAGTTATGGAAATTCCTCTTATTCTGGCATTTTTTACATGGACAAAAAATAAATCCATTCTGCATGTTTTTCTCAGCCACATTGAGAAAACTATGCATGCCATTAAGGAATTCGGGACGACGTCGATCACTGTACATCCATTGCCGGTTCATCTGCATTATATAAATTTATCAACAACCATTATGCTAAATCATCATGACTAAATTAATTAATTAATACAAAAAGTTCATCACACGTTAATACCAAACTAGCGTATAGTGACCATACATATATAGTTCTCATAAAAATACACACTGAAACCATCCATACAAACTCTCTCTAATTAATGCATTTAAAAACAACAACAAATGCGATCAAAATCGCAACAAAGGTAACAATTGACCCGACGGCATAATGATACCAAGCCTCTTTACTAATTGCATATTTCCTAATCTTTCTAATCTTCAGGCGCATTGCGTCCATCTCGCTCTTGTGACCATCGACGACACCGGCAAGAACCTTTTCCAAGGTCATCTTCTCTCTTTCAGTTTTTTCCAACATTTCTTCAGTTTTTTTCAATCTTTCTTTCAAGCCAACATTTTCTTGTTCAACTAAGTATAACTTCTCAACAATAGGGTCGATTGGCATTTCCAGTTCCACTACCTCCTAGATAAAAATATCTATGTCAAGTTGGTCGGCGTAAGTAATTGTCGTATAATCAGGAAATGAAAATATGTAGTGAAAAAAGATAATATACCACATCCGAATCATAGACTGGACGAGGGCCAACGGGGACGGATATCAAAACCATGGCGCTATGTATATAAAAAAAATCTTACACAATAAGAAAATTATATACAAGTAAATATATACGTAAATCATACAAATCAAAATTTGTTTTGGTAAATAAAAACAATAGGCTCACCAAGGTTGTGTCGGTGATGGGGCGATCGACGGCAGTGAGGAAGGGGACAAGGCGCGCGACACTAAAAAAACCACAAATCATAATTAATTTTGAGCTCAAATTGCATCAGTTTGTATACATAACAAAATGAATAACAAATTCTAGCTTAGGCATTTCATCAAACACCTAGCTAGCACAACAAAAATGAAATGAGCAAGAAAATGAGCAAAACTTGCAATGCCGGAAGAGGGAATGTTGATGCTAACCGTAGGACCGATGGGTACCAACAATCTTGACAAATGGTGGAGAAAAATGGGGATGGATTAGACCTCACAAGAGGAAGGAGAGAGCAAAAATGGAGTTGAGCTAGAGCTGGAAAAAATGGAGCTGAGCTCGGGGTGGTATGTAGGGTTTAGGGGAGGGCTTTAGAACCGGTTTGTGTTACAAACCGGTTCTAAAGGATATGACAGCGGGACCCGCAGTAGCTGCAAAAAATGAGAAAACCTGTAGAACCGGTTTGTGATACAAACCGGTTCTAAAGGGTCTGTCCCCTGGGCCCCCCTCCCTGTAACACAAACCGGTCCTAAAGGCCTTGCGGGCCATTTGCTGCAGGGAGGGGGGCCCAGGGGACAGACCCTTTTGAACCGGTTTGTATCACAACCGGTTCCATTGTGCTTGGCTCAATGCCCTGTTTTCTACTAGTGAATGTTGTTCACGGGTCACAGAAGAAGTCATCACCTCCCACATTGTGTTTACATCTCATGTTCTACTATGACACCATGATCTTCGGACGCATATCCCATGTTCAAATCTTGCATGCTGCTTTCTTAGGGGATGATGTTTTGGCTCCCGAGCTTCTGGTCAAATCGAAAATATAGTATTTTCAAAAAAATCTAAAAAAAATTGTTGATGAACATATACAAGTGTTCCAAGTACGGTGAAAATTTATTGGTGAAATGACATGTGTAGTGCTATGTGAAAATAAATCAGTCCTCTAAAAATATTATTTTTTTAATCCCATTTTAGCAACTGATTTTTTTGACATGCCATCACAAAAGTTATTTCACCATGAAACTAAGCATGTATGTAGAACACTTATATATGTTCATCACCAATTGTTTTCAGATTTTTTTTTTGAAATGCATTACTATTTTGTTTGGTTTTTTATTTAGGCAAGAACATTTGAGCTTGGGAGCCAATTTAAATTTCCATTTTCTTGGATTCATATTCAAGAATATTGTAGATCAATATTCTGGTTGGTCTAGGGTGTAGATTAACCGAACATGCCTTATACCTTAGTCATCAACCTTTTCACCCGCACCTAGCAATTAGAAGAAAAATACATAAATAGTAAGGAAATTAATAATATTTATACAACATCACATGATATAGTAATGGAAATTTGGAAAGCGGTTTTTCATAGACAAAAAGACAAATATCGATGGAGCAGAAAATTCATAGAAACTTTCAGAAACTAAAAAACATTTATATGCTAAGCTAGTAAGCTCACAAAGTGTCATGGCAATGATGGAGCTGAAGGAAAGCAAGGCATGAGGAGGTTCCGACGAATAACAAATTAACTAGATATATGAGTAAATATAAATAGTTATTTTTTATAAAGGAATATATTAATATTAAAATGATACGAATTACATCCGGTCTCTACACCAACGTAATGTTAAGAACTAGCCGAAACATTAAGGATGCACACTAATACGTTGCAAACGTGTCTACTTTTACAACCACTTTTCTTTTTGTTTTGCCTCACATTTGTATGATTTGGATCAAACTAACACGGACTAACGTTGTTTTCAGCGGAATTACCCTTGGTGTCTAGTTTTGTGCAGAAATTCAATTTCCTCAGAAAATTCAAGAAATTATTTTCCCCGGAAGACTCCCGGAGTCCGAAGGACAGCTGGAGGGGATCCACTGAGACCCTAGGAGGGTGGTGGCCGCGGCCCCCCTCTGGCCGCGCCTGGGGGGCTCCTGGGGTCCTGGGACCACCCCCAGGGTCCCCTTTTGCAATAAGACTTCATCGTCCCCGAAACAAAAACCCTCGAAGGATTTTGCCGAAAACGATCCACACCTCCGCCAACACCCGAAACCCTAGTTCGGGATACATAAGTTCATGTTCTGGCACACAGTCGGGACGGGGATTGGAGGGAGATCGTCGCCATCATCATCGCCACCACCTCTCCATCAACCCTCCATGATTCCCCCTTCGATGTGTGAGTAATTCCCTGTTGTAGGCAGAGGGGATGGTAGGGATTGAATGAGATTAGTCGTGTAATACACTAGATTGCTGGGTCTTGATGCCTAGTATCCACTATTTTCGTTTATTGTCGCTGTTGCAATGTGGAGTGCTTAATGCTTGTCACTTTTTATTGTCCGGAACCCGAGACCCCAAGGTGACATGACATGGTTGGGCTATCGGAGGGGCTGGACTCTAGTTAGAGGATTACATGGTTTCACCGTATGTGAATGCTTTGCTTCCGTGCTTGGTAGAACGGGTACCTTAATTACCATTTGTTCCTTTTTGGCCCTGCAGCAATGGGATGATAGGACAAAAAATGTCGTGCAAATTGTTATTGTAAGCACGTACGACAATTCTCGGAAAACATGCCTATGATAGTTTGTGACTTGGATACTCTCATATATATTTGTGCTGCCCTTTGTTACCCAAATTACATGGTTAATATCATTTATGCAACACCCGTTCATCCATACCTATGCCTACGGTGTTTTTAGCACTGCTACTTGTTCCATGGTCTTGCTGCTGGCCGCGGCGCCAGCGCCAGCGATCGCCATGGACTTCGACGAGAAGGACCTGGCATCAGAGGATTCCCTGTGGGCTCTGTACGAGCGCTGGCGGGCACACCATACGGTATCGCGCAACCTAGGCGACAAGGCCCTCCGCTTCGACATGTTCAAGGAGAACGTGCGTCTCATCCACGAGTTCAACCTCGGCGACGAGCCCTATAAGCTCCGCCTCAACCGCTTCGGCGACATGATCGTCGACGAGTTCAGCCGCGCCTATGCCTCCCCCCACAAGTTCCACGGCGACGAAGGAGTGACAAGTTCATGCACGGTAGCGCTATCGCCTCGAGCCTCCCGTCATCAGTGGACTGGAGGAACAAGGGCGCGGTGACCGGCGTCAAGAACCAGGGACCATGCGGGAGCTGCTGGGCGTCTTCGACGGTCGCGGCGGTTGAGGGCATCAACGCAATCCGCACCAAGAAGCTGAAATCTCTGTCGGAGCAGCAGCTTGTGGACTGCACCACGGCCAAGTGGGGCTGCAACGGCGGCTGGATGGACATTGCCTTCCAGTACATCGCGAGAAGCTGCGGGCTCGCCTCTAAGGCCGCGTACCCCTACACGGCCCAGCAGGCGCCCAGCTGCAACACGTGTGTACCCCGCGTGGTCACCATCGACGGCTATGATGACGTGACGGCCAATAACGAGACTGCCCTGCAGGTGGCCGTGGCGGCGCAGCCTATGTCTGTGGTCGTCGACGCTAGCGGGTTCCAGTTTTATTCGGAGGGTGTGTTCGCGGGGGAATGCGGGACTGTGACGAACCATGTCGTCGCGGCAGTGGGGTACGGCTCCACCATCGACGGCACCCAGTACTGGATCCTGAAAAACTCTTGGGGGAGAGCGGGGCAAGAAAGGGTACATCCGCATGAAGCGCAACATCAAAGACAAGCGCGGACTTTGCGGCATCGCCTAGGTTGTGTCCTACCCCGTCAAGACATCACCCAAACCCAAGCATGGAGGCGCCCTCCACGACGAGCTCTGAGAAATGGCACACTATAATATATCCATGATCAATGGATTATTACTTCATAATGAATAAATAAATAATGATCAAACACGATGATTTTTTTTTCAAGGATACGTCATGGAGACGTATCGGTTTCATAGAAGAAAGGTCAAGCGGCCAATTACAACGCGTTTGACATAGACGTCGAGAACGCAATCCACCGGAAAGAAACCCTAGGCGGATTACTCGCCAACACTCCACCTATCTACCGATGCTAAGCTCTTTCTAAACAATCTAGCTAGACGCCAGAGCTCTGCCTCCTCCAAGATGTTCCTGATGACCGCCGTCGAAGAAGGCCTCGCACCCTCAAAAACAATGTTGTTCCGGTGCTTCCACAAACTTCAGCAAATGAGCAAGAGGGCCGTCCACCAATCTCGGTCTGCGCCGTTTGTCCCTTCCAAAGCCGACAACCAATCACGAAGGCATGAGTCCGGGTTAGGGACCCACACCACTCTCCCCCCAAGGCTGCAGGAAAGTCTCCCAAGCCTCTCTTGCTAAAAACACAACCCAGGATGATATGGAGATGTACTCCTAGATTGGCCCGATCGTCACGAATCGACAAGAACGAACGAAGAACACGAAGAACACAAGAGGGAGAATCGAGGGGGAATCGTGGGCAATCGTGGGGAAACACAACGGGCGATAAATTGCAAGAACCGAAAGATCCCAAACCTCCCGTCAACTAAACCCCGAGGGTCCCTACGGAACGATCGATCCAACTGAACTCACCTTGATACAAACCGTTTCACACCCATAGCCGGTCCACTACGCCAATAGAACCTCAAGGATCTACGAGAGGAAGATTGGACAACTCTTGACTGAAACCCTAAAGGGAGAGGACAAGTAGTTGGGATGTGCCTTGATACGATCCTAGACGAAGTCGTAGGAGTAGCCTTGATACGTTCCTAGGTACACACCGTAGGAGTAGTTCCTCAAAGAGGGATACAAGAGAGCGAAGCTCAATGTTCTAAATTCAACTCTAACCCTAGATCTGAGAATGGGGAGTCTATATATAGTCTAGTGCCAAGGGGGTAGGTGGGAGGATGAGATACATGGGTCAAGGCCCGAAAAGTTGGCACGCAGGCCGCGCAGGAGCGGAGGCTCCGGTGGTTTCACCGGAGGTTCCGGTGGTTTAACCGGAGGCTCCGGTGGGGCTCCTGGGCCGGGCAACCGGAGGCTCTGCCGTGGGTCCGGTGGTGGCTCCGCTCTTATCGACCCGAAGGGGTTTTGGGCGGAGGCGGCACCGGTGGCTGGCGCGGAGCGGAGGCTCCGGTGGGTTCACCGGAGGTTCCGCCACCTGGGGCTTCTTGCCTTCGTCTCCTTGCGCTGGCCCTCCTCGGTCACCTTCCGCGTCTTCTTGGGCAACTTCTTGTGCATCGTCTTTGGTGCTTTCCGGGGCCTCCGTGGTGGGTTCGAACCTGAGCACACAAAGGGTTGAACCATGAGGTAGCGCACCATCCGCCAAGTTACCGAAAGTATTGAGCGAGAGGAGCGAGTTCACCTTGTCATGTATGGCCTTTGCTCGTGATCTTGTCATCGGTGCACTTGGTTGGATTGGGTGGGCTACATCATCTCCCCCCCCTTGAAAAAGAGTCGACCTCGACTCGTCGTCGTCTTCATCACTTGGGTATCCATGGAAGGGAGAGATGTCCTTGACATTGAAGGAGTTGTGGACGAGGTACTTGGATTGTGGTAAGTCGAGCTTGTAGGCGTTGTTGTTGATGCGCTTGATGATCTTGAAAGGGCCGTCGCCTCTTGGCTTGAGCTTGGAGTTGCGCTCTTCGGGAAAACGGTCCTTGCGCAAGTGTAGCCAAACGAGGTCACCTTCTTGGAACACCATGGGATTCTTGTTCTTGTTCATGATGGAGGCTCGGTGTTCGGAATGCTTCTCAAGGGTAGCTCTTGTGGAATCATGTAGCTTTTTGATGTAGTCGGTGCGCTTCTCAATGTCCATGTTGGTTTGCTCGCGGAGAGGCAAAGGTAGTATGTCGAGAGCGGTGTTGGGGTTGAAGCCGTAGACGATCTCGAAGGGGCTTCTCTTGGTAGCTTGGTGTAGTGCTCGATTGTAGGCGAACTCTGCATGTGGGATGCATTCTTCCCAATTCTTTAGGTTGGGCTTGATCAATGCTCGAAGGAGAGAAGATAGTGTGCGGTTGACGACCTCGGTTTGTCCATCCGTTTGAGGGTGGTAGGCGGTGGAGAAGAGTAGCTTGACGCCGAGCTTGGCCATCAACGTCTTCCAAAAGTATGAGGTGAACTTGACGTCGCGATCCGAGACAATGGAAGTAGGTACACCATGGAGACGCACAATTTCCCTGAAAAACAAGGTAGCAACATGTGAAGCATCGTCGGTTCGGTTGCAAGGAATGAAATGTGCCATCTTAGAGAAACGATCAACAACTACAAAAATGGAGTCCATATTGGTTTTGGTTCGTGGGAGTCCTAACACAAAATCCATACTAATATCACTCCAAGGTGCATGTGGGACGGGTAATGGCATGTAAAGACCATGGGGGTTGGAAGTAGACTTAGCTCGGAGGCATGTAGAACATTTCTTGACGTGTCTCTCAACTTGGTGCTTCATCTTGGGCCAATAGTAGTGGTTTGAGAGCATGGCATAGGTCTTGTCGCGTCCAAAGTGTCCCATGAGACCTCCTTCATGTGATTCCTTCAATAACATCAAGCGAAGAGAGGACTCGGGAATACACAATTTGTTAGCCTTAAACAAGAAACCTTTGTGAAGATAGTAGTCATCAAAACCTCGGTTAGGCAAGCATTTCTCAAAGATAGGACCAAAGAAAACATCGGAAGCATATAGGGCTTTGATCTCATCCAAACCAATCACATTGATGTCAAGACGTGTAAGAAGTCACTCTTTTCTAGACAAGGCATCGCTACAACATTTTCTTTACCTTTCTTGTACTTAATGACATAAGGAAAAGATTCAATGAATTCTACCCATTTAGCATGCCTCTTGTTCAAATTAGTTTGACTTTTCAAGTACTTCAATGATTCGTGATCGGAATGAATGACAAATTCTTTAGGCCAAAGGTAGTGTTGCCAAACTTCTAACACTCTAACCAAAGCAAATAGTTCCTTATCATAGATTGGGTAATTGAGTTTAGCGCCATCTAGTTTTTCACTATGGTATGCAACGGGGCGTCCGTTTTGCATGAGAACGCCACCAATTCCTATACCACTAGCATCACATTCAATCTCAAAAGTTTTCTCAAAATCCGATAAGACAAGCAAAGGAGCTTCGGTTAAGCATTTCTTAAGTGTGTCGAAAGCTTTTTGTTGCGCGTTGCCCCAAACAAAAGGTACATTCTTTTTGGTAAGCTCATTCAAAGGGCAAGCAATTGTTGAAAAATCTTTGACAAAGCGGCGATAGAAACCGGCAAGGCCATGAAAGCGCCTTATCTCACCCACGGAAGTAGGGTTGGGCCAATTCCTAATTGCCTCGATTTTCTTGTTGTCGACTTCAATACCATTGGAAGAAATCACAAATCCCAAGAAAACAAGCTTGTTGGTGCAAAAATTGCATTTGGAAAGATTGGCGAAAAGTTTTGCTTTGCGAAGAGCCAACAATACTTGTGAAACATGATCAAGATGATCTTCCAAAGACTTGCTATAAATGAGAATGTCGTCGAAGTAAACCACAACAAATTTGCCAATGAAAGGACGCAAAACTTCATTCATGAGGCGCATGAAGGTAGATGGGGCATTCGAAAGACCAAAGGGCATGACAAGCCATTCATACAAACCAAGTTTTGTTTTGAAAGCCGTTTTCCATTCATCACCTATACTCATACGAATTTGATGGTAACCACTTTTAAGATCAATTTTGGAAAAGATAGTAGCACCACTCAATTCATCAAGCATGTCATCGAGCCTAGGAATGGGATGTCTATATCTAACGGTGATAGCATTGATAGGTCGGCAATCCATACACATGCGAGAAGTAGAATCTTGCTTTGGAACAAGGATAACCGGCACGGCACAAGGGCTAAGAGATTCGCGGATAAAACCTTTGTCGAGTAGTTCTTGAATTTGGCGCTCAATCTCCTTAGTCTCTTCGGGGTTGGTGCGGTAAGGAGCGCGGTTGGGGAGGGGCGCGCCCGGGATGAGGTCAATGCGGTACTCGATTCCTCGTAGAGGAGGAAGGCCCGGAGGTAGTTCATCGGGAAAGACATCTTCAAATTCCTGCAACAAAGGCAACAAAGATGGAGGAAAATTTTCCATGTCGTTAGTTTCAAGTGCTTCCCCTTTGCACACTAGGACGAAGTGGAGAATGGTTGGGTTGTCTCGTAACTCTCGCATCTCCCTTTTGGTGGCAAGTAAGGCAAGGCCTTTGGGAACACTCGAAGTTTTTCCACTCATATTTGGCTTGTGGCTCTCACTCTCTTTTGGGTGGATCACTCTCTCACCACTCATCTCACGAGACTTGAGCTCTTCTTGTTTACGTGCAAGAGTCTTGGCGTTGTCGGCGATCACTTGGCTAGGAGACATGGGACGAAGCACAAATGTCTTGTTATTCCACTTGAAGCTATAGTGATTGGTACGCCCATCATGAATAGCACTCTTGTCGTATTGCCAAGGTCGACCAAGAAGAAGATGACACACGGTCATAGGAACAACGTCACACTCCACCGTGTCTTCATAGGGACCAATCTTGAATTGCACGGAAACCATATGTTGAATCTTGAAGGTGCCGGAGTCACTAAGCCATTGGACATGGTATGGATGGGGATGTTGCTTGTAAGTCAATTGGAGTTTGTCGCAAAGCTCTTTGCTAGCTAAGTTGTGGCAACTTCCACCATCGATGATGACCTTGATTGATTTGCCATTGATACCGGCTCTAGTTTGAAAGAGATTGCACCGTTGATCATGCTCATCTTGAGGAGAAGTAGTAAGGACTCTTGTCACCACTAGCGATGGATTCGTGTCCTCATCGCAATATACACTTTCTTCATCATCGTTGGGCACGTCCAAGGAGTTGAGAGCGACTTGATGCAAGGCGTAGTATTTGCCTTCACTCATGGAATCACGTTCACCATCTTGGTTAACAATCATGATCATCTTGTTGGAACACTCAAAGGATTTGTGTCCGCTACCACCACACTTGAAGCAAGTGATAGTACTCGACTTGACTTGAGGAGCATTTGAAGAAGAGGTGGTAGGCGCTTGTTTCTTGAATGGTTGTGGAGACTTGTTGGTAGCTTTAGAGGCTCGAGGGGCGCTCTTGTTGTTGGTAGGAGTAGGAACTTGTGTCATTGGTGACGAAGAGGAAGGTCTTGAGTTGAAGAAGGCCTTTTGCTTGTTATACTTGAGATCTTCCGCAATTTGAAGTTCGGCCTTGAGAGCTTGGTGGACAAGGGCCACAATGTTGTCATACGGTTGATACTCAACGATCTTCCTTATAGGATAGTTGAGGCCATTGAGGAAGCGGGCCATTGTTTGCTCTTGAGATTCCATCACATGAGCTCGAATCAAATATGTCTCCATTTCCTTGTGGTATTCATCAACAGACTTCAAACCTTGACGAAGTTCTTGAAGCTTCTTGAAGAGGTCACGCTTGTAGTGTGGAGGAACAAACCGGGCATGCATGAATTGCTTCATCTCATTCCAAGAGGCAATAGGAGCAATGCGGTTGCGAACTCTTTCGGCTTGTAGACGATCCCACCATAAGAGTGCATAGCCTTCGAATTCCAAAGATGCCAAGGCAACCATTTTCTTGTCGGTGAAGTTGTGAATGCCGAAGATCTTGTCTACCTTGAGAGCCCAAGCAAGATATTCTTCGGGGTCATTCTCACCATTGAACTTTGGGACATTGAACGAAGGGCACTCATGTTGTTATCTTCTTGTTGACGATGGGGTCGCTCATGGGGATCTTCATCATAGACGGGCGGTGAATCATCATAGGGGTCATCCTCATTGTCTTGGCGGTGGCGATCATGATGGGGAGGATGACGCCGGTGGTCATTAGGAGGTGGTTGTTGGCGGTGACGGAGTCTTGCTTCACGGTGTTCACTATCATCATTGTCATTGTGTTGGTGTCGATGACGTTCTTGTTCTTGGCGAGGGTGTTGCGGAAGCACTTGTTCATCTCGAGGGTGTTGAGGACGATCATGTTCTTGGCGGTCATTGTTGATGGGACGCGCATTGCGCCTTGGTGGCCTTCGATGTTGACGAGCATCTTCCACGAAATCATTGTGGCCATAGTCTTGAGCGTGGCCTTGTGGAGGTGGATGATGATGTTGTCGAAGGTCCGGGCGTTGCGGTTGTTGAAGAGGGTCACCACGGCCTTGGCGATGTCGCGGAGGTGGTGATGGCGAGCTATCTTCATACCAATGTCGTCGCGGGGGTTGTTGTGTTTGTGGAGGAGGTGGTTGTGGTTGTTGCGGTTGTCCACCATCCTCCATGTTGTTGTTGCGATCATGGCGATAATGGCGACGAGCTTGGTGAAGATCTTGGTTGTGGTGGCTTGAGCAACGAGACCTTGAGGATGATGATGAATGACGGTCGGTTGGCAAGGTTTGCCAAGTTGATGTTGATGCGCGTCATTTGATCATTCAATCTAGCCTCTTGCTCTTGGAGTCGACGCTCATAGCATTGCAACCCGTCCTTGACGAGTTCACGGAGCTGGAAATGGTCATTGTGGGTGACGTAGTTGGCGTAAGCATTTTCGTTGTAGAATGGATTTCCTTCATCTTCCGAGCTCGGACTTGTGAATACTCCTTCCCTAGCCATCTCAAAAACACACAAGGGTGATACTGAAGAAATGGATGCCTCACTTACCCAACGTTACTTTTTTTGGTCGTATTGAGGCTAGTGGACGAGCCTAGGTGTAGGGCGGTATGTCAAGAGAGAATCCAAAAAGATCGAAAGAAACCGCAAACAACAACACACACACTTTATGTGGAAGGTAAATGGGTTAGGAAAGTGGCGAGGAAAAATCGACAAAACCGAAGAAAAGTTTGTTGTCAAACATGGAGAAGAACCAAAGAAAAGTTAGCACAAAAACCAAACCTAGTGGATGGAAATATGGTGGAACACACACACACACGAAGGATAAATGGGGTTAGTGCGACCAATGGACGAGCGGAGACGAAATGTACCTATCGAAGACTAAGCTCAATGCCACACCAACACAAGGAGGACGCTAGCTCAAACCGCAATGTACAAGAGGCAACAAGATTCGCAATGTGGCAACCGGTCACTCTCTCTTCTTTTGCGATGCTAAGCTACTCGTTCCTACAAATGAAAGCAATTGGCATCGATCTTTGCTTCTTTTGGCTCTTTTTGCTTCTTGCTTTTTCTCCTTTTTTTCGCTTTTTGATGATGATGATGCAGAGATGATTCCCAAATGCCAATGCATACTCGAAGCTATTCTCTCACAAGCGCAAAAACTCGCACTCTCGGTGCCACAAATGCGATGCCAAGCGATGTAAAAGAGCTAGTCCGAATGGGCAAGGTACACAAAGGATGGGGTTAGTTCAAACAGAAGCAAGTTATACCTATGCGGTGGATGATCTCAGACTTGTGGCCGGTGGATGTCGATGTCGTGTGGATCCATTGATGTAGTTGCGTAGGTGATGTCGATGGCGACGCGTAGGAACTTGTCTCACTCAAATCAGAGCAACGACGACAAAGAAAAATAAGATACAAAATCTGTCCAAGAATCGAAGAGCAGGATTTTTCTGAAATTTTTGCTCAATTTCGAAATTTCTCACAAATCAAGAATTTTTTGGACAAATTCGAGAAAAGTGGCTGAATAGAAAGGTGGGGAATGGTCTTTGGCAACAAATCTACGGATCAAAACCACGAAAAACTCAACAAATCGACAGATCGGTCGAAATCCCTTTTGGCTATTTTTGGTCAAATTTTCAAATTTATGGTGGATAGAAGAAAGGTGTCGGATTCGTGTCAATCTAGCTCTGGATACCAGATGATATGGAGGTGTACTCCTAGATTGGCCCGATCTTCACGAATCGACAAGAACGAACGAAGAACGGCGAAGAACACGAAGAACACGAGAGGGGGAATCGAGGGGGAATCGTGGGCAATCGCAGGGGAAACACAAAGGGGGATAAATTGCAAGAACCGAAAGATCCCAAACCTCCCGTCAACTAAACCCCGAGGGTCGCCTACGGAACGATCGATCCAACTGAACTCACCTTGATACAAACCGTTTCACACCCGTAGCCGGTCCACTACGCCAATAGAACCTCAAGGATTTACGAGAGGAAGATTGGACAACTCTTGACTCAAACCCTAAAGGGAGAGGACAAGTAGTTGGGATGTGCCTTGATACGATCCTAGACGAAGTCGTAGGAGTAGCCTTGATACGTTCCTAGGTACACACCGTAGGAGTAGTTCCTCAAAGAGGGATACAAGAGAGCGAAGCTCAATGTTCTAAATTCAACTCTAACCCTAGATCTGAGAATGGGGAGTCTATATATAGTCTAGTGCCAAGGGGGTGGGTGGGAGGATTAGATACATGGGTCAAGGCCCGAAAGTTGCACGTAGGCCGCACAGGAGTGGAGGCTCCGGTGGTTTCACCGGAGGTTCCGGTGGTTTAACCGGAGGCTCTGATGGGGTTCCGGTGGGGCTCCTCGGCCGGGCAACCGGAGGCTCCGCCGTGGGGTCCGGTGGTGGCTCCGCTCTTATCGACCCGAAGGGGGTTTTGGGCGGAGGCGGCACCGGAGGCTCCGGTGGCTGGCGCGGAGCGGAGGCTCCGGTGGGTTCACCGGAGGTTCCGCCACCTGGGGCTTCTTGCCTTCTTCTCCTTGCGCTGGCCCTCCTCGGTCACCTTCGGCGTCTTCTTGGGCAACTTCTTGTGCATCGTCTTTGGTGCTTTCCGGGGCCTCCGTGGTGGGTTCGAACCTGAGCACACAAAGGGTTGAACCATGAGGTAGCGCACCATCCGCCAAGTTACCGAAAGTATTGAGCGAGAGGAGCGAGTTCACCTTGTCATGTATGGCCTTTGCTCGTGATCTTGTCATCGGTGCACTTGGTTGGATTGGGTGGGCTACATCACAGGAGCAGGTGGTCTATGGTCTCCCCTTGTTGGTCGCAGAAGGGGCAGGCCGGTGGTCTCGGCAATCCACACCTTTCAAGGCGATCCGCGGTCCAGTATCGGTCTCTCAGCGCCAGCCAAGCGAAAACTTTGCATTTCCCCGGTGCGCGAGATATCCAGATCTGTCTCGCCCCGACCAGAGGCACAGTCCCTTCAAACCAAGCTAAGTATGTTGAGCTAGCCGAATAGGTGTTGCTTTGTTCTCAGTTCCACTTGTATAAGTCAGGGGTGCCTTCCACCAGGGTGATCATGGTAAGTCCCTTTGCCAGCGAGAGAAGCTCCTGGAGTGCTGCCTCTCCGAGGTCCGGGGAGAGGTCCAGAAGCCATCCGCCCTGAATACCCTCACGAACTCTTCGCTCTGTGATAGCTCTCCGCGAGACCTTATAAAAAAGGTTGGGCGCCAGGTCTTTTAAGCGCCCACTTGGAAGCCACCTACCTGTCAAAAAGTAAGTGTCCCTTCCATCTCCGATGCTCGAAGATGTGGCAACTTCGAAGAGCTGTCGGGCCATCTCGGGAACATGGATGTTGAATTCCCTCCACGGTTGGAGGCGTCCATCCTCTACAACCATAACCATCTGGTTCTTAATGCCAGGTTCATCAGTCTAAGGTTCGGAATGCCAAGGCCACCGATACTCTTAGGCATACACACCTTATTCCACGCCACGAAGGCTAACGCTCGTTAAGTCAGTGGTAGCAGCAAGACCAGTGCACCAGTTGTTAGTAGGGGAAGCACCCTCTGGCTGGTTGAGGAGATCAAAAAATGTATGAGAGGGCTATTATGGTCAGGGTCCGAGCACACGCAGGGTGGACAATGTCTGGTGGCTTGGGAGCAAGTGTGTAAACCCTACTGCTACGGGGGGCTTGGAGTGAAGAACCTGATAACACAAGGCCTCGCGCTTCGGGTGAGATGAGAGTGACTTAGAAGAACAGACATCTCAAGACCATGACAAGGGCTCCCCATGCTGAAAGACACCTTAGCAGCGGAAGTGTTTGACAATCTAATCCGCATCCAAATTGGTGACGAAATAATACGTTGTTTTGGAAGGACAGGTGGATCGGAGGGATGGCCATATAGGAGATAGCCCCACTTCTACAGGCTGTTGTGATTTCAAGGCGTGCTAACAAGAGAACACTTGAGGAAGCACTACGAGACGATAGATGGATACTTGACATCATGGGGAACATGACTGCTGATATGGCGACACGGTGTGTCACCTTGTGGGCGGCCATCCAGAGAGTGCCTCGGGAGGATTCCAGAGCGGATGAGTTTGAGTGGCCTGTGTCGTCGACGGGTCAATATATGGCAAGCTCCACTTACAAGGCACTGATGCAAGGACAAATAAGATTCCCTCTAGCCAAAGGGGTCTAGAAGTGTTAGGGCGCCGGCAAAGTGCAAAATCTTCACGTGGTTTAAACAGGCTTCAACTTGGTGATATTCACTAGTACCAAAAATCAAGTGTCTTCAGACCGGTCCACCTGCTGCACTCAAGTACGCCCTTTAAACGGACAAGGACATGTCCGGTTTGGCCCTTTTTGGGTTAATTTATCTTTTTAGATACAAAACTATGCTTAACTCAATTTTAAATCTAAATATATTATATAATAATTAATCCCTCCATATCAAAATGTAAAATGTTTTAGCATTTCCTAGACAATACATATCTAGACATGTTTTAGTATAAGACAGTCGGCTTCGTGGGAAGTTTTCTCCAGGCACGCCTGTGCGACGCCAGCAGCGTGAGCTCATTCTCAAGTTGAGGATCGCTCGACAGACGGAGGTGATTGGTGACGAGGCGGTGGCGGCTTACCTGGACCTTTTCACTCAGCCCTTACGTCAGGATCAGATCGATGTGGTTGTGAGTCTATTAGGCTGGCAGCCTGAGGCGCTCCCTATGGTGGATGAGGCACAGGAGGAGTGCATGGTTTAGTTCCCAGTGTTTGCGGTCTTCTGTTTTTTTCATTCATGCATCCTTGTGTAAGAACTGAGTTTTGTTTTCGTGGTACTGTTTCATCATGAACCCAGACATCTCGATTGCAATCTGGAATGGGCGTGGACTAAACTCTGTGGTTCGTAGAGCAGCGATTTTCCAACTTTTGGCCCCGGTAAAAGTCGCAGTTGTTTGCATTCAGGAGACCAAGATGGCGGTCATCTGTGATCGTGTGGTTCGGGAATGCCTCGGCTCGGCATATGATGGATACTTTTTCCTTCCAGCTGTTGGCACCCGTGGTGGAATTCTTCTCGCCTGGCAGCCCGCGTTGGTGATGATCTCGAATCGTCACATTTCTTCCAATGCCATTACGGCACATGTCTCAGTGGGTGGAGATCAGGGCTGGTGGTTCACGGGCGTCTATGGTCCCTCTCAGGGCGTGGATGCGAAGAAGGCCTTCCTGGTTGAGCTGCAGGACATTAGAGATCTTCATGCAGGTCCGTGGATGGTCGCTGGCGACTTCAACCTAATAACATAGGAGGAGGACAAAAACCAGGGACCGCTTCACCGGGGGATGATGGGTCAGTTAAAGAGGGCGTTGAACCGCTTTGAGCTCAAGGACCTATATCTTAATGGACGTCGTTTCACCTGGTTGAACGAGAGGCTGAACCCCACTTTGGAACGTCTGGATAGGGTGGTCACCATGATGGATTGGGAATCCCTCTTCCCAGACGCTTTCCTCTCAGCCATCTCCTCAGGGCCTTCGGATCACTGCCCACTAGTCCTACGGCTTGCCCCCAACTTTCATTGGGGTGGTAGGTTCCACTTTCAGTCCTTTTGGAAGAGAGCTGAGGGATTTCAGCAGGTGGTCCTCGAGCCTAACCCCTTCAAGCACCTTGAGCTAAAGCTCCGAGCCACGGCCAAGCAACTATCTATTTGTAAAACTTCTATATGATCATGTACCTTTTTGTAAGGTGTGTTTTTGAAAAACTCTTAACTTTTTTTTTTGTGACCAGGTTAGCAGAAAAACGACCAACATCTGCGGTATAAAATCAGTGTTATTAATGTCATCATGGAATATATGTGTTCGTATTACATATATTGACGGTTTATTCTGTAAATTTGGTCAAAATGGGAATGCTTGGCTTTTGCAAAAACTAATGCACTTTATTAAAAGAAACGATCAGCCGTGTGTATCGAAAATTGTATTCTATCTATGCCCAAATCAGATAATCTATTTATTGAAATGGGTGCTGAGAGAAAAGGCGCCGAACCATCAATTTGCGTTATAATAGTTATTATTTTTACCCTTCATGGATCATTCGAGAACTGATTAATCGTCAAATGACAAAACATCGTTCAACCAAAAATAAAATAAATATTGGCAAAGATAGTTACATTGAGGAATGGAAAGTAAAATGAAAGCTGAATAACTAAATGCCAAGCTTCTTACGTCTGTGTCCTAATAAATTATTCTTGCACAAGTGGCCAGAAGCACCAAATCACATAGATCATGTATATCCTTAGCCGTTAGCTAGTTGCACAAGTGGTCAGTAGCCTCACTGCCATGATTCATATGCATGCATACGCCAAATCGAGGACTCTAAAGAAGAAAGACTTCATCGTTCAAGAGAGAGAGAGTGGCCCCACTGCCATGATTCATATGCATGCATACGCCAAATTGAGGACTCTTTAAAGAAGGAAGACTTCACCGTTCACAAGAGAGAGAGAGAGAAAGAGAGAGTATGAAGAGGAGGGGAGGGAGAAGCACGATGGTGTTCGACAAGAAGGATGCAGAGAGGCGGATGAGTGAGACGATGAAGATGGAAGATTTATGCTCCAAGCTGACGTCTCTCATTCCGCAGGAGTACCGTCTGGACACTGCTTCGCAGGTATAGAAAGTTCTTTTCTTCCTAACGGGTATAGAAAAAGTTCACGAGTTCTCTACAGATTCGAAGTTAGTTACCGAGAACACAAGAAGATGAATGTTTTATAATCTTCTGGGAGGTTACGAATTGTGTAGTCGCAAGCTGCTCTTCTCCATTCTTAGGTTGATTTTTGTGGCAGTTGTCTGTTCTCTTCTTGTTTCCTTGAAAAATCAATTAACACTGCTGCCCGTTCAAACAAACAAAAAATTAACACTGCTGCACCTAAGTTAGATGATGTGACCATGCATGCTTATTAGATGCGTTGCATCTTTTAGCTTGCTAAAAAGGATTATATTATTGTACTATGTAGAATAGATCAGTAGAGTGACTAAGAATTATATAACCCGCAACATCAAGATAAAAATCAGACCCGCGTAACGAAATCTAGCATGTAAGTTAGACTATACAACGGAGTCATGCTATTGTGTTTGGAAATAGAAATGAGTGTAACACGATGATCTTTGCCAACACTTGTTGAGTGCCATCACTTGTTGTCTGTCCTAGCTAGAGATATGAAGAACAAGGCAGACTGGGGGCAAACACCTTGAGTCGTTAATGCCATGAGAAAAGGCTAGCTTTTGTCTTCCGTCGTGACTTTTGCCATGGCTCGTTCAGTTATTTGTTCCTCTAACACTCTTTTTTTTTTAAGGATACGTCTAGAAGACGTATCGGTTTCATAGAAGAAAGGCCAATGCCAAATACAACGCGTCTGGCACATACGCCCAGGACGCAACCCACTCACACACACCCCAACTTACAAACGGGATTACTCCCAGAACTCCACCGGGCTCACACACACCCTAACACTCTTCTTGATTAATAGAATTCGAAATAAATAGAATATATAACGGCTTTCCTAGCTAGTTCTAAGTCTCACGAGAATTAACTAAATCTCAGTCTCCTCGTTAGCCATTGGGCTTACGCCGTGATTCATATTGGGCTAAGAGTTGCACATGAGTTGCAACCATGTGCAATGAACTACTATGTCGATCGGTAGATTTTGCATCGTGATCCGTACTAGATTTAAAGTTGCACAGTAGATGCAATTATGTGCAACTGGAGATTTAGTTAAATCTAAATCGAATGACCATTAGACAGACCCCCAGACTACATTAGCATGACTTCATATCATGCATCATGAATACACAAGCATGATATCATTGCTAAAACAAAAGCTCTATCTGTACCCGGCCCCAATGGTGCTGTCTATACACGGGCACGACACAGGAACCTGTGAAACATGAACGGTACGATACAAGCATGTATACATCGGAAAGTGACTTGACGCTAGGTAGCCATTCATCATGTTATAATTGTGTCCGCCTGGTCGTGTGATGTACACGTGGGTTCGTACCTGCAGAAAGCGGTCGATGGTCCCAGCAAGAGACCATCATAACCTATGTTTGGCAGGATATATATGCCCCAAGAATAGTCGTGAAACACGGAAACTACTCAGGCTGGTGCCAATGCATCACAGCTTCTCACGGGCTATAGCCCCGCCACGTCACATTTTTTCCTCGCTCTCACGCCACTCTCACGCCACTCTCACAGTACGGTGCCAGTGCACGGGCTATAGCCCACACTATCACACTCCTCTCCCCACTATCGCCCGGCCTATCGCCCCCATTGGCACCGCATCGCCCCGCTATCGCCCGCCCTCTCGCCCCGCACCCCTCCTATCGCCCCGCCGCCGGGCGAGGCTGCTGCCGCCCGGCCGGCCCCTCTCGCCTCCCTCCTCGACCGCTCTCGCCCCGCCTCGGGCGATAAGCCCCCTCTCGCCCCGCCTCCTCGCCCGCAATGGCACCAGCCTGAGTGGTCTCTCGGAAGTAGCCACAAAACACAAAATTCTAAAGCATATCCGAATCCTTGACGCTCTGTAGTTTCTTTAGAATCGTAGAAATGGATGCAGCAAACGAAATGAAGTCCATGCGACGTTTACACTGAATCAAATGTTGTATTAATTAAGAGTCTTGCAGCGGCAGCTCATGTCTTTAAGTCCCAACTCTTCTTTGGATGAGCTGCATGCAGGGTTCGTCAGACATGCCCAGCCAACTGATAAACGCTACGACCTACATCAGAGATCTACGGGAGAGAGTTGAAAGGCTGAGGCAAATGAGAGACGGCCACGCAAAATTGCAACGAACGACCAGGTGCAGCGGCAGCGGCAGCAGCAACGTCACAAACGCAGCAGCAGAAGCAGCAGGATCGTGCGGTCCTCACGACGTCGCCGTGCAGTTCAGTGGCGCCACACATTTCGACGTGAATTTCACGATGGCCTCCAGGGAAAGCGTCGAGCTGCACAAGGTGATCCGCACCATCGAGCAGGATCAACGCGTCGAGATCATCGAAGCGAATTCGTGCTTCGTCGATGATAGCAGGATTGTCTACATGCTAAAGTGCAAGGTAGTGATCCCAACTTGAGCAAACAGCTTGCTTTTCAGTTAAGTCGTTGATGGTTTTCACTTCCTGCACATGTATAACATGGTCTTCTCTGCGCATAATCTGTAGGCGATAAGCTCTGAGGCAGTCTTGGATGCATCCATGGTCAGAAGGCTGTTGACGGAATCACTTGCAGAACCCTGAGCGTGCTGGTGCCTGAGTTGGTAAGTATTAGGCTTCGATTGGAAGATCTGGCAAAGAGGCCAAAAATATCGCCGTGTCAAGTTTTTTCCTTCGCATAAAATCTATCTTGCTTCATTAGATTGTACAATTATCATTGACACTTGTAAACTACAGTCCTTTATAAGTTCAACTATTTTCATGCCTTACAGAAACATTTCTGGTTTGTGCGAAGGTTGTTATCTATAGGACAAGGACAAACGTACAAGAACTAAAGGGGATTGTGCTAGTAGTAAACACTACTACGGATATTTCCTTCTCACTCGGCCCGTAACTGTCATTACACACAGCCGCACGGGTAATGTAGTCAACTGGAGGGCAGGGAACTCAAATACTCGGGGTCTCTTTGATTCATAGGAATGCATAGTATTTTTTGTATAGGATTGGATTCTATAGAAAATTTTCCTATATTGCTTGATTGATTCATAGGATCAAATTCCATAGGAAATATTCTCGTAGTACGCATGCTACGGATATTTCTTTCTCATAGTACACATCTTATAGGAAAAGAAGATGAGATCCAATCTTACAGAAAAATTTCTTCACACAATAAAAAAATATTGCTTTTCTCATAGGTTACAAGTTTCCTATCTCTATAGTTTTCCTATCCTATGCATCAAAGGAGCCCTCAATGCACACTTTTTCTTTCGAGTACATGTACACACGCACACAACTACCACACGTGCACAACACAGACCGACACGACCATGCCTGCTCACCATAGGCTTAAGGACATTTCTTTTTGCCTCATGCTTATGCATAAGCCCGTGTATAGATTTTGGTCGAGAGAAATTGTGGTGGGGAGAAGTTTCCAGAAACTCTTAGGAGACTTCTTTTGGAATGATGTTGTTTTGCTTATTCGCCGTGATGAGTTGTGAGATGACTATTATGCTCCTGAATTTGATAATGTGCGCTTAATAAAGCGATGTATAGGATACATACCTAGTTTCACTGCTAGAAATTGACTTCCCGCCCGGTTGTCTCGGCTTCGCCGAGCGCAAAATATCGGGGCGCCCCGACAAAGAACACCTACGCCGAGACTACAGCCGAAACACTCTGCGACGACGACGAGGCTCAACAAACATCATCCTCGCCGCGTGTGACACGCAAAAGTACCAGCGAAGAGGTTTACGTCGGCAAAGACAGTACAAAGATCTCGGCAAACACCCCCCCACCCGGCGAACTTTCTAGCCACGTGGCGCCGGCTAGTGGGCCCCACCTACGACATGATGACGCGGACTCTTCGCCGAGTTCCTGGACCAGCAAAAATATCGAATTAAGGAAAATATCCGTCTTTCTTTTCTTCGCCGAGTGCCTCGCTAGGCAAATATATCAGTAAAAAAAGGAAAATTCTGCCTCACTTCGCCGAGTGCCACTCTCGGCATAGAATGCGCGCGAATTTCTTTTTGAGTTCCTGCCATTTTCTTCGTCGAGTGCCCCGCTCGTCACAGTTATTAGTAAAAAAAAGAAAATTCTGCTCAATTCGCCGAGTGCCCTTCTCGGCAAAGAACGTGCGCGAATTTCTTTTTGAGTTCCCGTCATTTTAGTAGGCTATTCGCCCAGATTGTTGGTGGCAAAGCACTCGGCGACCCGTCGTCTCGTGCAGGGTTCGTCAGACATGCCCAGCCAACTGATAAACGCTACGACCTACATCAGAGATCTACGGGAGAGAGTTGAAAAGCTGAGGCAAATGAGAGATGGCCACGCAAAATTGCAACGAACGACCAGGTGCAGCGGCAGCAGCAGCGTCACAAACGCAGCAGCAGCAGCAGCAGGATCATGCGGTCCTCACGACGTTGCCGTGCAGTTCAGTGGCGCCACACATTTCGACGTGAATTTCACAATGGCCTCCAGGGAAAGCGTCGAGCTGCACAAGGTGATCCGCACCATCGAGCAGGATCAACGCGTCGAGGTCATCGAGGCGAACTCATGCTTTGTCGACGATAGCAAGATTGTCTACATGCTAAAGTGCAAGGTACTGATCCCAACTTGAGCAAACAACTTGCTTTTCAGTTAAGTCGTTGATGGTTTTACTTCGTGCATAATCTGTAGGCAATAAGCTCTGAGGCTGTCTTGGATGCATCCATGGTTAGAAGGCTGTTGACGGAATCACTTGCAGAACCCTGATCGTGCTGGTGCCCGAATTGGTCAAGTATTAGGCTTCGATTGGAAGATCTGGCAAAGAGGCCAAAAATATCGCCGTGTCAAGTTTTTTCCTTCGCATAAAATCTATCTTGCTTCATTAAATTGTACAATTATCATTGACACTTGTAAACTACAGTCCTTTATAAGTTCAACTATTTTCCTGCCTTACAGAAACATTTCTGGTTTGTACGAAGGTTGTTATCTATAGGACGTACAATGACATTGGTAGATTGATACATTGATGGACGAAAGGGGATTGTGCTAGTAGTAAACACTACTACGGATATTTCCTTCTCACTCGGCCCGTAACTGTCATTACACATAGCCGCACGGGTAATGTAGTCAACTGGAGGGCAGGGAACTCAAATACTCAGGGCCTCTTTGATTCATAGGAATAGCATAGTATTTTTTGTATAGATTGGATTCTATAGAAAATTTTCCTATATTGCTTGATTGATTCGTAGGATCATATTCCATAGAAATATTCTCGTAGTACATATTTCTTTCTCATAGTACACATCTTATAGGAAAAGAAGATGAGATCCAATCTTACAGAAAAATTTCTTCACACAATAAAAAAAATTGCTCTTCTCATAGGTTACAAGTTTCCTATCTCTATAGTTTTCCTATCCTATGCATCAAAGGAGCCCTCAATGCACACTTTTTCTTTCAAGTACATGTACACACGCACACAACTACCACACGTGCACAACACAGACCGACACGACCATGCCTGCTCACCATAGGCTTAAGGACATTTCTTTTTGCCTTATGCTTATGCATAAGCCCGTGTATAGGTTTTGGTCGGGAGAAACTGTGGTGGGGAGAAGTTTCCAGAAACACTTAGGAGACTTCTTTGTTTTGCTTATTCGCCGTGATGAGTTGTGAGATGACTATGCTCCTGAATTTGATAATGTGCGCTTAATAAAGCGATGTATAGGATACATACCTAGTTTCACTGCTAGAAATTGACTCCCCGCCGGGTTGTCTCGGCTTCGCCGAGCGCAAAATCTCGTTGCAATCCGACAAAGAACACCTACGCCGAGACTACAGCCGAAACACTCGGCGACGGCGACGAGGCTCAGCAAACATCATCTTCGCCGAGTGTGACACGCAAAAGTACCAGCGAAGAGGTTTACGTCGGCAAAGACAGTACAAAGATCTCGGCAAACACCCCCCCCCCCACCCGGCGAACTTTCTAGCCACGTGGCGCCGGCTAGTGGGCCCCACCTGCGCCATGTTCACGCGGACTCTTCGCCGAGTTCCTGGACCGGCAAAAATATTGAATTAAGGAAAATATTCGTCTTGCTTTTCTTCGCTGAGTGCCTCGCTAGGCAAATATATCAGTAAAAAAAGGAAAATTCCGCCTCACTTCGCCGAGTGCCACTCTCGGCAAAGAATGCGCGCGAATTTCGTTTTGACTTCCCGCCATTTTCTTCGTCGAGTGCCCCGCTCGGCATAGATATCAGTAAAAAAAAGAAAATTTTGCCTCAATTCGCCGAGTGCCCTTATCGGCAAAGAACCCGCGCGAATTTCTTTTTGATTTCCCGTCATTTTAGTAGGCTATTCGCCCGGATTGTTGGTGGCAAAGCACTCGGCGACCCGTCGTCTCGTGGTCATGCATCTACGCAAAAAGATTAGATTTTCCCCGCTATTCTACCTCTACATCGTCTCGTTTTGGCAATAGTTTCTCAACCAACGAGAAAATTCCTCTGAGCTACCCCTTTCGACGCTCGTGGAAGGGGTAGAAGGCATCGTTGACTTCCGGTCAACTTTGGGGGGATTTCGGACAGACCGGAGCCCACGTAGTGTCAGAATCACACCAAAACCTAGGTGGTGTCATATTATATGTGATAGAGTGTGGTGGTAGGTTGTAAGAGTCAACACCCGGACTCATACACTCCGTACCCACATATCCCCTTCCGGCCCCTCTCCGGAGAAACCCTAGCCCCGCTGGAGAAAAAGTCGGAACTGCCATTCGGGCCCCTCTACATGAGCCAGAAGGGGGTAGCAAAGTGTAACTAGTTGCTTGGTTGTGTTATGTTAGGCCCAATGAACATCCAAGAAAATGGTAGGGCCCACCTCTTGGGAATAATCCCCCTGTTCCGTCAGATCCGGGAGTTTCGGGTTGTAAGTGGTCCTTGAACCCGCGAGAGAGAATCTGACACCGGCGGTGCCCTAACACAAAGAGTGAGGTAATTCTTGGCATCCAATACCCATGCCACACTCTAACACACATGCTATGGAAAACTCTTGGTTTGGGTGGGATTTACACGCTCCAGAGCCCCTATCCGGAGAAACCCTAACCCCGCTGGAGAAAATGACGGAAATGTCGTTCTGGCCCCTCTACGTGAGTCGGAAGAGGGTAGCAAATTCCAAATAGTTACTTGATTGTGTTATATTTAGGCCCAAGGAACTCCCAAGACAATGCTAGGTCCCACCTCTTGGCAAGATTCCCCTCGTTCCGTCAGATCCGAGAGTTTCGGGCTGTAAGTAGTCCTAGAACCCCGAGAGAGAATCTGACGCCGGTGGTGCCCTAACACAAAGAGTGAGGGAATATTTGGAATACAAGACCCATGCCAAAATCTAACACACATGGTATCTAAAACCCTTGGTTTGGGTGGGATTCAGAGCTCCGGAGCCCCTCTCCGGAGAAACCTAGCCCTACTGGGAAAAAAGACGGAACTATCATTTTGGCCCCTCTACGTGAACCGGAAGGGGGTAGAAAACTTGAA
Source organism: Alopecurus myosuroides (assembly GCA_028641055.1). Classification (NCBI taxonomy): domain Eukaryota; kingdom Viridiplantae; phylum Streptophyta; class Magnoliopsida; order Poales; family Poaceae; genus Alopecurus; species Alopecurus myosuroides. The sequence goes on along the minus strand of CM054057.1, from coordinate 470,873,494 downwards.
CTAGTAGCTTGGCTGTGTTATGTCAGGCCCAAGGAACGCCCAATAAAATGGTAGGGCCCACCTCTTGGCAAGATTCCCCCTGTTCTGTCAGATCCAGGAGTCCCGGGACGTAAGTAGTCCTGGAAACCGCGAGAGAGAATCCGACGCCGGTGGTGCCCTACCACAAAAAGTGAGGTAATATTTGGCATCCAAGACCCATGCAACACTGTAACACACACGGTATGGCAACCCTTGGTTTGGGTGGGATTCGGACGATCCGCAGCCCCCTCTCCGGAGAAATCCTAGTCCCGTTGGAGAAAAAGATGGAAATGTCGTTCTGGCTCCTCTACGTGAGCCGGAAGGGGGTAGAAAAGTGGAACTAGTTTCTTGGTTGTGTTATGTTAGTCCCGAGGAACACCCAAGAAAATGGTAGGGCCCACCTATTGGAAAGATTCCCCATGTTCCGTTAGATCCGGAAGTTTTGGGCTGTAAGTAGTCCTCGAACCCGCGAGAGAGAATCCAACGCTGGTGCTGCCCTAACACAAAACGTGGGGGAATATTTGGCATCCAAGACCCATGCGACACTATAACACACATGGTATGGCAAACCATTGGTTTGGGTGGGATTCAGACTCTCTGGAGACCCTCTCCGGAGAAACCCTATCCCTACTTGAGAAAAAGACGGAAATGTCGTCATGTCCCCTCGACGTGAGCTGCAAGGGGGTAGCAAAGTGGAACTAGTTGCTTCGTTGCGTTAGGTTAGGACCAAAGAGCACCCAATAAAATGGTAGGTCCCACCTTTTGGCAATATTCTCCCCGTTCCATCAGATCCGGGTGTTTCGGGGTGTAAGTAGTCGTGGAACCCGCGAGAGATAATCCGACGCCGGTGGTGCCCTAACACAAAGAGTGTTGTAATATTTGGCATCCAAGAACCATGCCACACTCTAACACACATGATATTGAAAACCCTTGGTTTAGGTGGGATTCAGACGCCCCGGAGCCCCTCTCCGGAGAAACCCTAGCACCAGCTGGAGAAAAAGACGGAAATGTCGTTCTGGCCCCCTCTACGTGAGCCAGAAGGGTGTACAAAAGTGTAACTAGTTGATTGGTTGTGTTAGGTTAGGCCCAAGGAACACCCAATACAATGGTAGGGCGCACCTCTTGGCAAGATTCCCCGCGTTCTGTCAGATCCGGTAGTTTCGGGATGTAAGTAGTCCTCGAACCCGCGATAGAGAATAGGACGTTGGTGGTGCCCTACCACAAAGAGTGAGGGAATATTTGTCATCCAAGACCCATGCCACACTCTAACACACATGGTATGGGTAACCCTTGGTTTGGGTGGGATTCAGACGCTTTGGAGCCCCTCTCCGGAGAATCCCTAGCCACGTTGAACAAAAAGACTGAAATGCCGTTCTGGCCCCTCTACGTGACCCGGAAGGGGAAGAAAAGTGGAACTAGTTGTTTGGTTATGTTATTTTAGGCTTAAGGAACATCCAATACAATGTTAGGGCCCACCTCTTTGCAAGATTCCCCTGTTCCGTCTGATCTGGGAGTTTCGGGTTGTAAATAGTCCTAGAACCCGTGAGAGAAAATCTGACGTCGGTGGTGCCCTAACACAAAAAATGAGGGAATATTTGTCATAAAAGACCCATGACACACTCTAAAACACATGGTATGGAAAACCCTTGGTTTGGGTGGGATTCAGACGCTCCGGAGCCCCTCTCCGGAGAAACCCTAGCCCCGCTGGAGAAAAAGATGGAGTCGTTCTGGCCCCTCTAAGTGAGCCGAATGGGGGTATAAAAGTGGAACTAGTTGCTTGGTTGTGTTATGTTAGGCCCAATTAACACTCAAAAAATTTAGGTCCCACCCCTTGTCAAAATTCCCCCGTTCTATCAAATCCGGGAGTTTCGGGCTGTAATAGTCCTAGAACCCGCGAGAGAGAATCTGACGCCGGTGGTGCCCTAACTCAAAGAGTGAGGTAATCTTTGGCATACAAGACCCATTCCACACTCTAACACACATGGTATGTGATGTCTCGCACGCTTCTATTCTTGTAGACAGTGTTGGGCCTCCAAGTGCAGAGGTTTGTAGAATAGCAGCAAGTTTCCCTTAAGTGGATTACCCAAGGTTTATCGAACTCAGGGAGTAAGAGGTCAAAGGTATCTCCCTCAAGTAACCCTGCAATTATGATACAAGAATTCTCTTGTGTCCCCAACACACTAATACAATTGTCAGTTGTTTAGGTGCACTAGTTCGGCGGAGAGAGAGTGAAATACAAGTAATATGGATGATTATAAGTGATAATAGCAATCTGAAATAAAAATGGCAGCAAGCAAACATGTAGTGGCACTGATTGTAAACGGTGTTTCAATCCTTAGAAACAAGGCCTAGGGATCATACTTTCACTAGTGGACACTCTCAACAATGATAACATAATTGAATGCATAAATATCTCTCTTCACTATGCTAATCCGAACCACTCTCCGGTTGAATAACAAACACCAATTCATTTCTTAGGGCTACAAAAAGCACTCCTTAAAGTTGCATTCCCATGTCTAGCAAACCCCACGCTGTCACTAGGAGCGCCCTAGAAGGTACTAGACAAACACCACAATTTCATAGGGTCATCCAACACAAGATATAAATATCATGCTAAACCACATGGTGCACACACTGTCACCTTTACACCGTGATCAAAGTGTTTACGGAGATCTCATAACAAAACCAGTCAAGTACCATAACAGATGAAGAGTAACATCTACTAATTCAACTATATTACAAAGCTCACGATCACATAAAGATCACACCATGGGAGAGAGAGATGAAACACATAGCTACCGGTAGATCCCTCAGCCCCGGGGGAGAACTACTCTCTCCTTGTCATGGGAGACAGCAACAGCGATGAAGATGGAGGTGGAGTCGATGGAGATGGCTCCGGGGGCACTTCCCCGTCCCGGTAAGGTGCCGGAACAGAGATTTCTGTCCCCCGAAACTTGTGGGTGGCTACGGCGGAGCTACGGATGTTTTTGTGGAAAAAGGCTGGTTTTTTTTAGGTTTTATGCATCGGGGGACATATAGAGGCGAAAGGGCGATGCCGGGGGTGGCCAGGGGGCCCACACCACCCCTTAGCGCGGCCAGAGGGGGAACCGCGCCCCCCCTCCTATAGTGTGGTGGTTCTCGGGCACCCCTCCGGGTCTCTTCGGGACTCCATGGACCCTCCGGGACTTCTAAGACTTCTGGCTTTTGAATTTTCCAATTCCGAGAATATTTCTAGAACAACTTTTCTGAAACTAGAAACGGCAGAAAAACAGGAACTGGCTCTGTGGCATCTTGTCAATAGGTTAGTCCCGGTAAATCGATAAAAATGACATAAAGTGTATAGAAAACATGTGGGAAACAACATCAAAACAACATGGAACATCAGAAAATAAGGATACATTTATGACGTATCAACATCCCCAAGCTTAGTTCCTACTCGTCCTCGAGTAGATAAACGACAAAACAAATAATTTCTTAGGTGACATGCTACCAACATAAACTTGATCATCATAGTAATGTAAAAGCATAAGTAAGCTGAGATCATAGAACTTCAACACAAGCGTGCTAAATAGAATTTTAATAATAAAGCATAGCAATCACCTTGCATCATGAGAAGTAATACAAATAAAAGATCATGAATAACAATACAACGAAAGATATACGTTTGTTTCAAGTATAGAGAAAATATGGCAAAGTGATATTTCGCTAGTCCTTAAGAGTGAGGCAAAACATAAATGTGAGGACACCTTCAAATTTCATGAGGAAGACTAGAACAAATAATTAGAGAACAAGCAATAACACATCATGAATCAAATAATAATGTTTCTGGGACAAATGCACATAAAACTCAGAATGGCAACTATGCTCTCTCAACTGTGCATAAAGTTAGAAGATGGAGACTCAACATAAAAGTAAAAGAAAGGCCCTTCGCAGAGGGAAGCATGGATCACTCATGTGCTAGAGCTTTTATTTTATTAAACAGAGGTATAAAAAGCATGACACTCCTCCCATCCATCTTACACAAACCATGGCTAACCAAATCCTTGGGTGTCTGCCAACAATCACATATCGTGGAGGAGTGTCTATATTTTTAAGAGAGGTGCATGCTTATGTCAATGAATGGTAAACAGAAAATACAGTACGTCACAACCAACTAGACTTCACAAGAGCGGCTCCCATAGAAGGACGCATCTGGGTAGAAGGTCATCCCTCTTTCTCTTTTGTTTACACAATTATGATGTGCCTGATAAATCAGGGGCAAAAATAGTGAAGAGAATTTGTTGTTATTAATTTGGGGCTGGGCACCCCACTGCCAGCTCTTCTATTATTAGATAAGAGTATGAAGTCACTAGTCCAGGGTGTGAAAGTTCAATCAACAAGTGAGATAAAGATTCTCTATTTACGTCCTCATGAGCTAAAACAGGAGCACAAAACAGGAGTAATTTTGAAAGTTTTAAAGGTAACACATCAGCGATTTACTTTGGAGTGGCGGTTAAATACCACATGTAGGTAGGTATGATGGACACAATGGGAAAACTTTGGTTTTTGGTTGTTGGATGCACGAGTAGAGATCATACTCAGTATGGGTGGAGGCTAGCAAAAGACTAGGAGCGACAAATCGAGAGAGCATAGGAGCCATAATCATGCATGGCGACATAAACAACATTAATCAAAGCATAAGTGGTACCACAAGTTTAAAAACTAAATGATCATGGAGGCTATAAGTGACTCGTTCATAGTCATAAACATGGTGTGAGCATGCGCCAAGTCAACCAAATAAATCATTCAAAGGAGAACACCACAAATTTATGCTTCAATATGACAATAACAACTCATGATTATTTCAATGACACATTAAACACTCTCAGCTATTTTAGGATAGTCATGCTACGAAATAACCACTAGGATTTATAATTAAAATAACATCTAGCATGATATGAAAAAGTCTAGCCACCGTCTATACAAGCTTCTACTTGCACTGTTAAAAATTCTACCTCAAGCAGCAGTTTGTTTTCCCAACAAGCGCCATACAAAACATGCTTTAAAAAACTCTCTAAATACTACATCAATAAAACATGAGAGTACTCACATAACACTACTAAAACTAACAGCTCTAAATAAGAGATGCAATGAAAACGAGAGCTAAACGGAAATTTTTGCAGCAACTAGACAAAAACTAAGAATACTAGCATAGCAAGTATTCAAACGAAAAAGCGGAGCGTGTCTTTGTCCCAAACAAGGAATGCTAGGGTACAAATATATTATGTCAGAAACGAAAACAAAATAAAACAAAGGAAACCAAAAAGAAAAACAAACAGGCGCTCCAAGTAAACTTCATATGATGTGACCGAATAAAAATATAGTTTCACTAGAAGTGACCTGATAGATTGTTGATGAAGAAGGGATGCCTTGGGAATACCCAAGCTTAGATGCTTGAATATTCTAAAAATATCTTTGGATGAACCGCGGGTGTCGAGACATCGTAGTAGTTTTCATAGACGGGGGTGCCATGAGACTACGGTAGAGACGTGGGGTAACGGGATAGCGTAGTAACACAGAACACGGGATTTTACCCAGGTTCGGTACGTCGCGACAGTACGGCGTACATACTCCTGCACTTCTCACTAATTGGGACTAAAGCCCGTTTATCAGGGTTACAATGTGAGGGTGTAGATCTAGCTTCTCGGCGAGGATGAGCTTCTCGGCGAGTTGCGTAGAGCTTGAACTTGTTGTGTCTAACTTGTTTTAATCTATCTCCCGTCCGGCTTTATATAATAGCCGGATTAGGGCTTACAGAATAAGAAACCTAGAAGACTACGTTTAACTTGTAACTTGGAAAGCAAGAAATCCGTCTTCTCCTCCAAGCCAGATCACGCGGGCCGTGATCCGGGTTCTTCTAGAATCCGGCTTCTACGCGTCGGACTACTGGGCCGCCCAATGGACCTAAGCCCATTACCATGTAGGCCACCCTGGTAGTCCGGCTCTTTGTCTACCATCTTCTATACCCCTATTCAGTATATATCCGACAGTAGCCCCCAGGAAGGATCAAAACTCTGATTCTCCGTCTTTCGTCAAATACATTTTGTCCGGGAAATCTTGATTCAGCAGTCTTGATTCTTTCTACTTTCCTTTTGAAGGAGATGGTAACATAAAACTCGGAACCATAAAAATCCGGCTTTTCTTCTCGCGATCCTTCACGGAAAAGGAACTTCTAACGTCAGCGTCTTAAACATGCTGACGCAAGCGTCGCTTGGTTCCACGCGGGAAACCCCTCAGCGTATCTCTGACAGATTCTCACGGGAAACGAGGAGATAGCCATCATTCCCGTGCCGTTTTATTTCCCGTATTTTCCGGCGAGCGACACGCGTCGAGCATCCAACGGTCGAAAGAGCCGTTGGCACGTATCTAAACGGTTTTCCGGCTATAAATAGCCATCATCGTCCTCATCAGAAACTTTCCTCACTCCCTCACTGCCCACGCCATTGTCGCGAGCGAGCTCGAGAGCACGGTACTGTCCCAAACGCACTTAGCTTCCAAGCACGCAGAACGCAACGCGCCACCAAAAGATGGCCTCCTCGCCGTCCTCGCCCGCTCGCGCCGCCATCGACGAGCTCATCGGCGACCTAGATCCACAGCCAGGATCGCAAAAGCACACCGGCGGCGAGCCGGAGAAGACCACGGCTTCCGCGGCGGACGGAGAAAACACTTCCGCCGCCGCGAACATAGCGGGATCGAGCTCCGCAGCACCCCCTCCGTTCGTCCCAACGACGGCGAGGGTCAAGATCCATTCCCGTGGCGATGAGCGCTTTGTTACCGGAGCCAACAACGAAACAGAAATTGTCGGCAATTGGAGTCCGAGTAATACTTCTCTCGTCCTTGTTCGTCGGATGTCAAAGGAGGGATCCATAGTTAAAGGCAAATGGCGAATCTCGAAAGATGAACCCGAGCCCAAGCCAAAAGTCGGAGAACGCGTCATCTTTACCTCTCATGTTGCGAGAGGTATGGGTTTTCCCCCTTCCGCCTTTTTTCTAGACGTCCTTAATTTTTATGGCGTTCAACCACACAATATTTCTCCGAATTCCATCCTCTACTTAGCCAGTTTCCAAGCCCTTTTCGAAGGATATCTCGGGATAACACCTGACCTAAATTTCTGGCAATATTGTTTTGAGGTAAAGCATAACATCACAAATGTTATTTCGCCCATTTGCGGAACCGTATCTTTCATCCTCAGAAAATTTAGGGAGGAATGGTATCCAAAAATAGAAATGCCGGAACCTGACCAATCTTGGCTAGGTTCTTTCTTTTATCATCAGGACATTCCATTCCCAGGCAGGGCAACCGGGGTTCCTCCCTTTGTTAATTCTGCCGCTACTCCTCGCGAGAGTTGGACAGCCGAAGTAGAGGAAAATTTGCCAAAAAACCTGATGAAGATAAAGCGGCGCATCGCCAAACTTTCTTCCTCTCAACCTTCTTTGGTTGGGAAGGATACCGTTATGTGCTGGTCTGGACGCCGTATCCAACCTCTCTCTTTTCGTTCCCGACTTCTTTGCGAATACTAAGGGCCAGAAGATAGCATGAGAGGAACAGATAAGGCCTTTACCAAAAAGGATTTTATAGGACGACTTCACGAACTGGTCGCCGTCAGTAGTCAGATTGAGGAAAGTCTGGCGATTTATCACGTGGAAAATCTGGTCCCTAAGGTATTTATCTTTCCTTGTTTCCACGTTTTTCTTCAGATTATCTTCTCCCTCCGCTTTTTAACATATTGTTAACTCCTTCCCAGTTTGATGAACTTGGAGAAAATGATCTTGCTTCCGACGCTAAACTCAACAAATTACATGCCGAGTTTAACAATCGGAAGCGCAAAAGGCAATCAGTTATCAAAGAGGAATCTATTCCCAACCTGGACGATATCCGGATAAAAGAAGAACCCTTCGACGAACTCGGATATATTCGTCCGGAGGCAAAGAAATTATTTGCTCCTGCGCCTCTGATTCGCCCTTGGCCACAAAATGGATTAGTTGTTCGCAATGATATCGCATTTTCGCCTCGTCAGGTTATACACGATGGCCTTCATCACGTTGGAATTCTCTTCGCGGAATATGCCAGAGAATTCAACGAGGTCTTGATCGATTTGCGAGAAATGAGCCAGGTAATACTTCTAGCCCCCAAGCATTAAGTTGAAATATGAATTCTTCTTAATGTTTCTTCATATGCCTGTTCAAACTTAAGCATCTGGCTTTCATTTCCATGTTTTAGCATTCCGCAGACGCCATAAACTTGGAAGTTTTTAAGAAGCTTAGTCTCAAGAGCAGAGAAGTAAAAACCCTTCAATCTGTTATTGAGTCGAAAAGCAACGAACTAGCGTCATCTCAGCGGCAACTATCAAAAGCCACCGGTATTTTATTTTGTGCCATTTGTTTTCTCTGGAGAATTCTTCGGAATTGTTTTGTAAACTCAAATTAATTATTGCCCTCCAGCTGCTTTAAACAAAGCCAACAAATTAGCAGAAAACGTTGTCCATGTTTCTCAGCTTCGTGAGGAAAACTCAAACCTCCGAAAGGAACTTCTGAAAGCTCAAGAAAACCTAGAAGCCTGTAATCTAGCCCTTGGGATTGCTCAATCCAAGGCTTCTTTACAGGCAGCGGAAGATAAATCTGTTATCAATGATTTGGAAAGTATGCTACTCCCGCGCATGAAAGAAGGCGACGAAATTGACAAGGTTCTTGGTAAGTTAACTTCTTTTTACCAATGTCTCCATGTATTATTTCTTGTATCTTTTCATGTAACCTTTTCTTTTGTCGAAAAAGCAGGAAATTTTCCAGGAATTTCTCGGACTGAAAAGATCCGGGCCTTTGGGGAAGTGTGGAATTCAATCAGGAATGCAGGAATGCAGCTGATTAATAAATTCCTTCCCACAAGTACTGTACGCTTTTCGGAAGTCTACCGACTTCCGGGTGCCATCACAGAAGTAGCAGAGTCGAAAGAATCCATCCTTCGCTCTGCCGCACGAGGTGGTGCACGCATGGCACTTGGCCTTATGCGTCTACATTACCCTAATGCCAAATCTTGGCGCGTAGCATCCGGTATCCCTCAAGAATATACAGAAGCGCAACGAAATGCGATTTTTGATGAAGTTAAAGGGCACGCTTCCAAGATTGCCTCTATGGTTAACATTTCCATTACTTATCCGGAAGAAGAAGTGCCCGCAGCCCCCGAGAATGATAGCAGTGATGAAGACTCGGATGCTTGAGGGAATACACTTGACCCGAATGATGGATGTGTATAAGAGCATTTTTACAATGCAATTCATATTGTAATGCTTCTATGTCGTTTGTCGAAACAAGAACTCCGCCTTTTGCAATTTCAAGTTTCTTGCAAAGTTTTTCCGGGTTTGACTGTTCCTTTATCTTCTAAGTAATCTGGCAACTGTGTTTTAACTGCTCTAGTGTTTAAAAATGGCTCAACTAGCAATATGTATCGTCATGTCGAGTAACTGGGGACGAACCAAACAGTTTTGAAACTCGAAAACATGGATCATGCTAAAAGCATTTTTACTGACTAGTTTCAGTAACCCAACACATACACAATCAGATAAAATTTAGAGAAAACAAGGAACTGTTTTGAAACTTGGGCACGCAGGCACAATCCGAGTTTCCTTTAACCTTTAACAGGCCGAATCATTCAGCTTTTAAACACCGAGCACGCAGGCACAATTCGGGTTAACATTGAGTATTTGTAAGATCATTGGGAAATAGATGAGGCGGAAATATTTTGTACTTATAATGAATATGAATGATAACATTCCGACACCTTTATTTCATGGTCTCAAAGATGTTTACATAGAAATTGAACTAAGTATAGAAGGGACGTAATTGCTGGATACTCCAAGGCCTCTTTGTCTCTCCTAGCTCATCATCTATTTTTCTCTTTCTTTTGCGATTCGGCTTCTCGGGATCATCCTCCGTATCTCGAATGTCGACAAGATAGTATGATCCATTCTTCATGGCTTTACTGATGACAAATGGTCCTTCCCATACTGGGGCCAATTTGTGCTTCCTTTGCTGCACCAATCTCAGCACTAAGTCACCTTCTTTAAAAGAACGATGCCTGATTTTCCGACTATGATAACGTCGTAAACCTTGCTGGTAGATGGCGGATCTTTGAAGCACAAGTTCTCGTTCCTCTTCTAAGAGATCGACGGCATCCTGTCGTGCTTCTTCGGCATCCGAGTCGTCAAAATTCTGCACTCTTGGGCTATCATGGATCATGTCCGTTGGAAGAATAGCTTCTGCACCATAAACTAGGAAAAACGGGGTTTGCTCAGTTGACCTATTTGGCGTCGTTTGAATACTCCACAACACGGAAGGTAGCTCTTCTACCTACGCTCCAGCTGCTCTATGGAGAGGAGATTCGAGCCTTGGGCGTATTCCTTGCAGGATTGAACTGTTCATTCTTTCAACCTGTCCATTAGATTGCGGGTGTGCCACAGATGCAAGATCTAAGCGGATTCCCGTTTGTTGGCAGTATTTTGCCAACTCTCCAATGGAAAAAATTTGTCCCGTTATCAGTTATTATGCTATGTGGGACGCCATACCTCATTACTAAATCAATAATGAAATTTCTGGCAGTTGCGCCATCCAGCTTTTTGATGGGTTTAGCCTCCACCCATTTTGTATACTTATCTACCGCTACGAGTAGATGTGTAAGTCCACCTCTTGCAGTTTTGAACGGTCCCATCATATCTAGCCCCCAGACCGCAAACGGCCATGTGATAGGGATAGTTTTAAGTGCTTGGGCCGGAAAATTGGTCTGCTTGGCGTAATATTGACATCCTTCGCACGTATTCACTATGCGCTCGGCGTCTGACTTGGCTGTTAGCCAGAAAAACCCCGCCCGGAATGCTTTTTTGACTATGCTTTTTGATTGAGCATGATGTCTGCAATCGCCGGCATGGATTTCTTCCAGTATTTCTCTTCCTTCTTCTGGTGAAATACACCGTTGAAAGATTCCGGAAGTACTGCGTTTATACAAGTGGTCGTTGATCACCACGTATCCTTTGCATCGATGCTGTATTTGCCTTTGCAAGACTTCGTCTGCTCCTTCCGGGTACTTCTGATTGACTAAGAAGTTTAAGTATGGAATTGTCCAATCCGGTTTAACGAGCATGACCTCGATTGTTTCAGATGCCAGAGGGTAATCAACGTCTCCACCTTTTATGGATGGTTCATGCAAGTGCTGGACGAATACCCCTGGTGGTAAAGTTTTTACTCTCTCTGATCCCATGCGGGCTAACGCATCCGCATTCCAATTTTCCTCCCTTTTTATGTGAAGGACTTCGAACCCGAAGAAACAGATGGCGAATTCATCCACCGTCCTCCGATATTCGGCCATTATAGGGCTTTTCGCGTCCCAGGTTTGGTTGAGCTGATGCTGTACCAAATCCGAGTCTCCATAGCATGAGATGCGTTTTACCCCTATTTCTTTTGCAATATGCAAGCCATGAAGCAGAGCTTCGTATTCTGCCACGTTATTACTGGCGTTGAAGTGTATTTGCAATACGTACTCCATTGTGTCTCCCTTGGGAGATTTTAGGACTACGCCAGCCCCAGCTCCTTCCTTCATCTTGGATCCGTCAAAGTGCATGATCCAGTACTCGGATTCTGGCATCGGTGTTTTTTCCATTGCTTCTGTCCAGTCGGCGACGAAATCTGCCAAAACTTTGGGATTTTATTGCCGTCCTTGGCTGGTACTTAATGTCGAAGGCTGCCAGCTCGATGCCCCATTTAGCTACTCGGCCGGTTGCCTCCGCATTGTTTATAATATCCCCTAGTGGTGCTTTACATACCACTGTTATGGAATGCCCTTGGAAGTAATGGCGCAGTTTTCTGGATGCAAAAAATACGCCATATGCCAGTTTCTGGTAGTGCAGATACCTTTGTTTGGATTCGGAAAAAACTTCGCTTATGTAATATACCGGATGTTGATCTGGTATGCTTTGCTCTTCCTTTGTCCGTTCCACAACGATTACCGCACTAATAACCCGACTTGTAGCTGTAAGGTATAATAACATGGGTTCTTCGTCTTTTGGAGATGCCAAGATGGGAGCGTTCATCAAGGTTTCCTTCAACTGGGCCAACGCTGCATCAGCCTCTTCTGTCCATTCGAACTTGTCGGATTTCTTCAGCAGTTTGTAGAGTGGTAAGGCTTTATCCCCCAGCCGACTGATAAATCTGCTGACGGCTGCAGCGGAACCCGTCAATCTTTGGACATCTTTTACACATGTAGGTTTTGAGATGTTCAAGATTGCCTTGATCTTTTCCGGGTTAACTTCTATTCCTCTGTGGGAAACAATGAAACCCAAAAGTTTTCCTGAGGGAACCCCGAATACGCACTTAGATGGATTCAACTTCATCTTGTAAGTGCGTAAGTTTTCGAAAGTTTCTCGCAAATCCTCAAGGAGTGTATCTTTTTCCTTGGTTACGACGGCAATATCGTCCACATAAACATGGACGTTTCTGCCAATCTGACTATGCAAACAGCGTTGCATGCAACGCTGGTAGGTTGCACCTGCGTTCTTCAGGCCAAAAGGCATGGTTACGTAATAGTACGTCCCATACGGGGTTATAAAAGAAGTCTTGATTTGATCTTCCTTTTTCATGCGTATTTGGTGGTACCCGGTGTATGCATCCAAAAAGCATAAAAGCTCGGAGCCTGCAGTGGCATCTATTATTTGATCGATTCGCGGTAACGCGAACCTATCTTTCGGACACAACTTGTTCAATCCTGTGTAATCTATACACATTCTAAGAGTAGTGGTGTCTTTCTTCGGTACTAGGACCGGATTTGCGGACCAATCAGTATGGATTACTTCCTTGATGAAATCCGCTGCTAAAAGCCGGATAATTTCCTTGCCAATAGCCTTCCGTCTTCTTCCGTCAAAACGACGGAGACCTTGTTTGACGGGTTTTGATCCGGGAATAACCTTGAGTTGGTGCTCAGCAAGTTCCCTGGGTACGCCTGGCATGTCAGCTGGACACCAGGCAAAAATATCCCAGTTCTCATGGAGGAACTTGATGAGCTCGCCTTCCTATTTGTCGGTCATCCCAATCCCTACGATGACAAATTTTGTCGGATCTTTGGGATCTAGGATTACCTGTCTTGTATTCTCGGACGCCTTGAAACTATCTGTTGGCTTCCGAGTTTCTTTTCCTGCCGGCATTTCTTTCGGCGATACCTCCTTGGCTAATTCCTTCAGTTCCTCCTTTGCTATAACTCTCTGAGCGCAAAGGGCGTTTTCTTTCTCCAACTCATTTGCCAGCTTGAAATCACCGGCTATGGTGATTACTCCTCCTTTGGGTCCTGGCATTTTCAGCTTGTTGTAGATATAACAGGATCTTGCCATGAATTTGGCGAAAGCCGGACGTCCGAGTATTGCGTGATACACGCTTTCGAACGACACTACTTCGAAGGATACTTTTTCCTGCCGGAAGTGATCTTTATCTCCGAAGGTGACATCTAGGGAAATTTCTCCTAGGGATCGTGCTTGCCTGCCAGGAACAATGCCGTGGAAGCGTATATTGCTGTAATTGAGCTGGGACTCGGAGATCTTCAAGTGCTTCAGTGTATCCAGGTACATTATATTAATGCTGGATCCTCCGTCCATCAGCACTCTTCTTAGCCTAGTGTTTTGAACAATAGGGCTGACAACAAGAGCTTGTGTGCCGGGTTCAGGGATATTTCCGGGATGATCAGACTGATCCCAGACTATTGGCGTGTTGGAGTACTTCAAGAATTTCGGGGTCGCAGGAACGACCGCGTTTATTTCCCGAAGTGTTCTTTTGGCCACCTTTGCTGACGGGGTTGCTAAGAAAGTTAACATTGCTTCTCCGTCAACTCTCGGAAATTTGGGTTCGCCCTTTCGCTGTTGTTCCTGGATTTTGTCATCAGTGTCCGATTCACTGTCTTCTTTTTCAGCTTCTGGCTTTTGTTTGGCAGGTTTCCTTTTGGAACCCTTCCCTTTATTTCCGGATCCTGCATTGCCTTTCATATGCTTGTTTAGCCGGCATTGCGCGTTTGTGTGGGTTGGTTTCCCAAATTGCGAGTGGTGGACGCAGGGTTCCAACTTAATTCTCTCCCATTCTTCGGGAGTGTAATTGATTGGATCTGGGCTGCGACCTTTCCACTTATTTCCCTTATCTCCTCCAAAGGCTATGTTGACCTCTTTGGGCTTTGTCGTTGACTCTGGAGTTCCTTTTTTGTCAGAACGAGGGGTTTTCTTGGCGAGTATGAGTGACTCAATATTGCCTCCTCTTGCTCTGATATCATCTTCGGCTGCAGCATGCTCATTAGCGGTTGTAAGCATAGATCCAAGATCTTTGTGCTGTTTAGAACCAACCATGAACGGTACGAGTCCGGGTTTTAGGCCATTGACGAAAGCATGCATTGCTTGTACGTCAGTTACTCCAGAACAACTATTCTTCATTGCAGTCCATCTGGAGATGAAATCCACGTATGGTTCGTCCTCAAATTGGGTGCAACGGTTCAGCTGGTTGATGCTATTTGGGCGTTTGTATGTTCCCCGAAAATGCTGAGTGAATACTCTAGCCATATCATCCCAGCTGTCGACAGTTCTTGATGGTAAACCATTGATCCAATCTCTGGCTCCGTCTAGCAACATTAGGGGAAGAAACTTGACAGCTTCCAGGTCTGTCCCGTTGTTGATTTGGACGGCTGTATAATAATCTGAAAGCCAGGTATCCGGGTTTGTACTGCCGGTATATTTTTGGTAGGTTGGACCAACTTTGGCGAAGCCAGAATGCAGGGTTATCCTTCGGATCCTGTCAGTAAAACACTTAGGACCAAAGTATAGATCATCCTTTTCTGCTCTATCAATGTGTGCAGAATATCTCCCAGCTGAATGGACAGAAGGGGATCTACTCCTTTCGTTTCCATTGTTGCGCGGACGCGCTTTTCCGAGGTTATCTCTATCTCTTCCGTGTTCACGTCCTTTAGGCGGAGTTCTGCTTCTATGCCTTTCCTTATCCTTAGGAGGTGTCCGGGACCTTTCACGTCTATGAGGTATATCATATCTTCCAGCTTTTTCAGCTGGGTTTCTCGGAGGTGGCATTATTTTGCCGTCATTCCGGTGTTTGTCTTCCCGATCGTGTGGTTTATATCCATCTTTCGGGAGATGAGGTCCGATTCTAGACGTTGCGTCCCGGTTGTCTGGGTTTTTCCTGTCTTTTCTCGGATCCTCTTTTTTATCCGAATCTCCGGGTTCTTCCGGTCCAGGTGCTCCAGCAGCGCAAGTAGCTGTTTTGCAGAGGGCGGAATTATCATGCAGCCTCCCTGATCGTTCTTGGCCTCGTTGTTGCTGCTGTAATGCTTTTCCTAGGAAATCATACACCCCTTGGAGTTTTTCCCCGTTGGAGTACAGATCGTTGTTTAGGATGGCGAACGCTGCTTCCGCGTTTTCCGCTGCGGTTTTGTATATTGGTTTGCCCTTGGCATCTTTGCCGTTTAACTGCTTTTGCCAAGATGGGTTATAGAACCTTTCTTTTGGCGGCAGTTCTTCCGGTTTTGCGATTCCGGGTAACCTAGTAGGTTTTAACGCGGATCTATGCTTTCTCTCGTACTCCTCTATTTCTTCCTTCATGACTTTGATGTCATTATGGGTTTGTTGGAGATGTTGCCGAGATCTAAGCAGATGTTGCTGTTGCCGTTGGAAAGCTTGTCTCCTGGCTTCCAGCAACTCAGGGGGTTCGTCTGGTCCCACTGGTGTTTGTAATAGCTCTTTCTCTTCCTGTTCCGTCATTGGCGGAGCAGTGATTTCCTTAGATTTCTTTTCCGCTGGCTTTGTGCCGCTAACATCTCCGACTTCCAGGTTTTCATCAGCGAGATCGGCTGATTTTTTCTTCCGGAGTTTGTATTGGAGTTTTTTAGAAGCACGGTGCTTTTTCTTGGAAGAGGGAGGTTTTTTGACAGGCTCATCTTCTGTCATCTCCTTAACATTGGGGAATATCGGAGATGTTTCTCCGTCTTCTCTCTCTTCCACCGGCGGAGGGGTTTTAGGGCTTTCCTGGCTGCCGGCGCCCGTTGTATCAGCTGGTTTTGCCATTAGCACTTCATGGAATCCCTCTTGAAAGGACTTAACCTTTCTTACGAAGGCATCCTCGTCTTCGTCTTCGGAGTCGAAGTTATCCGATCCGGTTTCCGACTGCAACCTCGCCTCAATGGCGGCAAGCACGGACTCTGCTTCCGAGTTCATCGTCTTGTTGACGGATGTCGGATCTTCCGCCTCTGTGACGGGTGTTTCTTCTTCCGTCTCTATGACGGGTAGGTTGTTATCTGCCTCTTGCACGGGATTTCCGTCATCCGTGTTTTCAGCGATTTCGGATTGCACCATGCCGATAAAGTGTGCATCACTTTTTTGTCGGCGATCTGAGCAGAATCCGGCATCATAGTCGTCTTCGACTGGGTATAGGGCGGGTGGGATAAATTTGCTTCCACCACAAAACCCCATTGCCTCTGCAGTTAGTCCGATAAAGATGTCAGCAGATCCGATCGGTAACACGCAGGCACTTACCAGGTGGTTTTGCGCCGGTATATAGGATCCGTTGTCGAGGAAGCGGCCGACGTCGTCGTCGAACTCCAAGCTTCCGACAGTGATCGATCTTCCAATTCCGCCAAGTATCCCAGATCGGAATTTCACGCCTGACGTCGTTTGCCCCACGGTGGGCGCCAACTGTCGAGACATCGTAGTAGTTTTCATAGACGGGGGTGCCATGAGACTACGGTAGAGACGTGGGGTAACGGGATAGCGTAGTAACACAGAACACGGGATTTTACCCAGGTTCGGTACGTCGCGACAGTACGGCGTACCTACTCCTGCACTTCTCACTAATTGGGACTAAAGCCCGTTTTATCAGGGTTACAATGTGAGGGTGTAGATCTAGCTTCTCGGCGAGGATGAGCTTCTCGGCGAGTTGCGTAGAGCTTGAACTTGTTGTGTCTAACTTGTTTTAATCTATCTTCCGTCCGGCTTTATATAATAGCCGGATTAGGACTTACAGAATAAGAAACCTAGAAGACTACGTTTAACTTGTAACTTGGAAAGCAAGAAATCCGTCTTCTCCTCCAAGCCAGATCACGCGGGCCGTGATCCGGGTTCTTCTAGAATCCGGCTTCTGCGCGTCGGACTACTGGGCCGCCCAATGGACCTAAGCCCATTACCATGTAGGCCACCCTGGTAGTCCGGCTCTTTGTCTACCATCTTCTATACCCCTATTCAGTATATATCCGACAGCGGGGGCATCCCCAAGCTTTGACCTTGCACTCTTCTTGATCACATATATCACCCTCTTCTCTTGACCCTTGAAAACTTCCTTCACACCACACTCAAAGAGTAATTCGCATTAGAGGGTTAGTGCAACAACCAAAAATCCATTGGTTATGTAAGGGCACAAGTTATATTGATAATTTTAAACATTAGATACAGCCACTGATGTTATGTGAAGCAAAGAAATCCACTTGACATCGTAATAGAGCAAATGCAAGAAAAATGGCAGAATCTGCCAAAACCAGAACAGTCTGTAAAGACGGATTTTTTTCGGGGAACTTACGTTGCTCAGATCGAAAAACTTAAATAACAAAAAAATTGCGGAATTAGCCGAGGAATAAGCACAAGAATTTTTAGTTCATTCTGATTTTACTATGATTTATACGATTTTTTACGGTGGACAGCAGAAATCTGTTTCCTGCGCAGAAACCCGAAAACCAACTCCAACTCTCGTCAGAAATCTTACTTGGCACTACTAAAACATGAAAATAAATATACAAAGGAAAAATTATACAACCCCTTTACTCAAAGAAAACATAGAAGAAACAAAGCAAAAATAAAACCATGGGTTATCTCCCAAGAAGTGCTTTTCTTTAAAGCCTTTTAGCTAGGCATGATAATTTCAAAAGATGCTCACATGAGAAATATTAATTGAAGCAAAAGAGAGCATCAAGAAGCAAACATAAATCAAATTTAAGTCTAATTCACTTCCTATGAAAAATAATCTTGTATAAAAACAAGTCAATAAAGCACAAAGTGGCTAGCATAGGAAGACAAAATAAGTGCAAATTCGGAACATTCAACATAAAGAGGGGAAACTTGATATTTTTTATATGCATAAGACTATGTTTTCCTCTCTCATAATAACTTTCAGTAGCATCATGAATAAAATTAACAATATAACTATCACAAGAAAAATTCTTATCATGAGCCACATGCATAGAAGAATTAATACTCTCCACATAAGCATAGTCATTCTTATTAATAGCAGTGGGAGCAAATTCAACAAAATAGCTATCATTATCATTCTCATCACCATAATCATAAAATATAGGAAGCATATTATAATCATAATTAACTTTCTCCTCAATAGTAGGTGGACTAAAAATATCATATTCATCATTGTAATCATCATAAAGAACTCCAACATGATAAACAAGTTGTATATTAAGCAGATGGTTTTTGGGTAATCCCTCCATAACTATGACAAGTTTCATAAGGATAATTGTACTCATAGACTATGTTATAGCATCTTTTATAATAGTTATCAAGGACTGGAGGCATAGTATCATCATAGGCACTAGGATAGTTATCTTCTAAAGTGCATTCATTTGTAAACATATTATCATTTTTACTAGAAAGAGATGTATCAACCATATGATCATCAGTAGCAAAAGGATTTTCAAACACATCATCCACAAGCTCAGAGCTTTCTATATCATTATTGGAAGGAACATGGATGGTACTAATAGTACAGAAATGATCATCATTTTTAGAATTGGTACCAAAGAGATTTTAATTATCAAAAGTAGTGTGTTTCTCCCAATCATGATCACTTTAATAAATAACAGGCATAGGAAAATCATCGAGTTCAGACTCATCAAAAACTATAATAGGAGCTACATGCTTAGGGGGGATACTGTTACCTCTCTCCTTTTACTCATCTTCCTCTTCTTCTTCTTCCTCTCTATAGGAGTGAGAGGCTTGAAAGGAAGCTTCTCCACATACCCTGGTTTATTGTTAGAAACAATAGAAAGAACTTTGGAGGATTCCTCCTCTTCATTAATAAGATGAAAACAAATATTAGCCGTGTCATATTTTGGTAAAGTCTCCTCTTTTATAATATTTTGTATGTAAGTATTTGTGTGGCAATTATTGACACAATAAAGATGACAACCATGCAGCACACTATTCATATCAAGAGCACTCATATCTACCAAAGAAGTTTTTCTTGATAACTCTTCACACCCCAAAAATAATGTA
Organism: Alopecurus myosuroides; assembly: GCA_028641055.1. Classification (NCBI taxonomy): domain Eukaryota; kingdom Viridiplantae; phylum Streptophyta; class Magnoliopsida; order Poales; family Poaceae; genus Alopecurus; species Alopecurus myosuroides. The sequence continues at coordinate 470,854,152 of CM054057.1, read as the reverse complement.
AGTTCATCATGCTGATTAGGAGTGATCATGTCATCACAATATAAACTTCCAATATTCGAATAGCTATTACAAATTGAGCATTGAAAATTGAAATGACCCACTTTACAACAAAGTTCACAAATAAAAGGATAGAGGGTACAAACTTTTTTACCAAGATCATCTAAAGCCCTGTCCCACTTTCTAGTTTTTTTATTCCTATGATGGATGCAATATTCTTCTATGGTTTGATTATTTTCACAACGTCTAAGTATTCCACAAAAATTAACATGCTTATAAGAAATGGTACTTTTAGAAGTTTGAGCATGTTCATTGCAATCATTAATAACAGTTTCATTTTTCATGCAAGTGTCTTTAAAAGGTTCATGATGTATGTCCATGTTTGATTTAGGAACATTAATATAAGAAGCAAAGTATATAACCAACCAACAATCATTTGAGGATCAAGACCATATTTAGCACTAAGCTCTTGAAAATCAGCAGTTTCAGCGAAAGACTTAATGCAATCATACTCATAGTTTATACCTGATTCTTTACCTTTGTCGTTATTCGAACCTTCATTATTGGTTTCAGTTGTTTCAAGGAGATCTCATTTAGCTTCAACCTTCTTACTTGAGAAAGAACCCTCTGAACATGCTAGATAGTCCGTGTAATGTCCTGAAAGTCTTGCATAAAATTAGTAACAATTATTTCCTTAGGAAGCTCATGGTTAGGACATTTAAGTATTAATTTTTTCAGTCTTCCCCAAGCTTGAGCAATGCTTTCTCCATCATGAGGCCAAAAATTATAAATTTAATTCCTATCTAAATACAGTTCATGAGAAGAATAAAATTTAGAGTAAAATAGAGATTCAAGCTCCTTCCACTCCAAATGATGAGGATCATCTAGTAGCTCGTACCACTCCCTTGCTTTGTCCTTAAGTGATAAAGATAATAGCCTCCTCTTAAATTTGTCCATTGAAATACCTTCACACTTAAAAAACCTGCATAATTCATGTATAAAGAGTAAATGATCATGACGATGGACAGTTCCATCTCCAAAATAGCAGTTATTCGTGACACGTTCAACAATTTTCATAGGTATTTTAAAAGTAACACTTTCAGCAGGAGGATCTAAAATATCACAAGCATCATTAGATTTCTCACATATGGGAGATAAAGTATCATCAGAGCAAATTTTATCCTCTAAAGATGGGGCACTAAAAAGATTATAAAAACTAGCTTCCCCAAGCTTAGACTTTTCCATAGCATTAGAAATAATGGTATCTAAAGAATTAATGCTAATAAAATTTCTACTAGCATGCAAATAAATCTCTCTCATATTTTTGTTGTTTTCCATCAAGACTAACTAGTAAAAATAATAACGAGGAATAAGTGAAAATAAGCCTAACTAGTGAAAACAAGAAACAAAATTGCAAAATCTGAAGTAAATAACTTCGAGAACTCACACCCGAGGATGTGAGTACCTTTTACCTTACCTCCCCAGCAACGGCACCAGAAAAGAGCTTGATGTCTACGCACGCTTCTATTATTGTAGACAGTGTTGGGCCTCCAAGTGCAGAGGTTTGTAGAACAGCAGCAAGTTTCCCTTAAGTGGATTACCCAAGGTTTATCGAACTCAGGGAGGAAGATGTCAAAGGTATCCCTCTCAAGCAACCCTGCAATTACTATACAAGAAGTCTCTTGTGTCCCCAACACACCTAATACAATTATCAGTTGTATAGGTGCACTAATTCGGCGAAGAGAGAGTGAAATACAAGTAATATGGATGGTTATAAGTAATAGTAGCAATCGGATATAAAAATGGCAGAAAGCAAACATGTAGTAGAACTGATTGTAAACGGTGTTTCAATGCTTAGAAACAAGGCCTAGGGATCATACTTTCACTAGTGGACACTCTCAACAATGATAACATAATTGAATGCATAAATATCTCTCTTCACTATGCTACTCCTAACCACTCTCCGGTTGAATAACAAACACCAATTCATTGCGTAGGGCTGCAAAAATCACTCCTCAAAGTTGCATTTGAAGGGTTTGTTGCATAGAAAACAAAAAAAATCCTACACGATAGACACCCGAAGGGCCAAGATCTAATCTAGGAAATGAAAGGCAACGGGCATAGAGAGAGAGTGTTAAGGAGAACATACCCTCGAAGACACAAAGCGTTACGAGATCAAATCTCGTTGTTGATGTGGTCGAACTCACATCGATCTCAAGATCACGAAGAAGAGCACTACAATCTGGCAGCGCTTCTGCACTCGGTCACATGTACAGCTCGATGACGACCTCCGTTCCCTCGATCTAGTGGGGCATTGGAAGTAGAGGATCTCTCGGAACTCCAGCAGCACGACGGCGTGGTGTGGTGGATAAAACTTCGTCCAGGGCTTCGCTAAGCGCATGAACAAGTAGTGGAGCAGTGGGAGGAGGGAGGAAGAGATGACACAAGTGTGTGGGGGGGAGGGAGCTTCCACTCCTCATATAGGAGGGGATGGCAGCCACGAATTTTTGGGTGTCTCCACCTCTCCCTCATCATGTGAGTGGAGTCTCCACTCAACCCACTCATTCTTCCATTAATTCCCACTCAAAATCCCAAGGGTTTTCTTTAATAAATAAATAAAACAATTTTATTTCTTTATTTTATTATTTGTTAATTTCATTAAAAAAATTAACATATAACCCCTTGCGTTAGTTGTTAAATCTATTAACAACCATTTGATAAGAATCCCCTTGAACTATTTCAAAATTACCCGAAACAATTTCGGTGATGTCCAGACTTTTCTCCGATATTCCATATCCACTCAAATGCGTCATCGAACCTTAAATGTGTCACCCTATGGTTCGTGAATAATGCAGACATGATTGAGACACCTCTCGGATCAATAGCCAATAGCGGGATCTGGAGATCCATAATGACTCCTACACATTCAACGATGAATCTAGTGATCGTGTGAACCATAAACGTCGTAACCAATTACCTTTGTCTCGTGATATTTTACTTGTCCGAGATCCGGTCATTGGTATCAACCATACCCAGTTCAATCTCGTTACCGACAAGTACTCTTTTACTCGTTCTATGATATGACATCCTTGTGACCTAGTCACATGCTTGCAAGCGGTGTCGATGTGATATCACCGAGAGGGCCCAGAGTATATCTCTTCGTCATTTGGATGGACAAATCCCACTCTTGATCCATGAGCCTCAACTAATACTTTCCAAATACCCAACGGCACCTTTATAGTCACCTTGTTACGGTGTGACGTTTGATGACATCAAAGCACTCTTTCGGTGTTAGTGATTGACATGATCTCATGGTCTAAGGATTAGAGTTACTTCGTATGTGTGATATAACAATGTAACCTAATGACTTGATCGCATTGCTATATTCTATTTGGGTCTATGTTCATCACATCATTCTACCAATGGCATGACCCTGTTATTAACAACATCCAATGTTCATGATCAGGAAACATTGATCATCTATTAATCAATGAGCTAGTTAAAAGAGAGGCTTTACTAGGAACCATTGTTTGTTTGTTAAACACACATGTATCAGCGTTTCCGGTTAATACAATTCTAGCATGAGAAACAAACATTTATCATAAGCAAGGATTAAGATAATAACCACTTTATTATTGCCTCTTGGGCATATTTCGTTCAGTCTCCCACTTGCATTAGAGTCAATAATCTAGTTTGTAAGCACTTAACACATATGGTGTTCCAGTGTTATTACCATGCTTTGCATGTGGTAAACTTCATCCAAAAGATCTGACATGTTCAGGTCCTATTGTATTTGCATGTCTTTGTGTGTACACACATCACTCATTCTCTAATGAGATGGCTTTGTATATATTTGGTCAACCGGTGAGACCTTAATTCCTCAGCTTAAACTAATGTTACTAACATTGTGAAAATATAGCTTCATAGTGTCAGCAATCTTGGAAATTCACCAAGTTCCATAAAGAACTCCTTGACACAAAATATCCTATTATTTGTTGTCAATATAACGATATACTTAGCCTTTGTTGTAGTATCCGTCACAATGCTTTCATTTTGAAACTCATTCAAAACCAGCATGGAACTTTCTTCCAGCCTATTGTGCTACCCTTCAACACATATTTTAATTGAGATAGATTTATTTGAATAAATGAAAAGACTGTTAGTGTAACATATTCCAACGAATAGTTTGTCATTACTACATAGGAAAACATATCCTTAGCATTTCTAAAATTGCATAAGGATCTCAACCACTGTTGTTTAATCATCATATGAATTATCCTGCTATAACATTTTATAGCATAGGACTCATCTGGTTATGGACATAGCATGGAACTCATGACTTAGAAATCTCAATTTCAATTATGCTTATCGTGTGTCAAAACACTTGAATATTGCTTAATTCTTTCCATGTGGCAAGAACCCCCTCTTGTCATTTCGATATTGACTTACTTCAATACTTTAGCTATGTAATTTGGCTCAACCATATCAGGTGCTTCAATCAATATCTTATAGATATCGATGCCCAATATCTCCTAAGCCTTTCATCAATATGAAAATCTTAACCGTGTTAATTTAAAGTACATATTTTCCAACAACTATATGTCTTCTACATAAAGCATTAGAAATATGTCTTAGCGCTCCCACTTAATTTCTTGTAACGCATCTTTATCGTTCATGATGGAATCAAACTCTTTTGATAACTTCATTAAGGTAAAGATTCCAACTTTGTTATGCTCACTTCAACCATTAAAGTTTGCATACCTGTCCGGCAACCTTTTGAATTTTTACAAAACTCTCAGACTATGTCAAGTACACATCCTCGATCAAACTTCCTAGAGAGGAGAGTTGGTTTTGTTATTCAATTGAAATATCATAATATGTAACTTTTGCTAGAACTATCCGCAAAGACTAAAGCATCACTACGGAAGATCAAAATCTTGTAGTAGTCAACTCTTTGAACTTCGTCGAAAACATCTTTTCGACAAGTACAACTTTCAAAGGATGTAAATATCCATGTCTTTGTTGCTATATAGACCCGTTTGCTATCATTAGGCATCATGCCTATCGAAAGGATTACCAAGTCACATACTTGATATTCATACAGGGATACTATCACGGATATAATGACTCATAGCCAATTTTACGAAGTCAGGGCCCATCACTTGCTTACTTTATAAGGTCGAGGTCCTTTGTTGTCAAAACAACACTTCACACTCAAACCACAAGTTGGTCTAAGTATAAAGTTTTAGGACTTCTGTGGTTCAGTTCGCGAACTCATTCGAAGTATCTACAACATATATAGTGTCTTCTAATTAGTCAAAATAGGAAACTCCGGAACAACTTCCAGTATTGCGCTACTCTTGACATGATAACAAAGATTTTCTAATCTCGTCGAGTTTCTACTGTCCTCCCACTCATTTTTTTCGCAAGAACTACTTTCTCGAGAAATCAACCTTTTTGACAAACAACAATTATCTCTGGTTTGGTGATAGGAGAAATACCCAATGGTTTCTTTGGGATAACCTTATAAACATATATTTATCCTATTTTGGTTGTAAACATTTTACACATGCTATGCATACCAAAACTTAATAAAAAAGACAATTCGGGTCACTACCCAAACCATAACTTATATGGTGTCAATTTCAACGGATCATGATGGCGCTCTTTTCAGTGTAAAAGCGGTTGTCTCTAATGTATAAACTACAAAATTATAATGGCATTTTTATTAATCTTACCATGTCCAACAAGGTTTGATTTTGTCTCTCGAACACTCCATACTTATGTGAGTTATTCGAGAAGGTTAAATTGTAGAACAATTATGCAACTCCTCAGATGTTTTGCTAAACTTGTAACTCAAACTTTATCCTTTATGATCCAATCATAAATACTTGCTTATCTCGTTACAATTATTTTCACTTCATACTAACAATAGTTTGAACCAATTCAAAAATGTCAAACTCCGTTCTCTTTAAATAGATATAATCATATATCTACTTAAATCATCGATGGAATTTTATGAAGGAAAAATTAATCCACCACTCACGACTACACATAATGAACTATATACATCAATATGTATAATCTTCACTAAATTAGTCGTACATTCTACTTTGTCCTATGAACGGAATTACTTTACCAACACGATTTATATTAACTCTTCCATCAATTATGGAATATGGTCATAGTTTGAACAATCTTATTTTTTCTTACAAAATATCGGAACAAAATAACAACTCATTAAGTTCTTGAAATATATCTTGAATGTTTGGTTCGATACGACAATGAACACAATAACACTTTATTTCAGTTCTTGTCATAATCGATCTCACATCTACTACTAGTTCCTTTTAGGCCCTTGTATTTCTTGCATTGTGTTGCTTTGTATGACAACTCATGCCAAGCAATCTGGTATCAAACTACCCAAAAAATACTTTGTTAACTAGTAGTACATCTATAACTTGTATATCATGCATATACACCTGAGTTGGACTTTTCCAGTTATATTCCTTTCTGCCATATATCTTTTTGTAATTCTATTTTCCATATTCCCTTTTCTTTACAGAACAATCATTCAACATCAAAGAATGTCAGTCGTACTAGGACATCTTCCTTGGCGTGTTAGTCATATACTATCACCCATTAAGGCATACTTTGAGTTTGATTGTTCTACTAATATCACCATGTTAATAGCATTCTTCCGGATTCCACTTTTAGCAATCTCCAGGCAAGGTAAACGATTTTACCCATACTTTTAATCCATCCCATCATAACAATTTTGTAATGAAGCTACTATAGCTCGAAGGACGGAATTTAGAGGACAATATTAGCACCCAACTTCTTGGAAGATTCAAACGTCTAGCGTCTTCAATCATTGCATATATTCAAATAATATAAGCGCATTGTCATGCTAAATTATACTAAGTCATGTTGCCACAAATAAGTTTCTAGATATCAATATATCTTTCACTTGATTGTTTCTGAAAATAATTTTTTTTAGTTCCTAAAATACCTTGATCAACAAAGCATTCTTTTGAAGATAAAGTATTATGGAAGCAAGCATGACACTGGATTCTAAGTAGGAATTATTTGCTCTCTAGATCAATCAATCATTAACCATATGGAGTTAGGTTGCAAATACCAAAAATCTACAATAGGACTCAATTTTAAATTTCGCTAATATGGTACCAATCTTAAATAGTTTTACTAGATCATAACAGTTATATCTCAATTAACAATCTAAGTGTAAGGTAGTTTGTGGATGCCAATGAACACTACAATTTGTGCAAATTCACTTTGATTGGTTGTTCATGATAAATAAGTTCAAGTTAATTCAAAATTACTACGTGAACTCCCACTCAAAAACGACATCCCTCTAGTCGTTTTAGTGATTACACAAACCAAATTCACTACACCAAAACTGATCATCACGTGAGATGATGTAGCTGCAAAGGCGAACATCAACATGTTCATCATATCATCCATATGACTCATGCTTTACCTTTCGGTTACGTGTTCCAAGGCCATGTTTGTACATGCTAGGCTCGCCAAGTAGAACCGTAGTGTTGCATGTGTTCCGAGGCCATGTATGTACATGCTAGGCTCGTCAGCACCCGTTGTATGCGAACGTTGAGTCTGTCACACCCGATCATCACGTGGTGTCTCGAAACGACGAACTTTCTTAACGGTGCATACTAAGGAAGAACACATTATTATCTTGATATTAAGTGAGAGAGGTCATCTTGTAATGCTACCGCCGCAATCTAAGCAAAATAAGATGCATAAAATGATTAACATCACATGCATGGATAATGTGATATGATATGGTCCTTCTTGCACTTGATCTCCATCTTGTGCATCACGGTATGATCTCCATCATTCCACCGGCGTGGCACCAAGGTCCATGGCACCTCCATCTTGATTGTCCATCAAAGTTACAACATATCACATGGATATGATATACAGCACGCTGGCCACAAATAATAAGACAACCATATGGATCATGCCGGTATATCAATAATTTACAAAAGAGATCATCTCAAATTTGTAACATTGATCATATCACATCACATGCCCAACAAAAACTAGTTAGATGTCTCTAATTTATTTTTGCATATTTCACGTGGCTTAGGGCTTTCGAGGATAGAACCGTTCATACCTACGAACATGTACCACAACGTTGATAAACATATTTTTAACAACCCTTCGTAGATTAGATCTTAACTACAGTAGGAGAAACGGACACCCCCTCAGGCACAAGTGAGACAGGTCTCGCGTACAAAGTGCAAGTAAAGTTTGTCTAGGGCAGCTTCATCCTACTATGCCACTAAGATCATAAAATACTCAAGGAGGCAATAACATGATCATAAATTCACACATACACCTATGTGTTCTACCCGTACAAATCATCTACGCATAGATCCGGCTCTGATACCAGTGAAGGGTTCGTTGCATAGAAAACAAAAAAAATCCTACACGATAGACACCCGAAGGGCCAAGATCTAATCTAGGAGATGAAAAGCAACGGGCATAGAGAGAGTCTTAACGAGAACATACCCTCGAAGACACAAATCGTTACGATATCAAATCTTGTTGTTGATGTAGTCGAACTCACATCGATCTCAAGATCGCGAAGAAGAGTGTTGCAATCCGGTAGTGCCTCCGCCCTCGGTCACACGTACAGCTCGATGACGACCTCCGTTCCCTCGATCCAGCGGGGCAGCGGAAGTAGAGAATCCCTCGGAACTCCAGCAACACGACGGCGTGGTGTGGTAGAGAAAACTTCATCCAGGGCTTCGCTAAGCGCATGAAAAAGTGGTGGAGCAGCGGGAGGAGGGAGGAAGAGATGACACAAGTGTGTGTGTGTGTGGGAGAGGGAGCTTCCACTCCTCCTTATATAGGAGGGGATGGCAGCCACGAATTTTTGGGTGTCTCCACCTCTCCCTCATCATGTGAGTGGAGTCTCCACTCAACCCACTCATTCTTCCATTAATTTCCACTCAAAATCCCAAGGGTTTTCTTTAATAAATAAATAAAATAAATTTATTTCTTTATTTTATTATTTGTTAATTCCATTAACAAACATTAACATATAACCCCTTGAGTTAGTTGTTAAATCTATTAACAACCATTTGATAAGAATCCGCTTGAACTATTTCAAAATTACCCGAAACAATTTCGGTGTTGTCCAGACTTTTCTCCGAGATTCCGTATCCACTTAAACGCGTCATAGAACCTTAAGTGTGTCACCCTACGGTTCATGAATAATGCAGACATGATCGAGACACCTCTCCGATCAATAGCCAATATTGGGATCTGGAGATCCATAATGACTCCTACACATTCAACGATGAATCTAGTGATCATGTGAACCATAAACGTCGTAACCAATTTACTTTGTCGCGTGATATTTTACTTGTCCGAGATCCGATCATTGGTATCAACCATACCTAGTTCAATCTCGTTACCGACAAGTACTCTTTTACTCGTTATTTGATATGACATCCTTGTGACCTAGTCACATGCTTGCAAGCGGTGTCGATGTGATATCACCGAGAGGGCCCAGAGTATATCTCTCCGTCATTTGGATGGACAAATCCCACTCTTGATCCATGAGCCTCAACTAATACTTTCCAAATACCCAACGGCACCTTTATAGTCACCTTGTTACGATGTGACGTTTGATGACATCAAAGCACTCTTTCGGTGTTAGTGATTGACATGATCTCATGGTCTAAGGATTAGAGTTAATTCCTATGTGTGATATAACAATGTAACTTAATGAATTGATCGCATTGCTATATTCTCTTTGGGTCTATGTTCATCACATCATTCCACCAATGACATGACCCCGTTATTAACAATATCCAATGTTCATGATCAGGAAACCTTGATCATCTATTAATCAACGAGCTAGTTAAAAGAGAGGCTTTACTAGGAACCATTGTTTGTTTATTAAATAAACATGTATCAACGTTTCTAGTTAATACAATTATAGTATGAGAAACAAAAGTTTATCATTAGCAAGTAATAAGATAATAACAACTTTATTATTGCCTCTCGGGCATATTCCCTTCAGCATTCCCATGTCTTGTTAACCCCACGTTGTCACTATGAGCGCCCTAGAAGGTACTATAAAAACACCACAATTTCGTAGGGTCATCCAACACAAGATATAAATATCATGCTAATCCACACGGTACACACACTGTCACCTTTACACTGTGTTCAAAGTGTTTACGGAGATCTCATAACAAAACCACTCGAGTACCATAACAAATGAAGAGTAACATCTACTAATTCAACTAGATTACAAAGCTCACGGTCAGATAAAGATCACACCATGGGGGAGAGAGATGAAACACATAGCTACCGGTAGATCCCTCAGCCCCGGGGGAGAACTACTCCCTCCTCGTCATGGGAGACAGCAACAACGATGAAGATGGCGGTGGAGTCAATGGAGATGGATCCGGGGGCACTTCCCCGTCCTGGCAGGGTGCCGGAACAGAGATTTTGGTCCCCCAAAATTTGTCGGTGGCGGCGGCGGAGCTATGGATGTTTTTGTGGAAAAAGGCTGATGGTTTTAGGTTGTATGCATCGGGGGGCATATATAGGCGAAAGGGAGATGTCGGGGGTTGTGGCTAGGGGGCACACCACCCCTTGGCGCGGCCAGAGGGGGAACCGCGCCCCCTATGGTGTGGTGGCTCCTGGGCACCCATCCGGGTCTCTTCGGGACTCCGTGGACCCTCCGGGACTTCTAAGACTTCTAGCTTTTGAATTTTGCAATTCCTAGAATATTTCCAGAATAACTTTTCTGAAACTAAAAACAACAAAAAACGGGTACTCGCTCTGTGGCATCTTGTCAATAGGTTAGTCCAGGGAAATCGATAAAAATGACATAAAGTGTATAGCAAACATGTGGGAAACAACATGAAAAAAACATGGGACATCAGAAATTAAGGATACGTTTATGACGTATCAGCATGGAAAACCCTTTGTTTGGGTGGGAGTCAGACTCTCCAGAGCCCCTCTCCGCAGAAACCCTAGCCCCGTAGGAGAAAAAGACGGAAATGACATTTTGGCCCCTCTATGTGAGCCGGAAGGGGGTAACAAAGTGGAACTAGTTGCTTGGTTCTGTTATGTTAGGCCCAAGGAACACCCAATACAATGTTAGGGCCCACCTCTTGGCAAGATTTCCCTTGTTTCGTCATATCCGGGAGTTTCGGGCTGTAAGTAGTCCTGGAACCCGCGAGAGAGAATCTGAAGCCGGTGGTGCCCTAACACAAAGAGTGAGGTAATATTTGGCATCCAAAACCAATTCCAGACCTTAACACACATGGTATGGCAAACCCATGGTTTGGGTCGGATTTATACGCTCTGTAGCCCCTCTCCGGAGAAACTCTAGCCCCGCTGGAGAAAAAGTCGGAAATGTCGTTCTGGCCCTTTTACGTGTGCCGGAACGGGATAGAAAAGTGGACCTAGTAGCTTTTTTGTGTTAGATTAGTACAAAGTAACACCCAATACAATGGTATGTCTCACCTCTTGGAAAGATTCCCCCTGTTCCGTCAGATCCGGGAGTTTCGGGATGTAAATAGTCCTGAAACCCGCGAGAGAGAATCTGACGCCGGTGGTGCCCTAACACAAAGAGTGAGGTAATATTTGGCATCCAAGACCCATTACACACTATAACACACATGGTATGACAAACCCTTAGTTTGGGTGGGATTCAGACGCTCCGGAGCCCCTCTCCGGAGAAACCCTAGCCCCGCTGGAGAAAAAGACAGAAATGTCGGTCTGGCCCCTCTACGTGAGCCGGAAGGGGGTAGAAAAGTGGAACTAGTTGCTTGGTTGTGTCATATTAGGACCAAGGAACACCCGAGACAATGGTAGGGTCCACCTCTTGGCAAGATTCCCCTTGTTCCGTCAGATCCGGGAGTTTCGGCCTATAAGTAGTCCTGGAACCCGCGAGAGAGAATCCGACGCCGGTGGTGCCCTAACACAAAGAGTGGGGGAATCCTTGGAATACAAAACCCATGAAAGACTATAACACACATGGTATGGAAAACCCTTAGTTTAGGGTGGGATTCAGACGCTCCGGAGCCCCTCTCCGGAGAAACCCTAGCCTCGCTGGAGAAAATGACGAAAATGTCGTTCTGGCCCCTCTACGTGAGCCGGAAGAGGGTAGCAAAGTGGAAATAGTTGATTTTTTGTGTTATATTATGCCCAAGTAACACCCAATAAAATGGTAGGTCCCACCTCTTGGCAATAATCCCCATGTTCCGTCAGATCCAGGAGTTTCAGGCTGTAACTAGTCCTTGAACCCGCGAGAGAGAATCTGACGCCGGTGGTACCCTAACACAAAGAGTGAGGTAATAATTGGCATCCAATACCCATGCCACACTCTAACACATATGTTATGGAAAACCCTTGGTTTTGGTGGGATTCAGACGCTCTAGAGCCCCTCTCCGGAGAAACCCTAACCCCGCTGGAGAAATTGACGAAAATGTTGTTCTAGCCCCTCTACGTGAGCCGAAGAGGGTAGAAAAGTGGAAATAGTTACTTGGTTGTGTTATTTTTAGGCCCAAGGAACTCCCAAGACAATGGTATGTCCCACCTCTTGGAAAGATTCCCCTCGTTCCGTCAGATCCGGTAGTTTCGGGCTATAAGTAGTCCTGGAACCCGCGAGAGAGAATCCGACACCGGTGGTGCCCTAACACAAAGAGTGAGGGAATCTTTGGAATCCAAGACCCATGCCAAACTCTAACACATGGTATGTATAACCCTTTGTTTGGGTGGGATTTAGACGCTCCGGAGCCCCTCTCCCGTGAAACCCTAGCCCCGCTAGAGAAAAAGACGAAACTACCGTTCTGGCCCGTCTACGAGAGCCGGAAGGGGGTTGTAAAGTGGAACTAGTTGCTTGGTTGTGTTATGTTAGTCCCAATGAACACGCAAGACAATGGTAGGTACCACCTCTTGTCAAGATCCCCCCCCCATTCTGTTAGATCCGGGAGTTTCGGGCTGTAAGTAGTCATGGAACCCGCGAGAGAGAATTCGATGCCGGTTGTCCTCTAACACAAAAAATTGAGGGTATATTTGGCATCCAATACAATTCCACACTCTAACACATATGGTATGGAAAACCCTTGGTTTGGATGGGATTCAAACGCTCCGGAGCCCCTCTCCAGAGAAACCCTAGCCCTGTTGGAGAAAACGGCAGAAATGTCGTCCTGGCCCCTCTACGTGATCCGGAAGGGGTAGAAAAGTGGAACTAGTTGCTTTGTTGTGTTATGTTATGACCAAGGAACACCCAAGACAATGGTAGGGCCCACCTCTTGGCAAGATTCCCCCCGTTCCGTCAGATCCGGGGGTTTCGGGCTGTAAGTAGTCCTGGAACCCGCGAGAGAGAATCTGGCGCCGGTGGTGCCCTAACACAAAGAGTGAGGGAATATTTGGAATCCAAGACCCATTTCACACTATAACACACATGTTATGGAAAACCCTTGTTTTGGGGCGGGATTCATACGCTTTGGAACCCCTCTCCGGAGGAACCCTAGCCCCGCTGGAGAAAAAGACGGAAATGTCGTTCTGGCCCATCTACGTAAGCCGGAAGGGGGTAGCAAAGTGTAACTAGTAGGTTGGTTGTGTTAGTTTAGGACCAAGGAACACCCAAGACAATGTTAGGGCCCATCTCTTGGCAAGATTCCTCCCGTTCCGTCAGATCCGGAAGTTTCGGGCTGTAAGTAGTCCTGGAACCCGCGAGGGAGAATCCGACGCCGGTGGTGCCCTAACACAAAGAGTGAGGGAATATTTGGAATCCAAGACCCATGCCATACTCTAACACACATGGTATGGCAAACCCTTTGTTTGGATGGGATTCAGACGCTCCAGAGCCCCTCTCAAGAGAAACCCTAGCCCCGCTGGAGAAAAAGACAGAACTGCCATTCTGGCCCCACTGCAAAAGAGGAAAAATATGAAAAAAAAATGCAGGGACTTTGCCGAGTAAGGAGCTCGGCGAGGTGCTGCTCCAGGTGCCAAATGGTCACGTGGTATTTTGCTTCCCCAGAGTGGAAACGTTGCCAAGACGGGCATTCGGCGAAGTGTGCTCCCAGGTGACCATGCAACCGCCCTTTGTCATGCCCATTCGGCACTCGGCGAATAAGCAGGCCTTCGGCGAACATGGTGGCACTCGACGAACGCGCCACTCGGCGAACAGAGGGGAGGGCACTCGGCGAACAACATGGGAGGGCACTCGGCGAACTAGCATCTCGGCGAACAGAGGGGGGCGGGCACTCGGCGAACTAGCATCTCGGCGAACAGAGGGGGGCGGGCACTCGGAGAATCATAAACATTCGGTGCAATTAGGGACTCGGCGAAGCAAACAAGCTCGGCGACGTACTAACACATATCTGACACATCTGGAAAGGAACCGACGATCCACTTTTCTTCGCCGGGCTTGGAGAAAAACATCTCAGTAAAGACCTTCGCTGAGCCCCTCGATAAAAAAGCACTCGGCGACGTTTCTTCGTCGGCCCGAATATCGCCGAGTGTGGGTCGTCGAGTGCTTTGCTCGTTGAACTGCTTCGCCGAGGTGGATTGGCCCCTTCGCTGAGTATTTTGACCATTCGGCGAAGACCTAGCTTGTTAACCGTGGATGCGAGTTTGACATCCAATCTTTTGGGAGGTTGTCGGTCGACCTTAGAATGGAGGACGGCGACGTCGGTCTGTGCCATTGGAGCAGAGATGGCCGGGACGGAGGACGGAGCGTCATCGGGGGTAGGAGTGGCGGTGGACGGATGCGGAGGGCGGAGACGGAGAATGCAGATGGCGCGCCGTCAGAGCCAGCCGGGGCAGCGGCTGTAGCAAAACTCTAGCTTGGTCCGGGTCGCGAGCGAGGACGAGGGGTGGGTTGCGAGCTTGGAGCGAAAGGATTTTCCTTTTTCGTTCCCAAAGAGGAAGCCAACAGGTACGGGGTGGGATGGCATTTCCTTTTAATTACGTGGGAAACTAAGGGCAGAGCATACCGTTTCCATCCAATCCATCAAGCATGAGATCCGGAAAGGGGCGCGGTTCATTGTGGGGAACGGGAGGAACACCTTGTTTTGGGTGGACGTATGGCTTGGTAGTACACCACTCCAACTGGTCTACCCAAGCATGTTTGTTATCTTCTCAGACCCATTGCTGCTAGTTGCTGACGTTGCGCCCAATGGAATTTGGAACATCTCGTTCCAAAGGACATTTAGCGTAGAAGAAGCAACAACATGGACGGGGCTTAGTGGGACGCTGCCTAGCCCCCTCGGGGAATTTCTCGGTTAAGTTGGCATATCGTAGCCTCTTTCACGGAACGGGCTAGGTGTGGTCCTCCCATCTGTGGAAGGCTCCCCTCCCCCTGAAAATCAAAATCTTCGTGTGGCAATTACTGCGCGACCACCTTCCGTCGGGGATGGAAGTGAGGAAACGTCAGGGGCCTGGCGATGGCATGTGTCCATGATGTGGGATTCCAAAGACTGGAACCCATATCTTGTTCATATGCCCTGCGGCCCGGTTCCTATGGAACTTCGTCTATGGAAGTCTGGGTCCGGAATGGCGGGCCTCGGATCTAGGTGAATTCCTGGAACTCCAATCGAATAAGACCGGGAGGGGGCGTCGCCTCTTATGGGTCATATTTGCTGGGATGACATGGATGCTTTGGACGATTAGGAATAAGCTGGTGGTAGAGCGGATCTTTCTGCGTCGTGTTGCTGACTCGTTGTTCAAATGTCTCTGCAGTTGTGGCACCCGTTGTGTAGACAGCGGGATAGGGCTCAGCTGGACGGCACGCTGGACCGTCTAACGGCGACTGCGAGGTGGATATCCACCACCACTACGAGTTGAGCCCCCGCCGGTGATGGGGGTCTTTACCATACCAGGCCCTCTCTTCGAGCACTCCCCTCGCCTAGTTTCTGTTTTTTTTTTTTTCTGCTTTGGTCTTACATGTGCCAATGCCCCCACCAAGTTACCCTCTATTTTCTCGCCTTTTATTTTTATGGACAATTTGTATGAACTCGGTTTGGTGGTTGCTTTATTTATAAAGCGGTGCGAAAAGCCTTTTTCGGTAGTGGTATACCGTTTCGCTCCCAGATTCTAAGGGATAAGTCACCCTTGATGTATATAAATCGATGAACCTGGCTAAATTTCAGGGAAAGCACCAACTGTTGTGTAAACATGCACACAAATCTATGATTTAAATCCCAATGGGTAGAGTGCCATCGTAACGCCTCCACGCAAGATTGCTCTGGCTAAAACTTTGATTATAAAGCTCATGCAGAACTATAGCTCCAGTATAGTTAACATCATTGGTACGAGCACCATCCCAAAGAATGTGAAGGGTTACAGGCATACTCCAAACCCCGTCCACATGCCAACTAGGCTATAAGACATCGTTTGATCAGAGCTTTCAAATTCGCATTCGCTTGTCCTCTTCCAGCCGAGCTCTAAAAAACTGGCCAACACATGAAGTCAACCTCTAGCGGCTCATGCACCGCCAGTTTTCCTACTGTTATATACACGGCAACTCCCGCAGACACACATTTAACTGCAATGTACATTTACGAAACACCACCTCATGTCCCACTACCTAAAAATGCAGACTACAGAGCTCAGAGATGGTCACATTCCCCTCTATAATACAATGCCGAGTTGGTTTCTACATCAACATTACTAGTTGATTCCAAGGTGGTAAGATCAACTGCATTCCAAAGGGTGCTCAAAACTTGTTGGCTGGATTGAACTGCCTTCCAAATGGTTGGGTGATGCCAACTTGGTCGAACTGCCTTCCATAGGGTGTTCTGACATTGCTGGCTCGATTTCCTTAGATTCAGCTTCCACGGGCGACTGACACGCCATTTGCTGCTCTGGTGTTTTGTTTTTAGACTTAGCTTCCTCAAATAACTGAAGAAGCATCGTCTGCATTTTCTTCCGTAATGCAGAAGCCTCTTCAGGTTGGAACCATCCTTTCCCAAACTAAAAGGGAAAAAAAAGGTAGAGAGAAAACATCAGCTAAAAGCACTTGCGTGCAGTCCAGAGTGTTCCGCAAGCAGTCAAGCACACAGAACATAAAACAGTCAAGACATTAACAGATAGTCGCTCACCATGGTAAGGTCTTTCTTGTGAAGCCTCTCAGGTGCCCCCTCAATGAATCGCTGCATATAGTATAGAACAAAAATGCCACAGTCATATTCATTTTCCTGCTGTGGGACCTGGAAAAGGTAGGAGTGTAAGAGTTAGAAGACTGCAGCATGGAGGAACAGATAAACCGTTTAGGATTCAAATGTTATCGGCAACATATAGAAAGAAGTAGAACAATGCAGATCCACTTACAGAAAATGTGGATGCCCATCTATAATTTCATTTTGACAAAATCCTGAACTTACAAGTAGGTGCAACTAATACATGTACTTCTAAATTTGGCAATTTACAGCCTGTAATTTGTAACTTGATGCAACTTTACACTTGCTGCCTTAAGAAAAATTTCTCACTAGTATGAACTGTAACGAGAGCTCCAAGTGGTCTGTATTGCCAAAGCATCCTTCCAACGCTAACATGCAGTTTTCTCAATAATATAGGAAGCGTATGATTGCAGACTTCAACAATACGGGGTCTGATGCTATTTCCCAAGCGCAGTTTCTAATAACAATTCTGTTATTCAGATCTGAAGTGTAAATACACCTAAATCTAATCCCAAAACATTTCAATGAAGGAAGAGTTTGAGTTACCGCAATAGGTTTCTTCTCAATTTTACGAGGAAGCTTCTTCCACACCATTTCTTGTATAGGACATTCTGCTAAAGAGCCATTTTCATTCAGGTAAATCCATTCTTCTTTTAAGAATCTGCAAGCGAACATACGAGGCATTAAAAATAGAATGAAAATAATAAGCAAAATACTGAATATCCTGGAGGTTTCGAAACCTATACAAGAAAAATAATTGTATGCAAAAAATAATAGTGCCGACATACTAAAAAATAGGCTTACTTCTAAAAAATGTATGCTATAAATGAGAGTTTGAGACTGAAAAACTAAAACTAAGGAGGCCTGTATCACATTCGTGTAATTATGTTGCACAAATAAAACATCCTATACCAAAACAAACGAGCACAAGTGATCAATTTTTTGACTTCCGAGACTACATACCTCTCAACGACATTGAAAATCAATCTGCTTCTATGAAACTTCAGTGAATCCAAATGAAGTATAATGGGGCCTGATTGATCTTCCTTTGATGGCATACATATAATTACAAGGCTCCAGTGGGTACTGACCAGTTGGAACAAAAAAACACATGCTAAGCCTTTGACAAAATATTGAAAGTAACAGATAACTCTAGATAGGTAGTGATATGTATCAATGATCAGGTCATGTCAGAATAAATTTTTGAACCGAATCATACAACATAAGCATATAAGCATCCATCTACAGTATGAACTGAAACAAAACAAAAAACAAAAACAGGCAGAATGGCATCTACTTCATTATGACCAGGGTTCACACTTCACACCGGCAAGGGGTGGTAAATTTGGGAAGTCAATGCAGGCTTTTGGCACTAGGTACAGGACAGCCTATTGTTAGCTGTATACTGAGTTCTTTATTCCATGTTGCGGCCTAGACATGAAATAAATGATATTAACAAAAATGTTTAAAACAGGTACTGAAGTCTGGAAGAGAACATAGTTGAAGCTCCCTCCCTTTTTATCCAAATAGCTACAATCTATTGACATCACATTGTATTTTCAAGTACATATCACTGTAGTGATATCGAGTCAAAATCATCTTCTTAAAATAATAAAACCAGCTGATTCTGGAACAGTTAAAAGTCGGAAACCATGCATAGAAGTTCTATAAGAATCTGGAAAAAAAATATGGAATGCAAAGTTCGACATTCAAACATAACTGCATTCTATAAAATATATGCACAGAGGTGAAGTTCTAGAAACATGTAAAACTCTACAACTAAATACAATTATCTATCATAAGTAATGTATATAAGCAAAAGAGACAACAACATCGCTTACTCTGCATGGACAGGCAATAGTATATATGCCTTCT
This sequence comes from Alopecurus myosuroides, assembly GCA_028641055.1. NCBI lineage: Eukaryota > Viridiplantae > Streptophyta > Magnoliopsida > Poales > Poaceae > Alopecurus > Alopecurus myosuroides. Next base: position 470,835,076 of record CM054057.1, on the reverse strand, counting down.
TAAATATGTCTATGCCTTTCCACCATCTTCTCAGCTTCAAGAAATAGGAAGCCGTGTCTGCCTTCAAATAAGAGACCAAAATGAGCTTAATATACAAGACATGACCATATGTCAATACAACTGACAGACAGACATCAAATCTTCATTTTACTATGAAATAAGTATGTAGCATGCTCACGTACTCCATTTATTTACGCAATGAGCTTCTAGTAAAACCTAACAGCAACTATAATTTTGACTGGCTTTGTACTTCATGTTCACACTCCTCCATGTAGATACATGCCATGTCATATTTGATTACTTATTGCCCTCCATCACCCCAACACCAGACCAACCCCACTAGTTTTCTTAGATCTACACGGTTACTACTCATGCTGGTCTGCCATGCAGTTTATCTGTAAAGGCCTAAGAAACCATCCAGACGTTTCAAACTGCATTACTACCTTTCAGCTTTCACTGTATAAGTTTAGAAAAGACCAACCGGCTACACTTTTTTTGGCTAGGGTTCAGGTGATGCTTAAAGTCCTATATATTTGGCCATTTAGGTGGTGCAGTACAACAAGCTCTGTTCATGACATGCTGCACCCAGACAAGGGGCAACAAAGAACCTAATACTAAGTCACTGAAGAAGATTGGAAAAACCCCAGGATAAGTTGATGAGGAGTAGCAGGCCGGGGGGGGGGAGGGGGGGGGGGTTACTCTCCTATCAGCTAGAGCACCGTATGGACACAAAAACTTTAGGAGGCTTGGGTATATCTAATCTTGGAAAGTTTGAGTGAGCTCTTTGCCTTCAGTGGCCATGGTTCAGATGAAACAGAGTAGTTTATATTTTCCGTGTATTGTTGTGTATTTTCCCCGTTATGGTTTTCCTGCATATTTACCATATTGCCGGCCACAGCTTGCTACCGTCCACCCCCATGGCTCCCTTGACGCGTCATTTTCCCGCTCCGCTGCCAGGGCCATCACCCTCCATCGTCTAGCCCATGTGGGGCCGCCTTCGTCTTCCCTTGGGACGCGCTGAACGTATCAACGTGTCCCTGCTCGTTGGGCTTGGCTTCTCGCCCGGCCACAGGAGTCCCACCGCTCAATCCTCTCTTTGCAGGCATCGTGCCGATTCCCCTGCTCACCTTGGACGGTTTCCATGTCAACCACCACATCACCGCCACAAAACGCGGGCAGCCCTTGGTGCCGCATGACCGTGCCACTAGTAGCCTGCTTGTGTCAGTCCACATGATGTGCTGCAACAGCAATCGGCACTGTTCATCGTCTCCATCTGTGTCCCGTGATTTTTGACCTTGGTCACTCCATTGCATCTTGAAATTCAGCATGGTACACATGGAGTCAGAAATAGTAACTGAAATTAGGGTGGTTTGTGCCATGTTTACATGGGTAAGCTCGCATATGAGACTCGGTTCCTGGGTGATTTGACTATGGAATAATAATTCAATCGTGCAGTAAATATGGGGCTACTCCTTATCAAGGAATGATGAATTACTGTATGTGGAATGTTTGGGAGAAATAATCTCTCCGAGTAGTCTTGCGCATTCTTATGATAGGGTCAGCGTAACACCCCAGCCACCCAGGGGCTGGCGGCACGCTGTTGTTACTCCTCTAGGACCTCTAGACTTAGCCACAGACCAGCACTCGTCTTTCATGCTCACTTTGTCCTCACTCGTGCGCAACCGAGAATGACCAATCGGTCACCCATCCTCAAACTACCCAGGCAAAGCATGCTTAACCTCGTGGTTCTTTGGAGATGAGCTTCCAGGACAAAAAAGATGTACCTTATTGATATGAGTATTCTATCAATCCTATTAAGCCCTGGGCCAGTCATGTTGCATTAGGTCCTTGAGGAAGATTTTGCCTTTTAGCCTAGCAGTTTCTTTCCATTGAAGCAGCCTGCAGCTGATCTTCTGGGCCTCTAGGTTCGTTGGCATGGTAACCCCTTTCGCAAATATGTGTACTATCTTTCCTTCTAAATCGAATGTGCAGCGCTCCTGCTGTTTCCGAAGAATTTTTTTTCTTATTCTACAACTGTATCATACTTGTCCATGAAAAGGCATCAACCGTACTAATCATACTAAAATACTGATGAATTATATACTACTACCTCTGTCCATTTATATAAAACGCTTTGGCAAGCTTAATTGGCTAGCCAAAACGTCTTATAGTAAGGGACAGAGGCATCAGGTTTAAGAATTTAATGCAGAAAGCAGCACAATACAATTTAAGAATTTAATGCAGAAAATTACCTTTGATCTCAGGGCATCAAGTTTGCTGAAGAAGAATGTGTTGAAAATATGATACTTGCCTCTTAGTGTACTAACTGATGACATTGGCTGTTGCAGGTACCTACAAGATGGTATATTTATTACTACTGTTATGAAAAAGCCAACAAATGAGAAATTCAGAAACTAAGAGATACTTACAATATGTAGAAGTTCATTATGGGTGAGGACAGCAAAGACTCGGGCTCTAGGCATTTTATGTCATCATCAGAAAGCTCGACGGATTGAGGGTGTTCACTGCCGGCAAAATAACCATCAACAATATATAAAATAACATTAAGCTGGATGGAGTTTTAAAAATTGAAATGCCAACCTTGAAGGATAGTATATCTTCATCGCATCCCTAATGATGTATCAGAGTTAGTTAATATAGTTGTCAAAAACTAGCAGAAGAGACAATATAAAACACAAAGATTATTTTTTTTGTATATACTGAGTCACAGGAGGATTACATAAATATGCATTGTACCCAGTGCAGCAGTTATAAACAATATTTGCATGCTTATTGGAGCACCCACATGGGACAATGGCAAGTGATGGCAACTCATTACCGTTTATTGGTTGTCTTATCTGCAGATTCTGAATGGCGTGCATCTACATCGAGCAGAACAACCTCTTGAACCTGAAACGAGGCAAAAATAAGACCAAAGTTGTGGAAGAAGTAACCTCATTATGGTTGCAAGCAAACCATAACTAGCTTAGCAAACTGTTTCCAGAAGCTGACATGAGAAGATCTTTACTAATGTAGCCAGTTATGGTAGGATCAATTACATCCTTTGTGGGTACTCTAACAGTCAGAGGTTCTTTTTCTTTTTTGGTGCTGCCCCCAAAATCATGATCCTCTTTTTCCCATACAAATCATTAACAACAGCCACACACAATATTTTCAAAAGTTATAGCTTCCCAGCTACTAGACATACCTAGATACTAACATCAGACCAAATGGGAAGTTGATTTTTAGGCGTGGCAGCCGTGGCTATACAGCTTTCCCTGCTTTTCAGTTCTTAAATGTTAATACGATATTGCAGATTATAATAGAGGGTTATGTGCCCATACAAGGAGCAAAACACTGACAGCACACGTGTGTGTGTTCTGCTCTACTCTTTGCATCCTATCTAACGTCTTGTCAGCAATAGTACACCGCAATATTTCACAGGGTTTGCATCAGTATCTCATTTATCCAATTTCTTCTTGCAGCTCTAATCCTCTTACCGTTTTTCTTTCAGATGACTGCAAGACAGCTTAGCTGGCAGCTTCCGGGTTATCTGAGATGATTCTTTCCATATTTTATGATCATTTCTTTCATGAAAGTGATCTGGCATTTAACTTTGCTTTGTTCCCCTATAGATCAGTATTTATAATTTTCTACTGGCAGTATCCAATGGAGATGGCCACTGTCTGGCAGAAGTTATCTTCATCCGATGCCCTCAGGGTTCATCATGTGCCATGGTCCACCTCAGTTGTTTCCAACAGTTACATACATTGGAGTGCATTGCACCTGTACTACCTCTAGAAACTTCGAAAAAGATCATGGATTTACCAGATGAGTGAAGTCCACCATCTGCAAAGTTTCAGTCAAATTCACCCATGGTTGGGAGGAAAAAGTTCCAAATTACACATAGAACTGTGTACTCAATTGTATCACCAAATTCCGGAAATTTTTTCCTCCCAACCATGGGTGAATAGATGCAGTGCAGTGCACGCAGTAGTTATCTTACATTCTTCGTACATGTCAACTATCTGGATGCATAGTTTAAAAAAAACGGACCGGTCAAGCGATTGATTCGCTGGTCCGACAGCCGGCTCATCCGATTAAATAGAGACAAGAAATGGTCATGTTTAATTAATAATACCAAAGTGTGTGTAATTTGGAACTTTTTCCAAAATAAACCCATATGTGCTCACAAACCTGAAAACAAATTCAGTAATTGATACCACTCAAACAACTTAGGCCCCGTCATGAGTTTGGGTTTGTATAACATTACAAATATGTTGGTTTCACCCCCACTTTAGTCCTCTACATGTTCGGCTATACAACAATCGTCATCATAGAATAAAAATAAAAACACGCTATTTTAGAAAAATTGGTGGAGAGAAAAAAAAATATAAGGAAAGGGAGTGGTTTGTCTACGGCGCGATGTTGGCAGGGACTGAAGCGCAATGGGAGAGGCATTGGAAAAACTGAAGAGGGATCATAGTTCAAATTTTCAAATGTCAGAGAACGACAATTAGATAAGAGAGGTGATAGAGGACAACTAGTGGGGATGAAAGACGGCAGATGGAAGACTCGTGGTGTGAAATGATTGCGGGCTAGTTTAATGGATATGTTTCGAACCATTGTCATACTCCTGGTATGGATTAGACGGTAAGAAGCTAGAACCATCTAAATAAGGTGCCTAGTTTGACTCTCTCCTGACCTAATAGTTTTTTTTTTCCTTTTTGCAAAAGGTCCCACATGTGAGATTAGAGAAGGGTGAGTGAACTCACCACCAACACAAACCTTTAAAAGTAGGAAACATCCAAGCTAAAAGTTGACCTGAAATTATATATATAGCATGTGCTTCCTTCACTAATAATTCACAAAGTTAGCCCAGCCCAGTTGGTATTATGCTTTGCCCAAAGGTAGTTGAGCCTTTGTAGAGGTCGCAAGTACGATTCCTGCGGAAAGCACCTCAATTCCTTCTTTTCTTCACAGTTTTTACTTCTGCAATCTTTGCTTCTTAACAAACCAGACAACACCTCGGTTCCTGTTTATTCCGGTCGGACAGCCAGTCTAGTCCGGTTTTGAAACTATGTCTAGAAGTGCAACCCCACATTCGTATTTGATACACTACTGGATGCAGTTTCAGCCTTTGTGAAGTCAATTTGTCCATGGATTGATGAACATCATCTAAACAAAGGGAGGAGAAATCTTGAAAAAGAAAGAAATAAACTAGCAATCACAAACGGGCTGAGCCCTCACTGCAGCTCAAGCCCCAAATAGAAGTCCAACACACTGCACACATGAAGATAGGGAGTACCCTTGCATTTCAGGGACTGCTATCCCACTTTGCTGGATTTGATGGGTTCCTGTTTCCGCCATTTTTTGTTCATCAAATGCAGACTGCCCATGTGGCGTTGCTTCATCATACTCTGCTACCTAGATACACTATATGCATTTTATGGATACCTATTTATAGAACGAAATTAGTACTTGAAAAAAACCTACCAAATAAAGATCCGATCCGAGGAACACCCATCTGTATTCAAGCACAACTATCTGAATTCAGTTACAATTAGGATGCATCGTCAGATCGGTTGAGGAGCATCTTATATTTAGCCTTAATTTTTATTAGACTCCGCAGTAACCTCAGTGAGATGCATCCGAACCGCACTATATACATTGTGCAGTCTCATCATCCCATGGTATGTTGGCAAACTCAAAACAGATGAACGGTTAAAGCAAAATCATGAGAAGAATCAACAAGGGAGAGAACAAAGGAAGAGAAGGGTGAGTAATGTGCCAAGCAGCCTTTGCCATCTTGATCGCTGGGCCACCTCATCGCTCATCGGCGACGCCATAGCCATTAGGATCTACCAGTCTCCGCTAAGAAGGGAAGGGGCAGCCCTGTTGGAGTGGAGGTGGCCACATGCAATGTAGTGGGAACCAACAGAACAATAAATAGAAGGAAGGATTTGGGATGGCAACATAAAAGGAAATGGAAGCAATGGATACAGTAATTGTACTGCAGCACCGAATTATGCCTTGGGGCATGTGGAGGAACTCAGAATGGGGAACTGGTCATGGACATTCTTCTACTTTCTGATTCATCTTAAGAACCTGAGTGCCTACTTGATCCTGCGTTTGCATTATTATGCATTTAATGTATTGAGTAATTATTTTCAGTTTTTCACTACATATTTTATGTAGCAAATCAAAATTACTAAGTCTGGTGAGCCACCATTACGGATTCAAGAAATCGAGATATATGTCCCCCTAGCGAGCCTTACTTTTATTAAGTGGTGCATCGCGAACAGCGGCCAAATCGAGACAAACCACAAATCCATGATGCGATCCGTTTGCCACCCTGAAGCTATGGGTGAGTTCGCAACCAAAACATTTCAAGTGTGCACCACACTAATGGAGGTAGATCTTTGAAATCCCCCTCATTTGAATGAAACAGCTAATACTATGAACATTTTATTCATGGGCACTTGCTCGCCTCAATGTAACCCATAAACAGAAAGTTGCAAGATGCAAAGGACAAATTTAGAGAAAATGTGACAACGCAACACCTATACTATCTCATATGAACATAGAGGCACTGCTATGTTACCCATTTGCTAGGAATTAGAAAACACAAGTTCAAGGTCCAATCTTGGACCATGAGCAAAAAGAAGACACCATCATTACAAATCAATGACCTTCCTAGTGATTCGAAATTCTAGTGACCATTTCGTATTACTAACCAGTTTATTGAAAACAAAACCCCTTATCTAGTATGCTCTGCCAATCCTAATACTTCAATGATAATCAACATCAGAAAGAGCACCCCAGCGGCCATGATGGTAAAAATTATAGAAACTAGAAAGCATGTACGAACCTTTCTTGATCTCAATCGCATCGAAAAGGCCCCTGGATCATCTCCTTTCCTAGCAGAGGTAGATTACATAATTCAATATAACAAAACATAATAGAACACAATTTAAAAATTAGCATAGATATGCCATGATTATACGGAGATGTGGTCATGACAAGAATTCTGATAGATTTATGCACCACGTGTAAAAATCCATGACTATTTAAAGTTACTTAACAAAACATCATTGCCATAAAAACAAATGGAGATGCAGGTTGACAGTGTACCAGAAAAGTTTATACATACTAACCTTTTTCGAGAAGGTGTGGAAGCATGTTCATGTATCCAATTGTGGCCATTATCCTTGAAGGCACAATCAGGAGACAGATTTTCCAGGTCGATTGAGTTGTCCATACGTGATGCTTTGGGAGACAAATATGCATTATCAGGAGACAGATTTTCCAGGTCGATTGAGTTGTCCATACGTGATGCTTTGGGAGACAAATATGCATTATCATGAGACAGATTTTCCAGGTCGATTGAGTTTTCCATACGTGATGCTTTGGGAGACAAATATGTTGGCTGTGCATCGGTTTCACAAGACTCATCCACCTCATACAACTTCCCTTCATTTTCTACTGAAGTTCTAGGCTTCTGTGGGCATGTAGTACTTATTTCCTGACGAGATAAATCTATGCCTGCCTAATATACAGAAAAATTAATACTTGCACAAAATACACACATTTTAAGTACCATGCAACACAGTAATTACCTCATCCTCCGCCTTAAACGCAGAAAGGAAAACAGATTTTGTTACTCCATGATTCTCGTTGGAATCACTAGACAAACCTACATGTCGTAAAGAAAATTAATTAATGACCAGTATCTACAAAGCACCGATATGCCAAAACACAACGTGTCCCCGCACCGTACGTTCCCGATATGCGTATCCGGCCTGATACGTGTCGATACCCGTGTCCCCTGCGTGTCCCAGTTTTACGAATTAAAAGAAAAGAAAAAATGCCGATACGCGGCGGCGACGCGGCGAGGACACGGGAGGAGCCCATCCGGTTGAAGCCCACTACTAACCCTAACCCCACAGCCCCTGCGTACTCTCTCCCTCTATTCCTTCCTTGGATGGGCACTGCATCGAGCGCCGCCGCCGCTGCCCGGAGTCGACCTCACGCGCCGCCGTCGCGTGGAATCGCGCGGTCGTTGCTGGAATCGCGCCACCATCGATTGAAGTGTGACGCCGCCGCTGGATTCGTCTCGCCCCTCCTGGATTCGCCATCTCTGCCGCCTTGAGTCGTCTCCATCCTTGTCCATCGCTAGTATCGAGGTAAATTCCTCCCGCCATTTGTTCTGCCACACGATTGCTGCACTTCCTATGATTTCTGATCTGTCTTGAGCTTGCTATCGTGGTTGATGTGCTGCTCTGCTTGCTTTCTGTTGTGATTGAGCTCTTGACATGCCGCTGCGTGCTTGGTTGTTGATGGCGTGATGATATGCTCTTGCTGTGGTTCTAGGGAGTGACTCAGTAAGACATCCACATGTCATCTGCCAGCGGAGGCATGGCAGGCAGCCAGTTTTCATTTGGTGGAAGTTCGAGCAACCAGATAGTGTGGAAATTGATCGTCATTCAGTCATTGTGGACTTGAAAAGGAAACAAATGAGGTAGTATTTTGATCTGATCTCACGCATTCAATCATTCTTGTCTTTATTACGTGTTATTTTAGTAATTATATATAATATATACTCGCCATATCGTCGTATTGCTGTTTTCTGAAATTGCCATATCTCATACCGCCGTATCCGTATCGCCGTGTCCGTCTTGCCGTATCGGTGCTTCATAGACCAGTATAACAGAAATTCAAGTTGGAAAATGGTTAAAGTGTATGAGAGAGAAATGTGATATAACATGAGTGGCTTTGCCCTGATTATCCCTAATGATACAGTTTGACCAAGTTAGCCCCTTGGCAATGGCATCCTAAAGCTCTGTCTAAGGTTTTTTTTTAACCAATCTATTTCTTGATTTCATAAATTTCGTTCAGCAAGATGCAATGTCGCATTGCACTGCAGTGACCAACATATATCAAGTATTAAAGAAGAATATCAACAAAAAGCTGGGCGTTCCTATATAAGGAACTGTAATGCACTGTTTCATTCTTTAATGTCATACTTTAGTAATTGCATTTGAACTACACAACTTGCACTGTATTATTCATGTGTGTGTGATCAACATGGCGCATGGTTTAGGTCGTAGCAGACGGTTAAATAATACCATGGAACTTGCACATTTCTTGAAGACAAATGAGATGGGGCCAAAAGCAGCTATACCAACATGGTAAAATAACATTTAAGGAACAAAACCTTATCGCATAAAGGAATATCAATATGGATCCCAAAATGAAGGGAGACAATATAGCCATTCAACACTGGTGTTGTAATAAGCAATAATATTAAATCGAGCATTCAGAAAGATAAGCAAGCAGGGATTTTAGGTCCATGATATCTAGATTTCTAGAACTATTACCAAGCTAAAACAACTGATGTAATGAAATCAAGTATGCCATAAATGGATCATGATAGAACCATAGATATCCACAAGGTGGTAGTGTGTCGAAACTTCAAATATGATAAAACTGTTGAAAATGGTAATCAATCACGTACCAGAAGATTCTGCACACCTTGACTGGATTATCCTTTCACATCTGTTGGCATCCTGCTAGGGAGCATTCTATCATTAGGCTTATTGAGCACTCTGTGACGCTTACTGTACATATTCACAACTAAAGCATTTAAAGGTGATCAGGTGCGTAGCTAGGGGCGAGCAAAAAAATTGATAACCCCACTAAACACCAAATTGATTTAACAGGTGGCACCTGTTCAGTCATTGCAACCCGAGCAGTCCCTGCTCCTAGTGATGGAAACATATTGGGTAGTTCAGATACAGTTCGGCGAAAAAAGTCTAATCGACCGCGCAAAGGTCCAGCCAGCTAGGTGACCTGGTGAACTGGCAACCACCATTGTCAAAGGAGAGTAGCAATTCATGGGAATCGTGTTCAGTTGGCATACCATAGAATCCAGCTTTCAAACGCATTAAATTCAACAAACTGGAATAACCAGAAAAACAAGGAATGCAGACCCAGCTTGCCCATTTTACATAGTGATCTTGTTATAACTCTCCTTAATCGGACATAAGTGGCGAATGGCTGATTGACTCTAGGAAAAGTTTAAACAGTTGGGAAAAATGACAGGGGGCTACTATTATGCAACGAAAAGCAAGGTCTATGGTGCATGTAGTAAAAAGCAAGAAAAGGATGGATGGTGTGAGGTTTTAATTTGGATATGAAATATAAGAAATCTATAACTATCGTTGTGCACACAGAGATGGCCTTCCGGTTTTCTGTATACACACCAGATGGAAAATTGGATTCTACCACTGGGTAAACTAGTACAATTGCATACGGCTTGCAGGCATTTTATAGAACAGAAGCTTGAGAACCCCAAAGCTTTACCGGCCTCCTCCAATCTGCCCCTACACAGACCCATCCCAAATTCGGAAGAAGCCGGGCAAATATCAAACATGAACCCAGGCCGCCCCGCACCACATATAATTAGAAATTGTCTTACCGGCTCGCCTTGGCGACCCGGCGGACGCGGTGGCCGTTGCTGGGCCGAGGCCGAGCGAGCAGCTTGGCGGCGAGCGAGCTCGCGGCGGACGGCCTCGAGCGAGCGGAGGTATTTCTTTCCACCGTCCGGGAGGCGGATAATGGTGGCGTTGTTCTGTATACGTTGGGCCTTCTCCTCCAGCGCCTGGTCCGATGCGTCGCGAAGCTCATCGTCGATCCTCACCTCCGCATCCTCGTCCCCCTCCTCGCAGCTGGGGAGCGGCTCCGACGAGGCCGTGGCCATCGCATTCACCGCGGCGCGGCGGTTGAGTGGGCGGAGAAACGGGGAAGGGAGGAGGGGTCGAGCCGCCGACGGGATTTTTCTTTTCTTTGGAAGCTGTCGAGGGGAAGTTGGGTAGGAGAAGGAGGAGGCGGCCGAGGAGATGATCACGAGGCTGACAGCTAGGTCCCCGGGTACGACAGATGAGGGTTTCTGCCATAGAGGCGTCAGCCGGAAGATGAACCTCGATCCGTTCCCTCCCGACCGTGGACCGTCAGATCTTCATGGTAGTGGTAGTCAAATTTTGGTTGTTCGATCATAGCCTCCACCCGGGGAACTGCTGGGCGTCCCGGGATCAGATTTTGCTCCTATGTATCAAATAAAAACTCCGCTTGTGCTGCTCTAAACTATTTATAAAAACGTAAACTTCCTAAATAAAATTAATCCCAACCACTAAACATGGTCAATCAAACGGTCTATATCGATTCAATGTTGAGCTCAACTCAACGCAGGTTTATTACGGGCGTTGCCACCGCTTAAGTAAAAAAAACCGATTTGCTCATGGCCCTTAAGTAAAAAAAAACGATTAGCTTGTGGCCACGAAGGCCTGAGTCGATAGCGAGCTCTTTGGTTGTACCTAACGATGAGCCCTGTTGCCACAGGAGGTCGGCGCAGGGAGGAGCTACGGACCTACGGTTGCTAGCGACAGGTGCCGAAGCCACATGACGAACCTTGACAAGCGACGGTAGCAGGAGGGTAGAGAGGCGTCCTCCCGCCAGCAAAGAAGAGGAATGGAGGGGCACTTGCCGATGGTGTGCTCCCGCGGCCGAAATCGAGTAGGGGCGGAAGGACCTCCAGCGGGAGAACGGTGGCTGCCGGTCGAGGTGTCGGAGCTTGTCTCCCATGACCAGACTGTTGTGGACGAGCACGTCGGGAAGCTGGAGAAGGTTCGAATTGTAAGAGGCCCGGTTGTCGAGCTTGTCGTACCTCGCCGAAGAGTTCATCGGCCTCGCTGACCTCGCCCACTTTTCCTTCACCTACAAACTTGTGGCCGGCATCGAGTACATGCCGCCGCATCGGATGGTCGTACGTGTGTGCGTGAGTGGTGCGTGTGGCCAAGAGAGAAGGAGAGATGGAGGAGGGACCCGATTGCTAAAGAAAAGAGGAGGCAGGGGTAAAAAGAAAAGAGCCAAAGGGAAGGATTAGGTTTTCGCTTGGATGGGCTGGGTGCAATAGGCTGGGCCTTATTGGCCTGTTCTGACCCAGTTTAGCCTGGCTAGCTGATGGGCTCTCACTCCAAACGATTTTCGTTTGTTCTATTGCACGTTGTCCAATTTCTTTTCTATTGCAATGTGTAATTCTCTTGCACTATCATGTTCGTGGAGAAAATTTAACAAGCTTCCAGCCAGGCTCTGGCCCTCAATCCACATAGATGTTAATACAGTCTTATCTGCTTATAAGAGCATCTCCACAGATACCCATCAAATATGTTTCCGGCACCTCCAATTGGACCCCCTTTGGGGGCGCCGGACACATGTCCGAGAATTTGGTGGGCGTGTGCTGCATCGGCACACTCCAAACATGACCCGTCATTTGAAGAGTCGTTAAATCAAACACATTGTAGGTATGTCGGACGAACACCATGCATGGTGCCAAACACACCCGTCTAGAACAAGGTTTAAACACAAAAAAAAGTCTGGCGACGTAGCGCCCCTACTCGTCGTCGCCGAAGTGGTCCTCCTCCTCATCGTCGGATCCCTCCGCGTCGTGCGGGGCCTCGTCGTCCATGCAGCAGGGGTGGCGGACGCAAGTGTCATTGTACATCTTGATGCGCAACTTGCCTGCCCCGGCGTAGCGGAAGGTGAGTATCCAACCCTGCTGCAGCTGGTGCATGCGGGTGAATGCAGCCCAGCCATTGCTGATGAACATGTGGCCATGGTACCTAAACACGACGGCCTTGCAGCGTTGGGGGCACCCTTCCAGCTGGAGGGTGAAGGTGTCCGGCTCCCTGTCTTCGAGCAGGACGCGGATCCTATCTGGCAGCCTCAAGAAGTTGCCCAATGGCTACGAGAGTAGGATGAAGAACTCGAGGAGGGCAAGTCCTCCTTCATTGTCGATGTCGATGTCGCTGATGGCCTCTGATACATCATAAACGTATCTATAATTTCTGATGTTTCATGTTATTTGCTACATGTTTGCTATACACTTTATGTCATTTTTATCGATTTTCTAGGACTAACCTATTGACAATATGCCACAAAGCCAGATCCTTATTTTCTGTTGTTTTTAGTTTCAGAAAAGTTTTTCTGGAAATATTCTCGAAATTGGAAAATTCAAATCCCAAAAGTCTTAGAATTCTCGAAGGTTCCACGGTGTCCCGAAGAGACCCGGAGGGGGGCCATTTGGGAGCCACACCATAGGGCGGCGACTCCCCCTGGCCGCGCCACCAGGTGGTGTGGGGGCCTCGGGTGCCCACCGCCATCGCACTTTCCCCTATTTAACCCTATCGGATAGTAAACCCTAAAGATATCCCATTTTTCCACGAAAAACACCCGAGGTCGCCGTCATCGTCAACCCGAGATTGGGAGGGTTCTGGAGTTCTCCCCGGCACCCTGCCGGGAGGAGAAACCGTCACCGGAGGGCTCTACACCACCATGCCCGCCTCCAGAGTGATGCGTGAGTAGTTCATCCCTGGACTACGGGTCCATAGCAGTAGTTAGTTGGTTGTTCTCTCCACTTTATGCCTCATGTTTAGATCTCGTGAGATGCCCTACATGATCGAGATAGTCTTATTGTAATGCTACATGTTGTGTTTGCTGGGATCCGATGAATTTTGAATGATATGTCTCTTGATTATCAATCTATCATGTTATCTTCATGTGTATGTTATTTATGATCTTGCATGCTCTCCGTTGTTAGTAGATGCTCTGGCCAAGTATATGTTAGTGACTCCAAGAGGGAGTATTTATGCTCGATAGTCGGCTCATGCCTCCTTTGCATCTGTGCTTGAGTGACAGAAACGTGACGGATCGAGGATGTGTTATTGACATTAGGGAGAAAACAACGATGTTTACATTGCACACTTTGTTTAATGCGATTATCCGTTGCTTGCAACTTAATAACCAAGGTTTGTTCGGATGATATTCTGAGGGTGGATTATTAGTCATAGATGCAGTTGGATGTCGGTTTATGAGTCTTGTTGTAATGCCCGCATGAATCACATAGTAATCATCATGTCATGCATGTTTCAATACCTATCAATTGCCCAGCTGTAATTTGTTCACCACACATGTTATCTATCTTTTATGGAGAGACACCACTAGTGGACCCCGGTCCATTTTCTCATACTGATAATACAACCACTGCAATTACTGTTTTCACACTGCTACTACTGTTTTCATATTGTTCTCCTACTGTTTTCCACACCATACATTTAACCTCTTTGTTATCAGCAAAACCTGTGAGATTGACAACCTCACTGCTTCGTTGGGGCAAAGTGAATTGACTATGCTGTGTAGGTTCCACGCTGCTGCTGAACCGGTAGTGCGCCCTACCACATCAACTGCATCAACCTTCAGAAATTGCTTGTCCTCCTAATGGTAGATTCAACCTTGGTTTCTTTTCTAAGGGAAAACTTGCCACTTCACTCTTCACAACCTTTCTCATGGGGTTTACCAACGTCAACCATCAACAAGTTTTGTGGCGCCGTTGCTAGGGAGGAAGAGAATTTCTGCAAGGGGAGTCTCTCACTTCCAATCTCTTTACTTTGTTATTGTTTTACTTAGTTTATTTTATTTTATCTTGTTTGCTTCTCGTTATCAAAAACACACACACAAAAATTAGTTCTTATTCTAGTTGTTATTTTTATCTTCTTTTTAATCTTGCTACAATGAGTACCCATGAGAACACTAAGTTGTGTGACTTTACTAGCACCAACAACAGTGATTTCATTAACACGCCTATTGCTCCACCTGCTCCTATTGCTGATTTTTTTAGATTAAGCCTGCACTATTAAATCTTGTTATGAGAGAGCAATTTTCTGGTATTAGTACTGATGATGCTGCTAACCATCTTAATGATTTTGTTGAACTATGTGAGAAGAAAAAATATAAAGATGCAGATGGAGATATTATTAAACTGAAATTGTTTCCTTTCTCCTTGAGAGGAAGAGCTAAAGAATGGTTGCTATCTTTTCCTAAAATAGTATTGATTCTTGGACTAAATGTAAAGATGCTTTCATTGGAAAATATTATCTTCCTGTTAAGATTATATCTTTAAGAAGTAGCATTATGAATTTTAAGCAACTTGATAATGAGCATGTTGCTAAAGCTTGGGAAAGAATGAAATCTTTAGTAAAGAATTGCCCCACTCATGGACTAACTACCTGGATGCTCATCCAAAAAATTTATGCAGGACTGAATTTTTCTTCAAGAAACCTTCTGGATTCAGCTGCTGGAGGAACCTTTATGTCCATGACCTTGGGGGAAGCAACAAAGCTTCTTGATAATATGATGGTGAATTATTCTGAATGGCACACCGAAAGATCTCCAACTGGTAAGAAGGTAAATTCTATTGAAGAAACCTCCTCTTTGAGTGATAGACTTGATGTTATTCTGTCTATGCTTGTGAATGGCCATGCTCCTATTGATTCAAACAATGTTCCTTTAGCCTATTTGGTTGCTCAAGAAGAGCATGTTGATGTGAACTTCATTAAAAATAATAATTTCAATGACAATGCTTATAGGAATAATTTTGGCATCAACAACTATAGGCCATATCCTCCTGGTAGTGGTAATAATTATTCTTATGATAGGCCTGGGATGTCTAATGAAAGAATTTCAGAAATTGAGAGAGCCACTAAAGATTTTATGCAAAAACAATATGAGAAAAATCCTTTTTCTTCTGCTAATGCCATCCAAATTCGAATTGATGACAATGTTAGGATGTTAGCAAAATTGCATGCTAGATGGGAAAGAGAAGATGAATCGGCTAGAAAGAATAATATAGCTAATGTTTGCACCATTACCACCACTAGTAAAACTGAAGCTTCTCATGCTAGTAAACCTCCTACTATCAATGGTAAAGTAATTGATGTTGGCAGTGTCTCCACTTCTTCATCTAAACATTTAAAATTACCTAAAACCATTAAAATTGTTCCTCATAAGAGTGCTGAAATTTTTCTGGGTATGAGAGATAATGGTCCTATTTCTTGTGATAAAATGATCTTGACTTTGATAATTGCAACCTCTCTGAAGTAATTATGTTACTACAAAATCTTGCTAATAATCCCGATGCTAATAATATTAATATGTCTTGTACAAAACATATTACAAATTCTCTCATGCAAATTAGAGAAGAAGAATTAAAATGTAAAGCCTCTATTCCTAGAAAACTAGAAGATGGATGGGATCGCATCATTAAAATGAAGGTGAATGATTTTGATTGTAATGCTCTATGTGATCTTGGTTCTAGTATCTATGTTATGCCTAAGAAACATTATGATATGCTTGATTTACCACCATTGGAACCCTATTATTTGGATATTCGTCTTGTTGATAATGCTAGAAAGAAACCTTTGGGTAGAGTTGATGATATTCTTATTATAGTTAATAATAACCTTGTGTACATTGATTTTGTTGTTATTAATATTGAATGTGATGCTTCTTGTCTTATTGTTTTGGGAAGACCTTTTCTTAGAACTGTCGGTGTTGTTATTGATATGAAAGAGGGGAATATTAAATATCAATTCCCACTCAAGAAAGGTATGGAAAACTTTCCTAGGAAGAGAATGAAGTTTCCTTTTGATTCTATTATTCGAACAAGTTACAATTTGACTGCTTCTTCACTTGAAAACACCTGATTTTCTCTTCTTATGCCTAGCTAAAAGGCGTTAAATAAAATCACTTCTTGGGAGATAACCCATGGTTTTATTTTTGCTTTGTTTTTATCTATTTTATTTGAGTCAATGGGTTGTATACTTCTTTAGCAACTCATTTGTATCTTTATTTTCATTATTATTTGTGCCAAGTAAAGTTTCTAGCGAAAGTTGGAGTTGGTTTTGGTTTTCTGCGCAGAAAATAGATTTATGCTATCCACCGTAAAAAATCGTATAATTCACAGAAAGATCAAAATGACCTGAAACCTTTTGTGCTTATTCTTTAGATAATTCCGAAACTTTTTCATAATTTACTTTTTTTGATTTGAGAAACTTAAGTGCCCCGAAATAATTCGTCATTACATATTGTTCTGGTTTTGGCAGATTCTTTCATTTTTCTTACATTTGCTCTTTTACGATGTAAGTGGATCTATTTTCTTCACGAAACATCAGTGGTTGTAGATAATGTTTAAAAGTATCAATAGCACTTGTGCCTATGCAGAACCCATGAATTTTTCATTGTTGCACTAACCCTCTAACAGGAACTGGCTCTGTGGCATCTTATCAATAGGTTATTCCATGAAAATGTCCGTAAAACGAAGGAAAACATGTGAAAACATAAAGGTATTGGATAGAAAACAAGCATGGAGCATGAAAATTATAGATACGTTAGAGACGTATCAAGCATCCCCAAGCTTAACTCTTGCTCGTCCTCGAGTAGGTAAGTGGTAACAAAATAATTTTTGAGGTGACATTCTACCAACATAATTTTGATCATCTAAAGTGTAAAAGCATATGTAAGCTGAGATCACAGTACTTTAAACACAGGCATGATATATATATTTCTAACAATCAAACTTAGCAATCATTTTGCATCATGAAAATTAACACAAATAAAAGATCATGAATAACAATGCACTTGAAAGTTATACGTTTGTTTTGAGCATAAAGAAAACATTGCAAAGTGATATTTCACTCGTCCTTAAGAGTGGGGCAAAACATAAATGCCAGGACACCTTCAAAGTTCAAGTGGATGACTAGAACAAATAATTTGAGAGCAAGTAATAACACATCATGAATCAATCAATAATAATCTTTGGGGCTGATGCACATTAAACTCAGAATGGCAACCACGCTCTCTTAATTGTGCATAAAGTTAGAAGATGGCGCCTCAACATAAAAGTAAACGAAAGGCCCTTCGCAGAGGGAAGCGGGGATTAACTCACGTGCTAGAGCTTTTTATTTTATTAAACAAAGGTATTGAACATTCTTTTAGAGATGTATATGCTTATGTCAACGAATGGTAATAGAGTTCTTGTCATCTTCCATACTAAACAAGTTGAGAGCGGTTTTGAACTATTTATATTAAACATTTATAGCATGTTGTTTATATAGTATGACACTCCTCCCCACCTTGCTTTCGCAAACCATGGCTAACCGAATCCTCGGGTGCCTGCCAAAAATCTCATACTATAGAGGAGTGCATATTTATTTATTTAGCTTTTTTATATTATAATGGTCTAACCAGCTCTTTGTAAAATTAATGACGAGCAGATGAAGCATGCAAGTCAGGGTACTTATATAGTGTGGAAGACAACAAACCCAACTACTGCTTCCTCATGAGCTAAACAGGGGCACAAAACAGGAATAATTTTGAAAATTTAAAGGTAGCATATGAGAAATTTACTTGGAGTGGCGGTTAAATACCACATGTAGGTAGGTATGGTGGACACATTTGGAAAACTTTGGTTTTTGGGATTTGGATGCACGAGTAGAGCTCATACTCAGTACAGGTGGAGACTAGCACGAGACTGGGAGCGACAAATTAGGAGAGCAATAATGGCCATAATCATGCATAGCGACAAAAACATTATTAATCAAAGCATAAATGGTATTACAAGTCAAAAACTAAATTATCATAGAGGCTATAAGTGACTGTTTTGTGGTCATAAACATGGTGTAAGCATGCGTCAAGTCAACCAAATAAAGCATGCTTCAATGTGATACAAACAACTCATGATTCTTTCAATGGCACATTAAACACGATAGTGAGACAAGTCATGCTACAAGAACAACTACTAAACATAGAACTAAAATAACATCTAACATGACATGAAAAAGT
This sequence comes from Alopecurus myosuroides, assembly GCA_028641055.1. Classification (NCBI taxonomy): domain Eukaryota; kingdom Viridiplantae; phylum Streptophyta; class Magnoliopsida; order Poales; family Poaceae; genus Alopecurus; species Alopecurus myosuroides. Next base: position 470,816,341 of record CM054057.1, on the reverse strand, counting down.
CTAGCCACAGCATAAACAAGCTTCCTTTTGCACCGGTAAAAGCATGAAATATTTTACTCTTCTCCAACACCAATGAACTTGTTTGAAACAACTCTCATAGATAATATTCATCAAAGACCAGAGAGCTAATCATATATAGCTGAAGAAAACTAACAAGCTCTGAACAAACTACAAGTGGAAAACAAGGGCTAAACGTAGTACTAGCAAAAAGTGAACACTCACGGAACAATAAGAATGAAAACTAGAGTGTTCTAAACAATGAGAACAGAGCATGTCTCTCTCCCACACAAGAATGATAGGTTCCAACTAAGTTTATTGCAGCAAGGAAAACAAAATAAAAACAAACAGACGCTCCAAGTAAAGTGCATATGATGCGACCGAGTAAAAATATAGTTTCACTAGAAGTGACCTGATAAATTGCTCATGAAGAAGGGGATACCTTGGGCATCCCCAAGATTAGACGCTTGAGTTTTCTTAGAATTTGCTGGGATGAACCACGGGGGCATCCCCAAGCTTTGGCTTTACACTCTTCTTGATCACATTATATCACCCTATTCTCTTAACCCTTGAAAACTTCCTTCACACCACACTCAAAGTAATTCACATTAGAGAGTTAGTGCACAATTAAAAATTCACGCGTTTTGCATGGACACAAGCGTTATTAATACTTTTAAACATTAGCTGCAGCCACTAATGTTTCGTGAAGCAAAGAAATCCAGTCAACATAGTAAAAGAGAGAATGCAAGCAGAATTTGTCAAAACCAGAACAGTCTGTAAAGACGAATTTTTTCGGGGCACTTAAGCTATTCAAATCAAAAAATGTAAACAACGAAAATTTTCGGAATTAGCTGAGGAATATGCACAAAACTTTGCAGGTCATTTTGAACTTTCTGTGAATTGTGCGATTTTATACGGTGGACTGTAGAAATCCAAAACTAACACCAACTTTTGCTAGAAACTTTACTTGGCACAACTAATACATGAAATTAAAGATACAAAGGAGTTTCTACAGAAGTATACAACGCCTTGAATCAAAGAAAACAGAGGAAAACAAAGCAAAAATAAAAACACGGGTTATCTCCCAAGAAGTGCTTTTCTTTAACGACTTTCATCTAGGCATGCTTATTTTAAAAGATGCTCACGTATGAATAAGAGTTGAAAAATAAAAGAGAGCATCAAGAAGCAAACGTAAAACAAATTTAACTCTAACCCACTTCCTATGAAAAAGAGTCTTGTAGAAAAACAAATCAATGAAGCACAAAGTGGCTAGCATAGGAAGACAAAATAAGTGCAACTTCAAAAATTTCAACATAAAGAGAGGAAACTTAATATTATTGAGATACATAGAACTATGTTTCCCTATCTCATAATAACTTTCAGTGGCATCATGAATAAAATTAACAATAAAACTATCACATGAAGCATTCTTATCATCAGCCACATGCATAAAAGAATTATTACTCTACACATAAGTATAGTCATTCTCATTAATAATAGTGGGAGAAAAATCAACAAAATAGCTATCATTATTATTCTAATCACCATAATCATCAAATATAGGAGGAATATTATAATCACAAATAGTAGGTGGAACTAGAATACCACAGTCATTATAATTATCATATATTGGACGCAAGGTATCATCAAAGAAAATTTCCTCCTCAAAACTTGGGGGACTAAAAATATCACATTCATCAAATTAGCTTCCTCAAGCTTAGATTTTTTCATAGCATTAGCAATAATGGTGTTCAAAGAATTCATACTAATAACATTGCTACTAGCATGCAAATAAAGCTCCATGGGGTTTTAAATTTTCTCTTCAAACACTTCATGTCCTAACTCAAGATAAATATTATAAAGCTCTCTAATATTTTTGTTGTTTTCCATTAATCCTAACTAGTAAAAATAAAAACAAGGAACAAGAAAAAGATAATCCTAACTAGTGAAAACAAGAAACAAAAAGATATCATTGCAGAATCTGAAGGAAATAACTTCAAGAACTCACATTCGAGGATGTGAGTACCTTTTACCTAACCTCCCTAGCAACGGTGCCAGAAAAGAGCTTGATATCTACGCACGCTTTTATTCTTGTAGACAGTGTTGGGCCTCCAAGTGCATAGGTTTATAGGACATCAACAAGTTTCCCTTAAGTGGATCACCCAAGGTTTACCGAACTCATGGAGGAAGAGTTCAAAGGTATCCCTCTCAAGCAACTCTGCAATTACGATACAAGAAGTCTCTTGTGTCCCCAACACACCTAATACAGTTGTCAGTTGTATATGTGCCCTAGTTCGGCGAAGAGATAGTGAAATACAAGTAGTATGGATGATTATAAGTGATAATATCAATCAGAAATAAAAATGGCAGCAGGCAAACATGTAGCAGAACTGATTGTAAATGGTGTTTCAATGCTTAGAAACAAGGCCTAGGGAACTAATCTCCGGTCAGATAACAAACACCAATCGTTGCGTAGGGCTGCAAAAAAGCACTCCTTAGAGTTCGCATTTCCCCGTGTAGGTAAACCCCATGCTATCACCATGAGACCTAGATGGTTCCAAAGAAACACCACAATTTCATAGGGTCATCCAACACAAAATATAAATATCATGCTAAACCACACAGTGCACACACTATCACCTTTACACCGTGATCAAAGTGTCTACGGAGATCTCATAACAAAACCACTTGAGTAGCATAACAGATCAAGAGTAACATCTACTTATTCAGCTAGATTAGAAAGCTCATGATCACATAAAGATCACACCATGGAAGAGAGTTATGAAACACATAGCTACTGGTAGAGCCCTCAGCCCCGGGGGAGAACTACTTCCTCCTCATCATAGGAGACAACAATGTCGATGAAGATGGCGGTCTAGTCAATAAAGATGGCTCTGGGGGCACTCCGGTAGGGTGCCGGAACACAGATTTCTGTCCCCCCAAACTTGTCGACGGAGGCGGTAGAGCTACGGAACTTTTCGCGGAAGGAGGTCAATCTCTTTAGGGTTTATGCCTCAGGGAAAATATATAGGTGCGAGGGCAACATCGGTGGGCGCTCAAGGGGCCCACAACACCTGTAGGGGCGACCAGGGAGCCACCCGTGCCCAGCCATGGTGTGGGGGCTCCAGGGCTCCCCTCCGGGTCTCCTTTTGACTTCCTTGACGTGTCGGGAATTCTAAGACTTTTGGCTTTTGTTTCGTCCAATTCCGAGAATATTTCCAAAACAACTTTTTTGAAACCAAAAACAGCAGAAAATAGGAACTGGCTCTATGGCATCTTATCAATAGGCTAGTCCATGAAAATGTCTGGAAAACAAAGAAAAACATTTGAAAACATAAAGATATTGGATAGAAAATAAGCATGGAGCATCGAAAATTATAGATACTTTTGAGACGTATCACAAGTCTCCTCGTCTAGCCCCGTGTTCGCGACGAGATGGGCCCAAGTACGACCGAAGCATGGAAGGTCTGGGAAGAGCGAGAGAGTCGCGAGAATCATGGTGGAAGGCGACGAAACGGGTGGAGGGTAAGGACTTTGCATGCTTAAGCGACAAGGAGGTGGGCCATCGCGGGGATGCGTCACGCGACCTAAACCGGGGGACGCGCGATCCCCGGGATGATTGTCAGTGTTTCCCTAAAATATGGTTGCATGGTTTAGTCCCGTAGTGGGTTAAAAAACTTAAAAAATAAAAAGCATCACGACATTACATCAATGTAGCAAATCATAATGAGTATGCAGCAAAATCTAGCACTCGTTCGTGTTTGATCCAGCGAGCATGTACCCGTTCATGTAGTCCATGGTGTCCTTCAAGGAGCTCGGTGGCATGTGGGATGAGATTTTCTTCAACATCCATGGCACTATGGTAGGAGGTCTTTCTCCAGCTTGACGTGGAGGAGGAGGAACGAGCTCACAATAGAAAAAAATAGGGAGATTGGTGTCAGAAAAAAGGGTGCAACGGGCGGAGCACTAGATGTGCCAACCGACCGGACGACTCCTAGTGCTCAGTCGCGATAAAAAAAGGGGGAGAGAGAG